>CAUYUJ010014357.1:100000-135000 GCA_963575745.1 Prorocentrum cordatum | reverse complement strand
GCCAGACGTTTACAGAACCATACCAGACACGTGTCAGACGTTTACCATCAGTTGACCATACGGTTTCCAGACGTTTGCCAGACATTCCCCAGACGTTTACTTACGGCTGTCAGAAGTTTGTCAGATTTGTGCCAGAAGTTTGCCAGACGTTTTCCAGACGTTTGTCAGAAGTTTCCCAAACGTTTACCGACGGTTGTCAGAACTTTGTCAGATTGTAACCAGAAGTTTGCCAGGCGTTTACCAGAAGTTTACCAGACGTGTTTCAAAAGTTCGCCAGGTTGTTTCGTCATCCCGTTCCCAGGTACCCTCGGTGCACCAGAGAGGATCCCACGCAGCCCTCGCTCACGAGGGCTGGCTCTTTGGCGGAGAAGCTGATGGCGATCAGGGGGGGTGTATGATTTTGTAAATAATATGGTTGGCTTGGTCCAGCTGTGTGGAATGTGGCAATGAGTGCGAGCATGCCAGACCATGCAGTCATGGTTGCCTGCATTGCTCAGTCCACTGTGCCAGACCAAGCCATACCGATGTTGGAAAATTATGTGTTTGTATCCCAGGTGATCCTCAAACACTTGCGCAGGGTCAGAGACAGCAGCATCCGCCTGCGCCAGGCCCGACGTCCTCTGTGGAGGGGTGTAGCTGTTGGATGCGGTAGGAGGATTAAGGGCACAGGGGTAGGAGGGGGGAGGTGGCAGGACGGTGGCAGGGAGAGATCACGCGATGCATTCGGAGGGGGCGATGGCTCCCCTTCCTATTCATCCTTCTGTTCTATTCCTCTTCTTCCCCTTCCCTCCCTTCCTATTCCACCTTCTTCTTTATTCCCCCTAGTCCTCCTGTCTCCTGTTCCTCCCCCCCCCCCGCCCCCTCCCCCCCCGTCGCGTCTCGCAGGCGGTCAAGGACGCCAGCCCTGCCGAGAAGGATAGCATGAACCACTACTTGCACTTGATGGGGCAGGCAGCTCTGCCCGTCGAGGACGCGCGGGATGAAGGGAGGGGGCGCGATAAATGGGAGAGGGGTGGGATGATGGATGATGGGGGGTTGCAGCTAGGATAGTGGGTGGGTGATGGGCAATGCTGGTGGTTGGATGATGGTGGATGATAGTGTGGGGGGGGGAATGTGGTGCTCATGGGGGTTTCGACGCGGACGGGGAGTGGTGGGTGAACGGTGGAGGTACGAGTACATTGAGGCACGGAGGGTTGCGACTATGGCCACTAATTTAGACGTTCGATTAGGATGGATGATGGGATGTAATGTTCGATGCCAGGATAGAGGATGGAGGGTCGTCGCCGTCGTCTCCGCCCTCGTGGATCGTCTTGGTCATGGCCCTCCCCGTTGTCGCAGTCGCCTTCGCCGCGCCCTCGCCGTCTGCGCCCGCCGCCTGCCGCGAGGACGTCGAGGCGTCCGAGTCGGAGAACGCCGAGGGCGACTGCGACGCGGACGGCGACTCCACGCAGGACCGCCGACTATCCAAGCAGAGGAAGAGGGGGAGGGGAGGACGAAGGGGGAGGGCGATGGCGACGAGGACGAGGGGGAGGAGGAGGAGGAGGGGGAGGGAGGCGGCGAGGAGGAGAAGGAGGATGGGGGAGGAGAGGGAGGAGGAGGAGGAGGAGGAGGAGGAGGGGGGGTAGCGAACTATCACCGTTGCATGGTCGAGGGACGACGTGGAGCTGGACCAGCGGGGGGGGATGTGGATGAGGCCGGATTGAGGGCGGTATCGTGAGAAAGGTTTGGAAGTGTTGTTGAAGGGGGTGGGCGACGTGCAAACTTCTGGCATACGTCTGGCAGACGCTTTGCAGACGTCTGCCAGACGTTTGCCAGAAGTTTGCCAGAAGTTTGCCAGAAGTTTGCCAGAAGTTTGCCAGAAGTTTGCCAGACGTTCTCTCGTGCCCCCATCCTCGCGAGGACGAGGCGCAGGGCGAGTTCGACGAGGACAAGGACGAGGGCGAGCAGTTCGAGGACGCGGGCGAGTTCGACGAGGACAAGGACGAGGGCGAGCAGTTCGAGGACGAGAGCGGGCACTCCGAGGGCGAGGACAAGCCCGAGAACGACGACGCGTTGAAGGCCCTGCCCTCTTCCGCCTCGCTCCTCCTGCCTCCTCCTCCTCGCTCCTCCTCGCCCCCCCCTCCTCCTCCCGTCATCATCGGCGTCGCCCTCGTCCTCGCTCCCCGCCTCATTAAAACCCCGTTCGCGTTGCTAGTGTCCCCGCCACCCTGTCGTCGCTGCCACTCCCCCCATTACCTCCTCGCCTTGCTCACCCCAAACGCAGTAGGGGGAGGCTGGAAGTAGTAGGGGGAGACTTGAGGATGCATTTGGACGCGGCGACGGCATGATGGACTCCCCCTCCTCCTGCACCGCCCCCTCCTCCCCCCCCCCCTTTCTCCACCCCCCCCTCCTCCACCTCCCCATTCCGCCGCCTCCCCCTTCTCCGCCTCCACCTCCTTCACCTCGCCCTCCTCCCCCCGCGCCTTCCAGCCCCCTTCCCCCTCATCATCTCGCCCGCGTCCTTACTTCCTCCTCCTCCTCCTCCGCGTTCGCTGCGTCAATCCCCTGCGTATTTCCCAACCATCCTGTGGCGTTGGGTCCTCGTTTTGAGGAGACGGTGCCCCGCGTTCCTCTTCTCCTCCTCCTCCCCCTCCTCCCTCTTCCCATCATCATCATCATCATCATCATCATCATCATCATCATCACCACCGATTTCGGCACACCCCTCACACGTTTCGTGGCCCCATAGGGAGCTCCACCGAAGGCCCCAGTGGCAGGGTCCGCATGCCTCCCCACCACCCATTTCGGCACACCCCTCACACGTTTCGTGGCCCCATAGGGAGCTCCACCGAAGGCCCCAGTGGCAGGGTTCGCATGCCTCCCCACCACCCATGTCGGCACACCCCTCACACGTTTCGTGGCCCCATAGGGAGCTCCACCGAAGGCCCCAGTGGCAGGGTTCGCATGCCTCCCCACCACCCATTTCGGCACACCCTCACACGTTTCGTGGCCCCATAGGGAGCTCCACCGAAGGCCCCAGTGGCTGCGTTCGCATGCCTCCCCACCACCCATTTCGGCACACCCCTCACACGTTTCGTGGCCCCATAGGGAGCTCCACCGAAGGCCCCAGTGGCTGCGTTCGCATGCCTCCCCACCACCTATTTCGGCACACCCCTCACACGTTTCGTGGCCCCATAGGGAGCTCCACCGAAGGCCCCAGTGGCAGCGTTCGCATGCCTCCCCACCACCCATTTCGGCACACCCCTCACACGTTTCGTGGCCCCATAGGGAGCTCCACCGAAGGCCCCAGTGGCAGGGTCCGCATGCCCCCCCACCACCCATTTCGGCACACCCCTCGCACGTTTCGTGGCCCCACAGGAGCTCCACCGAAGGCCCCAGCGGCAGGGTCGGCATGCCTCCCCACCACCATTTCGGCACACCCCTCACACGTTTCGTGGCCCCATAGGGAGCTCCACCGAAGGCCCCAGTGGCAGGGTCCGCATGCCTCCCCACCACCCATTTCGGCACACCCCTCACACGTTTCGTGGCCCCGAAGGCCCCAGTGGCAGGGTCCGCGTGGCTCCCCACCACCCATTTCGGCACACCCCTCACACGTTTCGTTTCCCCATAGGGAGCTCCACCGAAGGCCCCAGTGGCAGGGTCCGCATGCTTCCCCAACGCCATTCTGGCACATCCCTCGCACGTTTCGTGGCCCCATGGGGATTTCCATTGAAGGCCCCAGTGATTGGGTTCGCATGCGCCCCCACACCCATTTCGGCACACCCCTCACACGTTTCGTGGCACCATAGGGAGCTAGACCGAAGGCCCCAGAGGGTGCTTTCGCATGCCGCCCCCGCACCAATTTCGGCACACCCCTCACGCGTGTCGTGGCCCCACAGGGAGCTCCACCGAAGGCCCCAGCGGCAGGGTCCGCATGCCGCCCCCGCACCATCTTCGGTGCACCCCTCACACGCTTCGTGGCCCCATAAGGAGCTCCACCGAAGACCCCAGTGGCAATGTTCGCATGCCGCCCCCACACCCATCTCGGCACACCCCTCAAACGGTTCGTTGCCCCATAGGGAGATCCACCGAAAACGGTACTCACACCAGCATTACTCACAACTGCAGATGGTTGGGTCCTTCGCCAGGCTAATTTCTGCGCGCTGGGCTCGGGCGCAACTGCAACTTTCTATCGCCCCCCAACATCCCACCCCCATGCCTTTTCCGTAGCCAGTTTTTGGTCAAGTCCGCGCGTGGTTGCCGGATGTCGCCTGGCCCTGGGCTTCAGCGCGCCATGTCGCCCGTTCAGCTCGCCTGGCTCGGCGATTGCGATTTTTGCCCATTTCGGTTTCAGAAGTTGAAGTCGCCGCACAATGCGATATTGATGGCCCTCGTGGAGCACATCTTCCCCGTCCTGTGCCTGTACTTCCCAGACGTGCGCGACCTCACCTGCGTCGAGTGCATGCCTGATGCGGCAATACCGATTGGCCCTTCTATGCCCATCGACGCGAAGCACGGCAGGGAGTTCAACATCCGCCGCTTGAGCGGCTACGAGAACATCTTGCGCTTGTTCATGCGCGTGCGTGCTGGAGGCACGGCGTGGATCTACCCCGACGCGAAGACCTGGGTTCCACACGAGCACGTTCGCGACAAGGGGAATCCGTCTGGGGACGCCGACAATTTCCAGGTCAAGTCCGCCAACAACGAGGTCGAGTGGTGGCGCGCGCTATCCGTGCTGGCGTGGCCCCGCAAGGTGATGACAGTGCGGGGTTTACACCGCCATCTCTCTTCTGGCGCACCTCCTCATCCTCTTCTCCTCTATCTTTCCATCCCGCAACCTTCCCCGCCTTCTCTCACCACCCTCCACATCTCCATCTCCTGCTCTTCCCCTCCTTTACTCCTTAACTGCCCTGCCCGTCTAGCCCCCCCCCCCCCTCCTTTACCTTCTCCTCCCCCTCCTTTGCTCCTCTCCCTCCTCTAATGTTCAACTCCGTCCGCCTCCCCAATTACTGCCCTGCCCGTCTAGCCGACGCTCCTCGAAAGGTCCATGTTGTCTGGCAGCACCCTGCCAATAGCTTCGTCTGGCAGTACCCTGCCATCGTGAGGTTGATGGGGATTTCTTGCACATTCAAAACGTCCTTTTGGGTTGCGAATCCATTGAGCATGCCCTTGCATTGGGCAATTATGCATGATGATGCTCAGTTTCGCGAGCTGGAGTCGGTCAACGACGGCTGGTTTGAAACTGACTACACCCCACCCAAAACAAACGCGATTGCGACGACGGAGAACGGGGCAATACGACGAATGACGGAACGACGTCGTGAGCACGTCGTTCCCGTCATTCGTCGCATTGCGCCGAGAACGATCAAGGATGGCGAGACCGACGGCGAACGACGATAACGAAACATGACAGCGGTGGCGACGGCGACTGTCGATCCGTTTCAGAGGTCAAGAAAGATCCGTGGACGATGGGCGACTTTTGGGAGGTCATTGGGGAGTGCATCATTAGCCTGTTGAAATCCTTCGTGTCGAACACTCAGAAGAGCATCACTTCGTTCGTGAGGTATGGGAGCTCGGACTGCGACGGCAGCGTGACTTCCGACATCGAGGTCGTCGAGCCATCGCCACCGAAACGCAAGCGTTTGAGGTCAAAAACTCCCAGTCCGACGTGCTCCCCGTCCCCTGGCCCAGGTGTTCCAGCAGAGCAGCTCGCCGCCGAGAGCCCATCTCATGCATGTTCTTCGGCGGCATCAAGTTCGTCGCAGGCAGTGACTTCATCGGCTGCAGGTTCATCGTCGGCCAACTGGTGCGCAGGCCTTTCCTCGTCATCATATTCGCTGGTGGGCATTCAGCCAGAGGCAGTTGGCACGGCCGAAGACCTTCCAGCCGCAGGTGGTGTGGTGCAAGCTTCTGAGGCAGACATTCCAGATGATGAGATCATCGCGATGGCGCGGTGGATGCGTTTTGGATGAGTAGTTAGGCCGTGCAGCCACGCCAGGCTGTTCGGACAGGCGCTCGGAGCGCGGATTTGCGCTCTGGGCTGCGTTGCATTCTTTAGAATGCAAGTTTGGGATGCGACTGATATTGGCGGTGCGTCACACTGCAGGGGCGATGATGTAGCTGATCGATCTTTTCGTCATCGATTTTCATCACCATCATCGTTGCCATCACCACCAAGCGCCCACCACCCGCCCGAAAACCCGAGGAGATGATGGGCGACGCCAGAACTTTGGTAGGATGAGGTATGTAGAATTATGAAGGCCTTTGGGCGACGCGCGTGGAGGATAGTGGACGGTGGGGGTCACGGAGGACGATGAAGGATGGAACAGCACTGGAGGGACGGGGTATTCGGGCGGTTATGGTTATGGGCACGACCAACGCGACGACGAAAATGATTACGTATGCGATGATGGGGCGCTACGACGGCGAACCCAATGATGGTTCAATGATAACTGTGTCTCGTTCTTTGTTCAGTCAATTCTTAGCGCGTGGGGGCGTCGTCTTGAAGTGCGCGAAGTGTGTGGCGTACTTATCGCGTATCGGTGCAGGTTCCATCCATGGGGTGGTGCGATGATGATCGTGCGTCGCGCGTCGGCGTTGCAATTACCTCGGGTCGCAACCCTCATGCGCATCAGCATCATCATCCTCATCCTCCTCCTCCTCCTCCTCATCCTCATCCTCATCCTCATCCTCGGCGTTGCAATTACCTCCTCCTCCTCCTCCTCCTCCTCCCTCCTCCCCCAAGCGATATCGTTCCTAGCCCGCTGTCCTCGTCTGTGTGCCCCGCTCGCGGGCGCCACGATAATCGCGTCTCGAGGCGCGATTGGCGTTCGCGGCGATGACGGCTGCTAGTTTCCAGGTAATCGTGCACGAGCGGCAGGGCGCGAAGGTAACCGTGCGCCGACCATTCGCGAGTGGTTGTGCGTCTGAGGCGCGAGGTAGAGCGATGGTGTGACGTCCCTAATGTGCCGTTGTCTGATGCAGTCGTTTCGTTTGCCGCCGCCATGCCAGGCCTTGGGCCGCTGGCTGAAGTCCTCGGGGAAGCCCACGCCCACGGCCGCGACCCCCGTGCCCAAGACGCCCAAGAAGAACGTCGTGCCGACCCCCGCCGAGACCAAGAAGACCGCCGTGGCCACCCCCGTGAAGGGCTCCTTCGTGCCCAAGAGGGTCAAGGCCTCGGCGAAGGAGGACAGGCTGCTGGAGATTGCCATGGGCTTCGATCCAGTTCCGACGAGGAAGCAGACACTTAAGGACATGCCAGATTTATGTTGCGTCGTCGCGTCGCACCGTCGCCACGCCTAGCCCGGGAAATGCGATGGGAAAGGGGGGGGGGGGGCAGGAGGAATAAAGGATGAGTGGAGGATGACGTGGCGGGGGGAATGTAGGGTCTTAATTAAGATCAAGGAAGGGCCGCGTGATAACTGCCAGTCGATGGTTTGCCACATTATACATTCAATAGTTCAATGAATTCGTAGTTCGGGAACGCTCGGTCTAATGGGTGCGAGGACCATCGATGTGCCGTTCATGGCCGTGCCCGCCTGATACAGAATGTACATGACTACCAAATGTGGATATGGACGAGAATAATGACCACGGTGATAGCGCTGATATTCGTGGTGCTGGTGACGGTATGTATGGCCTTAATGAGTAGGTCCCTTCGATGCGATTGTTCGGTCTGCACGATAGGGGATGTCACGGCGATTGCGCAATGGCGATGGCGATGGTGCCCCCCCCCCCCCCCGAGAGTGAGATTGACATCTCCAGGCAGAGATCAAGGCAGCCAAGGCTGGCGATGAGGAGCACAGTTCGGGCAAGGGCAACAAGAAAAACACATCAGAATGCATCCAGAAGGGCAAGGCAAAGGTTTCTGCTGCCAAGTCTAAACCAAGCACGTTGTCGATCGAGCTTCCCCGCAAGCTCGAACACCCAGTCCTGGGGGAGCTGTATGCAGTTTACGCCAAGGATAAGTCATACTGCCTGTACAAGCCTGATCCAGAGACGACATCCAAGCGAACCCTTCTGGTAGAGATTTCTGCAAAGCGGTTTCCTCGCCACGATCGCGTGCTTAAGGATGTGATGATGAGGAGCTGCAAGAAGTCATTATCTAAATTAGAGACTGTGAAGTACAGAGATTCGCTCGCTGCTGCCTGATCAGATTTCATGCAAATTTTGAATCCCTGTCATATCGCAATGACGACGTGGCCATAGGGAGGGCCAGGTGTTTCGTGACAGTGCTGTGGTACTAGATACAAAGGGCGGCGTCGGACATGAAGGTCGATGCTTGGGTGCCCCAACTCGGAGGTAACTAGTTTCATGCGGCGTTGCAGGTATGTCAGACATTGATATTGCAGCTGCTCGCGCTGGGCATGACAAGTTCCGAATTCATCGTCGCTCGATGCCCATTCCCACCCTGTCCCTCTCCCCCCTCCCCTTCCTCCACCTTCCCCCCCGCCTCCTCCTCTAACAGTGATATGGTTCGTTTCAGTCAAATGGTTTTCGCAGCGAGGTCAGACCTCTGGGGATGTAGCATTCGCATGCGTTTAAGATACCCAGGGCCAGACATAACGCGGCGATGTTTGAAAAGTCCCGACCGACATGACAGCACACGGCGCATCCCTAGTCAAAAGCCGTTCAAACATTTGAGGATCAGGAGCGATGAGCAGTCTGTTGATGAGGACGAGGAGCGGTGAACAGTCAGTTGATGAGGACGAGGAGCGATGAGCAGTCAGTTGACCAGACGGCGCGTGATGGTCTAGTTCTCTGATAGGGACACGGCTCGATGAACGCTTCTCTGATAAGGGCGAGAGCTGTAAAGAGTTGTCGGATGAGGATGCCGAACTATGAGCGGCCAGATGATCAGGGCGAGGAACGATGAGCAGTCAGATCATGAGGACGAGGAACGATGAACAGTCAACCGATCTGTGGGATGGCTCAGCATCAGCCTGGGTGTCCGTGACATCTCCGTTAATTTGGTTCGTTCGGTTTCTTTTGCTTCTTGAACGCACCAACCCCGCCCTTCGCGTGCAACGCTTTCGGTATTGATCCACGCGTGTGTTTCAATGTTTGAAATTGAGATATCTTGATGAACAATCGGGGTATATATCATTGGACTGGGGCCAGTCGGGTAGATTGAGGAACAGTCGGTTGTGATCTACGTCTGTGCCCCCATGAGGTCGGAATGTAATTCACATTAGGAATGATGTTCGCCCGTGGTGGTTGACGCAAACATGTATGCAACTGAAGTAGATTTGCACTTATTTTCCCAATATGGTGGTTTCCATTAACGCCACGCACTGTGCACCATGGCGATTCGAATCTAGATAATGCATAACATGTATTGGGAATGCAATATACCAGCCGTTGGTTTGGTTTGGGTAGAACCAACACGCCAACATGTTCAACACATTGTATATCGGTTGTGTCACATAACCAGTCATACGTAAAATTAAGTAATATAGTATGATCTGAAGTTTATCTGAAGTTTGTCAAACTTCAGACAAACGTTTGTCTGAAGTTTCAAACTTCAGACAAACTTCAGATTTTTATCTGAAGTTTATCTGAAGTTTGAAACTTCAGACAGAAGTTTGGCAAACTTCTGATAAACGTCAGGTCACTGTTTATAGTAAGTTTGACACATTAAGTTAATACGCCACACTACTACACACAAAACGAGGTTGAGCACCCCGAATATTAGCATATTGGACACCCACACCAATCAATATGCAATGCGTCATCCCATACAAATACCTCAATTGAATACCGAGGCACGTATGTTGCATATGCGCGAGAGCGAAAAGAGAACGCCAATACATCGTTTGACGAATCAAACCGCGGTCAGATGCTGATTTCTGATGCTGGCTTCTGTCGGTCAGACGGGACACGTGCTGGTGCGATGATAATTGTGCATTCCGTCTTTGTTGGTTTGGTTCAAGCGGCCTGTGCGACTTGGTCATTGACCGAGTTCTACCAACCTGCGTTGGTATCAAGTTTTCGGGATGGCGCCCAAGCTGCGATTCTCGCGCAAGCCCATGAAGACCAAGAAGGACCATCGCGGCAATGTTTGAAGTGTCATCTTACCCAGAGATCACCCAGCCCTTTCCTTGTTTTTTTTCCCATACGGGATGTATTCAAACGAAGCCCGTTGGACTGCATTCGCTCGTTGCGATGACCGACTGACATCATTCATTTGATGATTCCTATAAGCCTGAGAGGACATTCTCAAGAGCGACCCCGACGGCGAGAAGAGCTCGACGGCGCCGAAGCGCAGGCCTGCGGCGGCTACGTCAACGGCCATCGTGCCGTACGACGCTGCTGGGACCCATGGGATCCCAGGCAATTTCATATAATAGCTTTCTCCCAAGCACCCCTCTCCCCCCAGAAAAAACAATCAAACACACAAAAAACAACAACACACAACAACACATTGGAACTGATCCCCTGCCAACACATCCCCTGCCATCGCTGTTGCCCGCCCATTCCAGTTCGGGGGGCGAAACAGTCGGGGGCGAACGTGTACAAGATATGTGCGGATGTTCTCGTTTGTAGGGCGAGGTCTTCGGAGGTGGGTAAGCAGGGGCGAGATGAGCAGTTTCGCAATCCTTCCGCAGGAAGGCGCTCGCGAAGCTGGTGGCAATGTGCAAGAACAAGTCGTTCGAGGCGCGCAAGGAGATCTACAGGCACCCCGTCGTCGTGTCTGTTGCCGCCGTCGGCCGTTCGTCGGCAGCAAGTGGCAGTCGATCGTCGGCCATTGCTCGCTAGCCGTCGGCCATTGATCTTCTATTGGTGACCTTGGGTCGTCGTCGATCGTTGGCCCTCGGTCGCGCGCCGTCGGTCGTCCGTCGTCGGTCGGGCGTCGCTTGCCGCTGGCCGTCGATCGTTGACCGTCGGTCGTCGGTCGTTCGCCCGTCGGTCGTCGGTCGTTCGCCCGACGGTCGTCGGCCGTTCGCATGTCGATCGCCTCTCTACGTTGCCTGTCGTTGGTCGGCGTCGGTGGTCGAGCACGCCAGGCAGCGCGGAGATCCGGAAGATCCTCAGCAAGTCCGCGCCATCTTCTCGGAGCCCGAGATGAGGTTGTTGTACGGGCAGTTTGGCACGGCGAGGAAGAAGAGCAAGGGCGCCGAAGAAGCGCACCAGCAGGCCGTCGCGTTCTTTACCCCCCCCCCTCCGCTCTACGCCTGATGTCCATCGCCCTCGTTCTCCTCCAACGCCCTCTTCCTTCCATGCCCGCCCTTCTGATGCACAGTTATCCTCCTATCTCCCTGCCGCTACTCCTCCTCCAACGCCATCTTCCCCCCCCCCCTCCCCCCTTCCCAAGTTCCCCAATCCGTTCAGTAATCGTCCCGTCCCGCCCTTCTCCTCGCCCTCCGCCTCCTAGCACCTTTGGGGGTCGTCATGGGAGTTGACGTCAGACGCGTTTCATGATTTCGATACCAACGTTGGTCCCCAGGGTCGGCCCCCTGTGCGCCGCGAGGGAGGGGGGGAGTTGATCTCGAGGGTCGGTCTCTCGCGGGCACGCAGAGGTGGGTAACCCTCAGCTGCCCCCCCCACTCCTCGCCCCTCCCTCCCCCCTTTCCTCCCTCCCCCTTCCTCAGTCATTTCCGTTGCTCTCCACCGCCTCATCCACTTCCGCCCCCACCCCCCTTTCCGTCGCCCCCGCCAGTCGTCCTGCGCCCTTTCCTGCCGCATTCTAGAGGCGTCAACGCAGATGGCTGGCTCGAAGACTGAGAGCAAGGTCAAGCTTCTCTCGGCTTGGCTGAAGGACCATCGCCGATGGTCGTCGTTCGGCGACTTTCGTCGTTCGCTCGTTCGCTCGCTCGACGTCGTTCGTTCGTTCGCTCGTTCGTTGCTTCGGTCGTCGTTCGTTCGCACGTTCGTTCGCTCGTGTTTCGTCCAACGTCGCCAGTCGATGGGCGGTGCCGTCGATGGCCGTCCTCTTTTCCAACGTTCGCAACTCGTCGTCGAGCCGATCACCCAAACGATGGTCGGCGACCCCGCCCTTGCCTTCGCCCGCCGCCGCCCTGCCAGGACCCTCGCTTGCAGGAGGGCTTCTTTCGCGTCGCGGTCTCGGTGGGCTACAAGGAGCAGATCAAGCAGGACCACATGTGGAAAACGAAGAAGCAGCTCGAGGACAAGTACGGTGATGAGGAGGCGGCCGAGCTCATCGAGGGCAAGTTGCTGCGGGCGCATCTTCCTTGCCTGCCTCGGTCTCCTAATCGTCGAGTCGTCCGCCCATCAACCTCGCCCCCCCAGAGCGAGACGGAGAGAGGGCGGGGGGAGCGCATGGGGAGAGCGACGGAGGGAAATATGAGGGGGCGGGGTGGGGTGGATGAGATGCGAGAGCATTGTAACGCAGAAGGGGGGGGCGGGGTCGATGGAGAAGAAGGGAATGATCAGAGATTTCAGATTTTGAATACAAGCGGGCCAGGGGCTCCCTAACCTCGATGCATGCTAAATGTCCATTGCCCTCTAGGGATCATTGGGGGTTGCAGTCTCTGAGTTCTGGGTTTCGCTGGCCATGTGCCGCCGCCTCCCCCCTCCCCCATCCCCTGCACCCCTAACTCTTCAAGGTCTGTCTGGTCTCGGGGCCATGCCGCTAGGGCCCCAGGTCGCCCCGAGGCAGGGACTTAAGCCCGCGGGCGTCTCAGGCCCAGGTGTCTCCTCGGGCTCGGTGAATGCGTGGCGGGCGCACCCCCCCCCCCCTTTCCCTTAGCGTCGTCAGCGCGGCGGTCGCGCCATTTTGCTCCATCCCCCTTCAGTCGCGCAAGAATCCCGCCAACCCCGCGCGCAAGCAGTGGCTCGACTGCGACGACGCGTTCAGCAAGTTGCTCGAGCGCGGCAAGGATCAGAAGGCGGAGGGGGCGAGGAAGCTCGAGGACGGCGAGTTTGAGGGCCTCGCGTCGGGCATCAGCAAGGCGAAGTACTTGGCTGATGGTCGCGGAGGATTAGTTTTTTGTTGTTGTTTTGTTTTATCCCTCAACCTCCTCTCCCTTCCCCCCATCGTCCCCAGCCCACTGCTACTCCTGCTGGTCCTGCTCCTCCGTCACCCCTCCCCTCCCCCTCCTCCCCCCTCCCCCATCGCTCCGTCGCCCTCGTGATTCCAGTGGTGATCCAGCTGTGCCCCTTCCTATCGTAATCCCAGAGGTGCTTCAGCCCCCCCCCCCCGCCTACCTCCCTGCTCAAAGTTAGCCCTGGTGGCGACGATGATGATGTGGTGGGCAACTGAGAAGGAGGGGGAGAACAGGGGGCGCGCGGCGAAGTGGAGCAGGGGGATGACAGAGAAAACACTGGGCAGGGGGGGGGGGAAGGGTAATGGGGACGAGACGGTGGGGGAGAAGGAGAATAATGATGATAAGGGCGAGGAGGAGAAGAATGAGCAGGAAAAAGGAGGAGCAGGAGGAGGAGGAGGATGGGGGAGCACGATCCAAATCAGTGCACCACGAGCGCACATGGGCAACATGGGCCTGGTGCTCGAGTCCGACGAGGAGGAGGATTCCGACGACGACGGCCCCCTGGTCCCGCAGAACAAGGGCACTCGTGGCCGCGGCGGGGGTCGCACAGGCGCAAGCCGCGCTGGCCGCAGGGGCGGGGCCCGCACGAGCCGCGCGTCGCAGGATGCAGGGCATTGGGGGAAACGAATCATGAGGGCTGGCTGTCGAGAGACATAGAGCGAGCGGGCGATCGAGAGAACGAGCAATCGAGCGAGCGAGCGAGCGAGCGCTCGGGGCGGCGGGTGATCGAGCTGGCGCGCGCGCGCGCGCCCAGCTCGATCACCCGAGCTCAGGCTCCGTGGCATCGTCCATCCACCCCCCCGCGCTATCTTCCCCTGTTCGCATTTGCCTTCGAGGAGACGGCGCCCGAGACGAAGAAGTCCAAGCAGGGTGCCTTGATCAAGCAGTGTTTGGACTGGGACAGCGGCAAGTGCACCCCCGCCGCCGTCGCCAAGGACGCCCAGATGTTCTACGAGACGTTCCAGGCTCGGCCAACCGAAAAAAAAACTGCGGGGGGCTGAGGAACGACGGAGGTCGGACGTACTCGACTGGACTAGATAGTTGGATGGTGGTGACCATACATGCGTTATCACCACCATCTAACTCCTCGTCCTGCGTATCCTTCTCCTCCCCCTTCATCCCCCTCGTCCTCCCCATCCTCTTCCTTATCCCCAACTCCCCCTCCTTATCCTCCTCCTCCTCCTCCTCCTCCTCCTCCTCCTCCTATTCCTCCTTCTCCTCCTCCTCCTCCTCCTTATTGCCATCCCCCCATCCTCCTCCGCCTCCTCCTGCGATGCCAGACGCACTGTGGAGTGCGCGAATAGTGTGACCACGCGTGCGGGGGGCACGGGAGCGGGGGGAGGGGGCCATCGCATCCGTTGCCAGGCGTTCGTGCAGAGCATGACGAACGTCCTCAAGAGCGCCAAGGACACGGCGACGAAGCAGGAGTTCGCAGAGGCCAAGAAGGACTGTTGTCCTTCAAACTCTGTACCAACCCTCGTATTCGCAGCCCGCCCGATTCTCTCGCCACCTCAAAACCCCGCCGACTTACCCTAGGTTCGTTCAAATTCGGTCGCCGCCCTCTCTTCCCCAACCCATGTTCCGGTCTCCCCTCCTCCGTCCCCCCTCTCCTCGCCCTCCCCCCCCGACACTTCCCCCTCCGCCCTGTCCTCCCCCATCCCTCCTCCTTCTCCTCCCCCTCCTCAACTTCTCCCCTCGTCTCCCCCCCTCGCTCCCTCCTCCCCTCCCTCTTCTCCTCCTTCTCCTCCTGTCAGCAAATTTCTTGGCCTCCAATCTTGTTTTGCGTCGGATGTGTGTGATCCGCGCGCGGCGAGGCACGCAAACTTACCTCCTCGCCCTGCCCCAGGGCCGGATGCTAGTGAATCCTCCCCGCCCCCCACGCGTTGAGGAATGATTTGGCCCTGGGGTTCTTACGCAATGTAGTCGCTGCTTAAGAAATACGGCGCATGGAACCCTCACTTCTGGAGCGATCTCCCCGTCTCGATGTTTATGGTGGTTGTCCGTCGCCACGGTTGGATGTCTCTGGAATGGCGCGTCCTCGGGAGACGGGTGGCCTGGAGTTCATTCACTTTTGCACCCCAGCTCTCTGCCCAGGTGCTCGAGGCAGCGCGCGCCGCCAGCGTGAAGCTGGGCGACGTCGTCATGGATGCGCCCGCGCCCAAGGCGGCCGCCAAGGTGCTGATCGCCGCGCAGGGCGTGCTCGAGCAGGCGAAGGCCATGTCGCTGAACGTCAAGGGCTTCTTCTGATGGCCTCGCTGACTGGCCCGCCTCGGCCCTCGCTGCCTGGCCCGCCTCGGCGCAGCAGTTGGGTCGATCTGGTAAGTATTTCCCAACCATCCTGGGGTGTTGGGTCCTCGTTTTGAAGAGACGGTGCCCCGCGTTCCTCTTCTCCTTCTCCCCCTCCCCCTCCCTCCTCCCATTATCATCATCATCATCATCATCATCATCATCATTATCATCATCATCATCATCATCATCATCATCATCATCATCATCACTACCGATTTCGGCACACCCCTCACACGTTTCGTGGCCCCATAGGGAGCTCCACCGAAGGCCCCAGTGGCAGGGTCCGCATGCCTCCCCACCGCCCATTTCGGCACACCCCTCACACGTTTCGTGGCCCCATAGGGAGCTCCACCGAAGGCCCAGTGGCAGGGTCCGCATGTTTCGGCGCACCCCTCACACGCTTCGTGGCCCCATAGGGAGCTCCACCGAAGGCCCCAGTGGCCGTTCGCATGCCTCCCCACCACCCATTTCGGCACACCCCTCACACGTTTCGTGGCCCCATAGGGAGCTCCACCGAAGGCCCCAGTGGCTGCGTTCGCATGCCTCCCCACCACCCATTTCGGCACACCCCTCACACGTTTCGTGGCCCCATAGGGAGCTCCACCGAAGGCCCCAGTGGCAGGGTTCGCATGCCTCCCCACCACCTTTCGGCACACCCCTCACACGTTTCGTGGCCCCATAGGTGAGGGAGCTCCACCGAAGGCCCCAGTGGCAGGGTCCGCATGCCTCCCCACCACCCATTTCGGCACACCCCTCACACGTTTCGTGGCCCCATAGGGAGCTCCACCGAAGGCCCCAGTGGCAGGGTCCGCATGCCTCCCCACCACCCATTTCGGCACACCCCTCACACGTTTCGTGGCCCCATAGGGAGCTCCACCGAAGGCCCCAGTGGCAGGGTTCGCATGCCTCCCCACACCCATTTCGGCACATTCACACGTTTCGTGGCCCCATAGGGAGCTCCACCGAAGGCCCCAGTGGCATGCACCACCCATTTCGGCACACCCCTCACACGTTCGTGGCCCCATAGGGAGCTCCACCGAAGGCCCCAGTGGCAGGGTTCGCATGCCTCCCCACCACTCATTTCGGCACACCCCTCACACGTTTCGTGGCCCCATAGGGAGCTCCACCGAAGGCCCCAGTGGCAGGGTCCGCATGCCTCCCCACCACCCATTTCGGCACATCCCTCGCACGTTTCGTGGCCCCATGGGGATTTCCATGAAGGCCCCAGTGACTGGGTCCGCATGCGCCCCCACACCCATTTCGGCACACCCCTCACACGTTTCGTGGCACCATAGGGAGCTCCACCGAAGGCCCCAGTGGCTGCGTTCGCATGCCGCCCCCACACCAATTTCGGCACACCCCTCACACGTTTCGTGGCCCCACAGGGAGCTCCACCGAAGGCCCCAGTGGCTGCAATCGCATGCCGCCCCCACACCAACTTCGGTGCACCCCTCACACGTTTCGTGACCCCATAAGGAGCTCCACCGAAGGCCCCAGTGGCAGGGTCCGCATGCCCCGCACTCGTTTCGGCACACCCCTCAAAAGTTTCGCGGCACCATAGGGAGATCCACCGAAGACGGTACTCACACCAGCATTACTCACAACTGCATATGGTTGGGTTCTTCGCCAGGCTAATTTGAGGGGGGCGTCGCTTGCCGATGCGTGGCAACCATCCAAAAGCATCGAAAGCCACCATCCAAAGCATCGAGAGCCAACTGCTGGCCACCATCCGAAGCATCGAGCGAAGGCGACCCGCCGCCCACTTGTTCCACGCTACTTGTCCCACCAATTTTCTCTGGTCATCCTCAGGGGCGCGACGGTAATCGCGCCTCGCGCGTTGAAGCTCGCAATGCGATACGCACCCCGCCCGCGGTCGGCGCGAAGATCATTGAGACTCGAGTAGCACGGGGCCGTGGAGGGCGGGCTCGCCTATGTTCGATGGGCACGGGTGCCGACGAGTTTTTTTGCCCTCAGCGCTCAGAGCAATGGCTTCTAGGAGATTGATCGCGATAAACGAGGCATTGGGGTAGCTTTGCAATGTGGAAATGATGGTTCCCCCCCCCCTCCCCCCCGACCCCCTCTCGTTAGCCCCATCGCCTCGGCGTTTTTGTGTTTGCAATGCGGTGTACTTCGGAAACGCATCGAATGCGTTTTATGCCCATCATGAAATTCCACAATGTCACAATATCGGGGCGCGACGTGGTGTTCGGGCCCAGGGGGCCCCACTCGGCCCATATCTGCAGTTGAAGCCATTGCTGGCCCAAGCATGGGGCGGCGAGGTGCAAAGCGCCGCCTCGAGCCTCCCGAGAAGCACCCTGAGTTTTCTGCTTCCGAGTCGAGCTCTGGCGGCGATGCTGAGTCAGACATTGGCCATCAATTGCACGAGCGCAAAGTTGTTTCTTCTCTCTCCACGCTGCTGCTGAAAGATTGGGCATGGGGCCGGCTCTACGGCACCGAAGTGCATAGATATTGTTTGGCGGCGTACCGCGATGGGATGCAGGATGTCCAGGAAATTTCGGAAATCGCAGCCATGGGGTCTTGGGGCGAGCATGAGCAAAACATCCACCGAGACCTCACGCGTAAGTTCTTAAAGGACATATCGTTGCCACCGCCAGCTGTGTTTCCCGTGAACTGCATTGAGCCAAGCACGCTGAAGCTGATACAACACAATTGTCACTGTCTACTCCCGCATGAGATATTCAGCAGCCTCTTCCATTCGCATAGGCTTGAATTTCAAGAAACGTTCGGAGTTGATCGGCTGCCAGAATTTTGGGCAGGCGCGAGCAGGTTTGGCATGCCGAACGTAATTTCTCGCCTGTCCCAGCCACGCGTCCCAGAGAATGTCCAGACGAATTCCAGAGAGGGGCCAGGGTTACCTTCGGTTTATCAGAACTTTGCCAGAAGTTTACAGGAAGCCTTTCAGAAGTTTGTCAGAAGTTTGCCTGGCGTTTGCCATAAGTCTGTCAGAAGTTCGCCAGAAAAATGTCAGGCGATTGCCAGACGTTGCCAGAAGTTTGCCACGCAGAAGTCTGCCAGAAGTTTATCAGAAGTTTGCCAGAAGTTTGTCAGAAGTTTGCCAGAAGTTTCCAGATGGTATCAGAAGTTTGTCAGAAGTTTGCCAGAAGTTTGCCTGAATGTTGCCAGGCGACATCCAGAAGTTTATCAGAAGTTTGGCAGGGGTTTCCCAGAAGTTTGAACAAAGTTTGCCAAACGTTTGCATCGCGTTTGCCAGAAGTGTGCCCCGCATGGTCTCAATGGTAGGTGAACGCGTGGCAAGCTCCAGCGTTATGTTGTATTTGTGGCCCCAGAGCTCTGGAATTCGTTTGGTTTTCACGGGGCAATTTCGGTCCCGCGCAGGTCAGACCCGCGTCTTCATAGGCACCCAGTTTGGAAAATTCCCAAGCACGAGAAGCATGCAATACCGTTACGTATACACGGCGACGGAGGAGAGATATTAACGAACGAGTCGATGATGACGATCTCGGTAACTGGTTTGTTGGCGCGGGGTTCGACTAGAGAGCTGGTGCTGCTCGTAGCTGCGTGGCCATATTGCGCAACCGCCAAGGCCAAGAAGCACGGGGGGAAGGACACGTGGCTGGACATTTGGCGAGTTATTTGTTGGAGTTTAAACGCCCTCGCTCAGGGCCGCCACCCGACCAGAGATGCAATGGGTTCTCGCCAATCCCGAGCACCCCCCATTCGGTTTAAACATGTTTGGTTCGGGCGATGCTTGGGGGTGAACAGCTGGTTTCCTGGGCCATGTCAGTTGTTGTATCGGACGTGGGTCCCCCGACAAATAGCAGCACCACTCATGGCCTGGGCCTGCGCAGCGCGGGCGGCGTGCTGGAACGACGAAGAATTCGATCCGACTTCCCGCTTTGCAGAGTGTGCAGGCGAGTTTCTGTGCGACGGTGATGCGCCATATCGAGCGTTTGTGTACGCGATCCAGGGTGACTTGGAGTTCCACTCAAATCATCTGGGGGCACCTGCCAGCAATGCTGTCTCCATGTGCTGGGTGTGTGACGGAAACAGAAGTGACAACCCATGGAACGATTTCAACAAGGACCAAGGAACGAGAAACGTCGGTCGCCTTTCCCCGAACCCATCCCCACCAACGCCTCAACACACAAAAAAAAACCCATGGCATCCCGACCCATTCCCTGATGTTTGTTTTTTTATGTGGGGAGGGGGGGGGATGGGCTTCACAGGCGTCTTCTCGAAAATTGTTTCTTAGGACCGTTCACCCTGGATGACCCGACCGCGTACTACAGAATACGTTTTTACGCACCCTCTGTTCCATGTGTGGGGCGTGCGTCCAGCCGCAATGGCAGCCGACGCAATGCATACAATCGACTCAGGCGTAACATCGCACATTTTGGGCAACACATTTTACGAAATTGTGTACGAGCAGATTGGGGGTAGAGCGACGGATGCTGTTGGCAGGCTGTGGAGAGAAATCAAGCAAGTGTACGTTGACATAGGGAGCACTGGCCATAAGTTGTCATTCAATAGCTGGCGCTCTTCCGCAGAGCCCGTTCAGTTTGATTTGGGATCGTTTGGATTGCTGTTTTTTTGGGAGTGCCGCATCCATAGTTTTGTAGTTTTTCGTCCATGGAGGAGCAGGCGTTGGTGGCGGCGGCGGCGAGGGGGTCGGGGTAGGCGTTTGGGCTGGGCGATGTGTAACTTCACGACAAAGGGTTTGCGTCTTAGGGCCTGGTCCCCTGGAAGTAGGACAGGGGCGCGGAAAGTTTGGGTTGAATTATTTTTTGGACACAAAGAGCCCGCATTCAGATTATCCAGTCATGACTACAAAAACCAAGGCCGCCGCCCAGCGAGCATTGATTCCAGTTGCAGCGCAGTTGGCGGCAACGTACGACGACAACACGACAATGCGTTCAATGCGAAGCGCATGCATCGCAAATTTAAACACGTTCTATAAGATCACGGAATCGGCGGGGATGTACCTCTCGGAACGGGAGTACCAAGATTGTATTTCAGCCGCTGAGCGCACGCTCGTGTTTTACAGTGCTTTGGCGTCGGAGGCCAAAGCCAATAATGTCTTCAAATGGTCAATTGTAAATAAGTTTCACCACTTCTGGCACATTGCCCAGGGCACTCGCTTCATCAATTGTAGAATGTTGTGGTGTTACCAAGCTGAGGATTTCATGCGCCATATAGGTAAGGTGGCGAGTTGTGTTATGATGGGGTCGTCCTTGCTAGAACTATCGAAGAAATTATGCGAGCGCTGGAGAATCGGTTATTAGAAAAGCAAAACTTCGTTCTTCCGCCAAACTAGTAATGCTCCGAGCCCATTGCCCCCCTCCCTCACCCACTCCACAGCTGCCCCCTTTTGGGGCACCCCCCCCATCCCACCCCCAAACACAAACAACGAATGAGCAACGATGCCTGACGGCCTGGTTGCCCCGTTTCGGGGCAAGGCGGCCTTCGACCTAACGCGAGCTTGCGCCGAGTGACGTGTTTTCTCGGCGCGTCAGGACAGCGCCGAGGATGTGCGCCGAGGATGTGCGCAGTCGGCGCATCGCAGCGGCGGGAGACGCAAACGCGTCCTCCTCTCCTCCTCCCCCCAATGCCGCCGCCGCCACTTCCTCCTCCTCCTCCTCCTCCTCCTCCTCCTCATCCATCCGCTTTGTTCCGCCCTCTCCTCCGTCTCTCCCTCTCCCCCTCCTTGTCGCTCGTTGTCTGCCCTTTCCCTCTCGCCCTCTTTCCTTCCATATGTCCCTCTTGGATGTTGGCCTCGCGGATCCACGGGGATCTTGTTAGATCCTGGCCCGCGCCCTCCGCCCTGCGGGTTCTTCACGTTCCCTGAAATGTCCCTGGCCCCAGGGGCTTGAAGAAGAAGAAGAAGGATGATGACGAAGAGAAGGGATATGATGAATCATGAGTTCTTCCCGACGTCAAAAAACAAGGAATAAGGATGATAAGGAAGAGCTGGGGGAGGAATGAAGCAGCAAACCAGACGTGAAACGCACCAACACTTCAGACACACGACGTCATACGCACCAAAACTTCAGACGCACGCGTCTGAAGTTTGAACGACTTCAGACCACCCTCGCGAAACATCTGCGCCCCATCTCTGCTTCAACCGCGACCCATTTTTCGAAGCCAGCCGCGACCCATCTTCGATTTCTGCACCCCATCTCCAAGGGCGCCTGCTGAGCCCCATCTTGAGATCATCTCCGGCTGGGCCCCATCTTTGAGACCTCCATGCAACGAGCCCCATCTTTTTGGATCTTGGAGCATCTGGGTCCGCCTCCTCCTCCTCCTCCGAGGAGGACGAGGAGGGGGAGGGGGAGGGGGAGGGGGAGGAGGAGGAGGAGGAGGAGGAGGAGGAGGAGGAGGAGGAGGAGGAGGAGGAGGACCAGCCCCTCGCCCCGCGGAGCGACACGCTACCAGCTCGCCGCGGCAGGCCGTGCAGCCCTCCCCGGCGGCAGCACGCGCTCACGTCGCGGCCTGCCGCTCTCGAGCTGGGCTCGTCGCCGCTGCCGGCCGGCCCTGCGCTCGTCCCCGCCTCGTCAACGCTCCGAGCTCGCTCCGGCCCCCCGCCCCGCGGAGCGGCGCGCTCGTTGCCGGCTCGCCGCGACGCGCCGAGCGGCAGCTCCTGGCCCTGCGCTCGTCTCCTCCCCTGCAGGGCGCGCGCTGCCGGCCTCCCCAGCCGCGCCCGCCCGCCCACCCACCCCCGGCAGGGCAGGGCATCGCCCGGGGCCCGTGCCCTGAGAGCACCGTCCTCCTCCGGAGGCTGTGCTGCAGCATCGTTGATGTACGGTGGAGGCGTACGCCAAGAAACATCCTGCTCGCCTCCAGGGTGCCCCGGGTTTCTTTGGTTCCGATGGTTTTGCCGTGGAAAGCGTGACGGTTCCCACACCAAGAACCAATGGACGTCCTCAGGCCTCAGGGTTGGGTTTCTTATGGAAGGCTCCCTGTGGTCGGGCCCCTGCTGCACCTTGGCTTCTCTTCCCCCTCCCTCCTTCCCCACTCACGGTGGCGGCGTGCCGCCCGTGGGGCTCTCCGCGTCCCGCCGCCCTCCTGTTGTGCCAGCGGCTTCTTCCAGACCCCCTGTGGGGGGGCCCGGGTGGGGGGGGGCGGCCGAGACGCCGAGAGAAGGGCCACTCCGGAGGGGGCCCGCTCCTCGGGCCTGTGGGCCGGGGGGAGCCCGTGCGTGGCCTTCAGTCGGGCGTGTCCCCCTGCAGTCGGGGGTGGACAGACCTCCTACCCTGACACGTCGATTCGTGAATTGTCCGTTTTCGGTTCTCCAGAGGACACCGCGGCCGTCAGTTTCCAGGCTTGCGCCCGCCAGGTTTGGGCCCGAGGTCGTGTTCACTAAACCACGTTTTGCTGAAGGAGGGTTTGTCCATCCCCGATACAGGGGCATTTTCCACGAAAAATGAAAAATATTTTAAAAAATGCCCCGAAGCGTTCAAAAATACGAAAGAAATAGCCCCCATACTACTTCTTTACTATTTTGGAGTATTCCCCTGTAGAGGGACAGGCCCGACTTCAGCGTGGCCGAAGCTCGCCAGGGCCAGACACACCCCTTCGCTCCTTACGGGAGGGGAGGGGGGCGTTGGTGAAGGAATGTTCCCAGGAGGCGTCGGGCCCTGGGGGATTCCTTGTCGGATGTGGGCGGCGGGGGTATCCATGACCAGGCCTGAATTGGAGTTCCACGGGCTTCCAGACCATGGATTCCCTATCCAATGGTTCCTGATCCAATGCCCTCACCGCATTTGGCCTCCATCACGGCAGCACCATGGCTGTACGCAAGGTTCGCGTGGCAGCAGTGTCGATGCGGCGGCGACCCCGCCGCTGGCGCTCGAGGCCGAGCGTCGCCGGTGGCCCCGAGAGTGCTCCGACGCGGAGCGACCTGGCGATCTCGGAGCGCCGCCGATCGATGAAGGTCGAAGGATCCACACGGTGTCGGAGGTCAGCGCCGGGGTCGCCACGGCACGAACCTGCCGCATCAGCGGCTTCTTCCAGCCCCCCCTTGTCCCAGAGATCCCAGACCCCCTCGCGCTGTGAACAGAAATCACGGCGGCAGTTTAGTTTTTGTCGTTATTTTTCGACCTTTGGGGGCCCCTACCTGGCCTCGGGACCGTCAACAAAGCGACTCGGGATGAAAAGCTGGTCCCGGGGAATGGGTCCAGACCTCTGGGGGTCGACGCTGTGACAGAGTCACGACGTCACGTCGGAGGTCTGGGCTTGTTTCGGCGGGCAGAATCTGGCAGCCCCTCGAGGCGGTTTTCTGCCGAGGGGTGGTTCGGGGGTATTGTGCGGCCCCGCGCGGCGGGTGCCAGCGGGAGCCGTCGCCCTCCTCCTTCCCTCGCAGCGCGCAGCGCGTGCACCTGCGAGCACGCCGCGGGAGGGCTCGGCCCCTCGACGCGCCCGGGCCTGCGAATCATCGATCCGCTCGACCTGGCCCGGTGCCGCTCGCGCCCCGCCCGCTCCGCGCGGATGTCGGCATTCGGGGGATCCGAGGCGGCCCCGATGCACGCCGTCGGCGGCGAGCGCGAGGGGGGCGGGGGAAATCACGAGAGAGAGCGGTAGGCCGGGGAGAGCGAGAGGGAGGGAGGCCCTCGCAGAGGGCGGCGGGGCTCCTCGGAGGCCCTCGCGCCTCTGCTGGGAGGTGTTCCGGGGCTCCGGGTCCAGACCCCCGGCGGCATCCAACTCCTCCTCCTCCCCCTTCCTCCTCCTCCTCCTCCTCCTCCTCCTCCTCCTCCTCCTCCTCATTTCCTCCCCCTCTCATCCTCCTCCTCCCCGTCCTCCTCCTCCTTCTCCTCCTCCTCAGCCTCCTTTCTCATGACGTGGGCCCCCAGAGGTCTGGACCCATGCCCCAGGACCGGTTCTTCGTCCCGAGTCGTTTTTTGATGGTCAGGAGGCCCAGTGAGGGCCCCCGAGGCCGAAAACAGCAAAAAGCCTCCCGTCGTGATTTCTTCTCGACTCGAGGGGGTCTGGGGGGGGAGGCTCAGAAAGACCCCTCAGAAGGCCCAGGGGGGGTCCGAGCCTTCTGAGAGGGCCCGCCCTTTCTCGCTTCCCCCCCCGGCTCGCCGCCAGGGTAGGTGCACGCTTCCGCGGGCTCCTGTGCTTGTGCTCCTCCTCCTCGTTCTCCCCTCCCTTCTGCTTCGCTCTTTCCCCACCCGTCCTTCCTCCTCTCACTTCTCCCCCTGGGCTCGCCGCCAGCTGCAGGGATCGGTGTCGCATCCTGGCCTGGCCGATCTGGTTCGCTCTCGAGTGCGTCCCGGCGCGGCCCGGCGGGATGCGCCTGCACCGGCCCGGTCGGATCTGCCGGTTCGATGCCGACTGATCCTGCGGAGGCAGTAGGGTCGACAAACCCAGACCCCCTCGAGTCAAGAAGAAATCACGACGGGATGTTTTTCGCTATTGTCGGCCTCGGGGGCCCTCACCGGGCCTCAGGACCGTCAAAAAACGACTCTGGGGAATGGGTCCAGACCTCTGGGGGTCGACGTGATGAAAAAGTCATGACGTCGGGGTTCTGGGTTCTGGGGAGGCAGTCGGTTCGATACTGCGCCTCCATTTGCTCCAAGCGCGCGGTGCAGCTCTCTGCGTCCGCCCGCGCTCGGGTCGGAGAAAGAAGAGGTGGATGGGGAAGGGGTGGGTGCAGCATCTGCTGCGTGCAGCCGACTGCGAAGGCCTTACGGCCGGTGGCGCCGACCCTGAAGGGAGACGACGACGACGACGACGACGACGACGACGACGATGACGAAGACGACGACGACGACGACCACGACGACGACGACGACGACGACGACGACGACGACGACGACGACGACGACGATAACGGCGGCGGCGGCAACGACGACGACGCTGATGTGGGCCAGAGCCCTTCGGGATGGTGCTTGGGATCTCCTCGGAAGCCCCGCATCTGCTGCGTGCAGCCGGTTTCCGCCCCGCCGCCGGGCGTTTTTCTTGGTATGCTGGCGTCCCTGGTGCCCGGGAGGCGCCCGCAGGGGGAATCAGCTATGCGAGCTGGTTCGATAGCTTGCTTTTGCCATCCCCCCCTTTCAGGCGATCGCAAACATGGGCGTGGATTAGCGACGGGTCCCGTTTCCGTGGGAAATCGCGGTTTTTCGCCGCCGAACGAGGCGGCACCGGCCGCATTTTGGCGAGGGCACCTCCCTCGATCCATGGATTAGGCGATCGCTCGCCAAATCCATAGATCGCTAATCCATGTTTGCGCGCCCCCGACCCTGTCGTCTTACCCAACGCGCAGGTGCGTGAGTCTGTCACTCAACCACCCAACGCCCGCGTCAAAGCGCTCGCGTCAGGCGTTACCCCACCTGTGCGACCTCCTTGAGGTGATGGTGACCGTGTCCACGAAGGCGCCTCTTTTTTATATTCGTAAATCCCCGAGTGTGAGCGCCGATCCCAGTCGAACATCCTAAGGACCGTGCCATTTTTTCGAGGGGCCCGAGAGCAGGCAGCACTCTTGTATCGCCAGGGACAGCAGTGGTGAACCAATCATAGCGATTGATCAGGGGCCATTTGTGTACATATTTGAAGTGACCTCCTGTGGTTTATTGCCACGAACCGCAGGAAGGGTAGCAGAACGATATGGGAAGAGAGAGAGAGGGGGAGAGAGATAGAGAGGAAAAAAAGAGGGAGAGAGACGGAGAGAGAAGATACGATAGACATGCGCGTTCAACTGACGAGTATATCTCTCCAATCGATTGGTTTGGCAAATCGCGTGAGGAGCTGTTTCTACGGAGTGGTTGGTAGGTGGGGAGGGGGAATGTCTGGCAATGCTAAGATTGCAGCCTTTGCACGACACGGACGCAAGATGTTGTAGCCCCCGATTTCAAGGTAACCAGGGGTCCAGAAAACTCGTTTGACCTGTGAACCAGGGCCGTGTGCTATTCGGACTCTGCCCCTGCTGCTACTGCATCTTCTGCCCATCTTCGCCGTAAATGGCTGCTGCTGTTTTACCTTTTTACTCTTTCTACGGTCGGGAACTTTTGCGTAGCGTGTCGTAGCGGCTGCCTTTGCGACACGCTGTGCCCTGCAAGCTGATAGCGTGTCGCTCCGCTCCGCGGGGCGGGAGGCCGGGAGATGCTCGGAACGTTGACGCTTGGGGCGGGGACGTGGCCAGCGTGTCGCGCCCAGGCGTGGTGGGCCAGAACCGGTGGCGCAGCGCGCTTACCCAAGGTTATCGACCGTAGCATTCATGCTTACACCCTAGGCGATGCTTAAGAAAACCTAAGCTTTCGTCCTGAGTCTCGATTATTCTTAACTTTTCAATGTAAATCCCAAGATTTTGATAGAAGTTCTGGGTTTTATTCCATTTCTGAGACTGTGAATTTCTTAACCCATGATTTCTTAAGCATTTCGCAGGGTGTAGTTCCTCTTCCTCCATCCTCTTGGGGCTCTCCTGGGCCGTCTTGGGGGCCTTTCGGGCCATCTTAGGGCCATCTTGGACTGTCTTGGCCAAGAGGCAAATCATATATGTTCCTCAGTGTTTGAGTTGATTCTTGAGCCCCAGGAATGGCTAATCTTTTTGTGTCGACGGATGAGGCACGACGCCCGGCGGGGGGGTAGGCGGGCCGCAGTACGATGTAAAACAATACAACATGTTGCAATTATGCAATACTTTGGTACACTGGATGCGTTGCATTTAGGCGTTCGCCGGAAAACGCTGCCGCTCAGCACGACACCTCCATACGTGGATTCCTCACGCTTCGCGGGGTGCACGTCCGGAGCACGCACAGTCCAGTCGTTGTCGGGCTTCTGGGAATTTCTTGGGGGCCCTTGGAAGCCTCTTTGGGGCCTCTTGGGTCCTCGCGGAGTCGTCTGGGATGCCTCTTGGGGGCCTCTGGGAGGCCTCTTGGAGGCCTTTCGGAGCCCCGTGTGGGCGTCTTGGGGGCGCTCTTGCGCTGTCTGGTCTCTTCGGAGACTGTCTTGGGGTACTCTTGGGCCGTCTTGGGGGCCTCTTGGGGCATCTCGGCGGCCTCTTTGGGCTGCCTGGGGGCCCTCCTGGGCCGTTTTGGGGGCTTCTTGGGCCGTTTGGGGGCCACTTCGGAGGCTGTTTCGGTCGTCCTGGACCTCTGAGAGTCGAAATAGGCGGGAACGCTGAAATCTTCAAGCAACCATGGAACAATCAATGGTTTTGGGCTAATTACTGGAGGTGCTCTTCGGGGTCCTCTGGGGGCCCTCTTGGGGCCGTCTTGGGGCCGTCTTGGGCCGTCTTGGGGCCATCTCGAGCCGTCTTGAGGCCCTGTTGGGCCCCCTAAGAGGGCCAACAGGCCCAGCTCATTGATTTTCTATAGGTTGTGGTAGGTTTTTAGGTTCAGGAGGGGAGGGGCCACCTTGGGTCGGTGGAAGTGGCGTGGCCTCGGGGGGGGGGGTAGAGGGGGAGACATAATAATGTAACACACTGCAATATGCAGCAATGGTGCAGTCATTGGATACATTGGATACGTTGCATTATCGCCTCCGCAGACCTGCCTCCGGCAACACGTCACCTCCGGATGTGGATTCCTCTCGCATCGCGGGGTGCACGTCCGGAGCATGTACAGTCCAGTCGTTGTCGGGCCTCTGGGAACTTCTTGGGGGCCCCTTGGAGGCCTCTTTGGGGCCTCTTGGGTCCTCGCGGGGGCGTCTGGGATGGCTCTTGGGGGCCTCTGGGAGTCCTCTTGGGGATCTCTCGGAGCCCCGTGTGGGCGTCTTGGGGGCGCTCTTGCGCTGTCTGGTCTCTTCGGAGACTGTCTTGGGGTACTCTTGGGCCTCTTGGGGCATCTCGGCGGCCTCTTTGGACTGCCTGGGGGCCCTCCTGGGCTGTTTTGGGGCCCTCTTGAGGGCTTCTTGGGCCGTTTTGGGGGCCACTTCGGAGGCTGTTTCGGTCGTCATGGACCTCTGAGAGTCGAAATAGGCGGGAACGCTGAAATCTTCAAGCAACCATGGGAAAATCAATTGTTGTTGGCTACTGGAGGTGCTCTTGGGGGTCCTCTGGGGACCCTCTTGGGGCGTCTTGGGGTCTTTGTAGGCTCTCTTGGGGCCATCTTGGGCCGTCTTGGGGCCGCCTTGGGACGTCTTGGGGCCATCTCGAGCCGTCTTGAGACCCTGTTGGGCCCCAAGAGGGCCAACAGACCCAACGCATTGATTTTGTATAGGTTTTGGTAAGTTTTTTTGCCCAGGAGGGGAGGGGCCACCTTGGGTCGGTGGAAGTGGCGTGGTCTCGGGGGGGGGTCAGGGGGGAGACAATAATGTAACACCATGCAGTATGCATCAATTGTGCAGTCATTGGATGCATTGGATACGTTGCGTTATCGCCTCCGCAGACCTGCCTCCAGCAACATGTCACCTCCGGACGTGGATTCCTCTCGCTTCGCGGGGTGCACGTCCGGAGCACGTACAGTCCAGCCGTTGTGGGGCCTTTCGGGAGCCTCCTGGGGGGTTCGTGGAGGCCTCTTGGGGGCTTCCTGGGGCCTCTTGGGGGCCTCCTGGGGGCCTCTTGGCGGCCTCTTGGGGGCGTCTTGGGCCGTCTTGGGCCGTCTTGGGGCGCTTTTGCGCCGTTTGGCCCCTTCGGGGGCCTTCTTGGGGGCCTCTCGCGGCCGCCTTGGGGCCCTCTTGGAGTCCTCTTGGGCCGTCTTGGGGGCCTCTTGGACCGTCTTGGGGGCTCTTTGGGCCGACTTGGGGCCGTCTTGGGGCCCCCTTGGGTGCTGCTTGGGTTGTCTTGGGGCCATTTTGGAGGCTGCTTGGGCCGTCATGGGCTTTTGAGAGCCGGAAAAGGCGAGAACGCTAAAATCCTTCAAAAACTCAAGGGAAATCGATGTTTTTGGCCTTTGGAGGCGCTCTTGTGGGCGCTCTTGGGGCCCTCCTGGGCCATCTTGGGGGCTTTTTGAGCCTTCTTGGGGCCATCTTGGGCCGTCTTGGGGCCGTCTTGCCTCGTCTTGAGACCATCTTGAGCCGTCTTCACGCCCTCTTGGACCCCCAAGAGGCCCAAGGAGCCCAAATCATAGATTTTCCCTATGTTTTTGTGGGTTTTGAGGCCCCGAAGGGGCCCTCCACTTTTGGGTCGACGGAAAGTGGCGCGACTCCGGGGGGGGGGGGTAGTGGGGGAGACATAATAATGTAACGCAATGCAATAGGATACATTGCATTAGGGCTTCCGCTCCGCTGCGCGACCTGCCTCCGGCAACACGTCACTTCCAGACGTGGATTCCCCTCGCTTCGCGGGGTGCACGTCCGGAGCACGCACAGTCCAGTCGTTGTCGGGCTTCTGCGAATTTCTTGGGGGCCCCTTGGAAGCCTCCTTGGGGCCTCTTGGGTCCTCGCGGAGTCGTCTGGGATGCCTCTTGGGGGCCTCTGGGAGGCATCTTGGAGGCCTTTCGGAGCCCCGTGTGGGCGTCTTGGGGGCGCTCTTGCGCTGTTTGGTCTCTTCGGAGACTGTCTTGGGGTACTCTTGGGCCGTCTTGGGGGCCTCTTGGGGCATCTCGGCCGCCTCTTTGGGCTGCCTGGGGGCCCTCCTGGGCCGTTTTGGGGGCTTCTTGGGCCGTTTGGGGGCCACTTCGGAGGCTGTTTCGGTCGTGCTGGACCTCTGAGAGTCGAAATAGGCGGGAACGCTGAAATCTTCAAGCAACCATGGAACAATCAATGGTTTTGGGCTACTGGAGGTGGTCTTGGGGGTCCTCTGGGGGCCATCTTGGGGCCGTCTTGGGGCCGCCTTGGGACGTCTTGGGGCCATCTCGAGCCGTCTTGAGGCCCTGTTGGGCCCCCTAAGGGGGCCAACAGACCCAACGCATTGATTGTGTATAGGTTTTGCTAGGTTTTTAGGCCCAGGAGGGGAGGGGCCACCTTGGGTCGGTGGAAGTGGCGTGGCCTCGGGGGGGGTAGAGGGGGAGACATAATAATGTAACACCATGCAATATACAGCAATTGTGCAGTCATTGGATACATTGGATACGTTGCGTTATCGCCTCCGCAGACCTGCCTCCGGCAACACGTCACCTCTGGATGTGGATTCCTCTCGCATCGCGGGGTGCACGTCCGGAGCACGTACAGTCCAGTCGTTGTCGGGCCTCTGGGAACTTCTTGGGGGCCCCTTGGAGGCCTCTTTGGGGCCTCTTGGGTCCTCGCGGGGGCGTCTGGGATGCCTCTTGGGGGGCCTCTTGGGGATCTCTCGGAGCCCCGTGTGGGCGTCTTGGGGGCGCTCTTGCGCTGTCTGGTCTCTTCGGAGACTGTCTTGGGGTACTCTTGGGCCTCTTGGGGCATCTCGGCGGCCTCTTTGGACTGCCTGGGGGCCCTCCTGGGCTGTTTTGGGGCCCTCTTGAGGGCTTCTTGGGCCGTTTGGGGCCACTTCGGAGGCTGTTTCGGTCGTGCTGGACCTCTGAGAGTCGAAATAGGTGGGAACGCTGAAATCTTCAAGCAACCATGGGAAAATCAATTGTTGTTGGCTACTGGAGGTGCTCTTGGGGGTCCTCTGGGGGCCTCTTGGGGCGTCTTGGGGTCTTTGTAGGCTCTCTTGGGGCCATCTTGGGCCGTCTTGGGGCCGCCTCGCTTCGCGGGGTGCACGTCCGGAGCACGTACAGTCCAGCCGTTGTGGGGCCTTTCGGGAGCCTCCTGGGGGGTTCTTGGAGGCCTCTTGGGGGCTTCCTGGGGCCTCTTGGGGGCCTCCTGGGGGCCTCTTGGCGGCCTCTTGGGGGCGTCTTGGGCCGTCTTGGGCCGTCTTGGGGCGCTTTTGCGCCGTTTGGCCCATTCGGGGGCCTTCTTGGGGGCCTCTCGCGGCCGCCTTGGGGCCCTCTTGGAGTCCTCTTGGGCCGTCTTGGGGGCCTCTTGGACCGTCTTGGCGGCCTCTTTGGGCCGACTTGGGGCCCTCTGGGGCCGTCTTGGGGCCCCCTTGGGTGCTGCTTGGGTTGTCTTGGGGCCATTTTGGAGGCTGCTTGGGCCGTCATGGGCCTTTGAGAGCCGGAAAAGGCGAGAACGCTAAAATCTTTCAACAACTTTAGGAAAATCTATGTTTTTGGCCTTTGGAGGCGCTCTTGTGGGCGCTCTTGGGGCCCTCCTGGGACATCTTGGGGGCTTTTTGAGCCTTCTTGGGGCCATCTTGGGCCGTCTTGGGGCCGTCTTGCCCCGTCTTGAGACCATCTTGAGCCGTCTTCACGCCCTCTTGGACCCCCAAGAGGCCCAAGGAGCCCAAATCATCGATTTTCCCTATGTTTTTGTAGGTTTTGAGGCCCCGAAGGGGCCCTCCACCTTTGGGTCGACGGAAGTGGAGCGACTCCGGGGGGGGGGGTAGGGGGGGAGACATAATAATGTAACACAATGCAGTATGTGGCAATAATGCAATCATTGGATACATTGGATACATTGCATTAGGGCTTCCGCTCCGCTGCGCGACCTGCCTCCGGCAACACGTCACTTCTGGACGTGGATTCTAGAGGCTTACGCCACATGCGCCGGCCCCTTCATCTAGGGGGCTTCTTACAGCCCTCGTAGAGCCTTCTTGGCCGTCGTGTAGCTCGGAGGGGCCGTCACGGAGCTCCGTAGTGACGGTCGGACTTCCCCTGATGAGTTCACCCAGCGATGAGAACGATGAGGAGGAGGTGGAGGAGGATAATGAGGTGGTGGAGGAGGAGAAGAAGGAGGAGGAGGAGGAGGAAGAGAAGGAGGAGGAGGAGGAGCACAGTAGGAGCAGAGGTGGTGGGGAGACAAGGCAAGAAGGTAATGCAGTGGCAGAAGTGGGGCGGAGAGACAGACGGTGGAAGCTCCATGAGAGACACACACCGCCACCGTGCATGGGTCGTGACCACAGGCCACCATACCTGGGCCGTGAACCACTGGCGCACCAGCCTGTGGCCCGTACCGCCACCGCGCCAGTGGTTGTGGGTCAGAGGACTGTTGGATGCTTGTTGGGGTATTTTGGGAACCTTCTGGGTTGCTTCGAAGCCTTTCGGGTGCCAGTTTTGGGGGCTCAGTTGGGCCTCCTGGCGGGCTCTTTGGGTTTCTTGGATGCCTCTGGAGCGCTTTCTTGTGTTCTCACGGGTCCTTTCGGAGCGAAGAGAGTGAAAATGATGTCGCGTTCCCCCTCTTGGGCATCTCTTGGGGCCAGGCTGCCAAAAAGCACTGGAACAGTTTGAACACTCCCATGATGCGTTCGCGCCAGGGTCGTGGGAAGCCCAGGGGGGGAGACAAATCGCTGGTTTTGGTCCCTGGGGAGGCATTCGAGTCTCACACGCCCAGAGATTCACAATGAGGCAGCTAACTCCTTTATGGATTCTTCTGGACCCTATTCGGCTCAATTAGGCTCCATTGGACTCCATTGGTTTCCATTTGGACACCATTGGCTCCACGGACTCCTTTGGTCTCCATTGACCTTCATTGGACTCCATTTGTATTATATTCTACTCGAACACCCATGCGGCTGGCTCAATTTGGACGGGTCCAGTGGACTCCATTGGACTCCACTGGGCTCCTGCTCGAATGCCCACACGAACTCTTTGGTGTCCATGCTCTATTAGGTTGGCTAGGACCCTAGTGAAATACATTCAAGGAATCCATTGCCAGACCCAGGGGGCCCATTGTCATATCCGAGGTACCCATTGCCATACCCAAGGAATCCATTGCATTGCCAGGAGCCCATTTTCATACCCAAGATCGCGCAAGGGCAAAGTTGGGGGTCGGTGGGGGACCCAACGAATCCATTGGCATACCCCAATAGCTCATCGGCACACCCAAGATCGCGCAAGGGCAAGTTGACAGGGGAGGGGGTGATCCAGACCAGTTTCAGAATTTGAGACTAGCTGGTTCAGGTAACGCGTCGAATCACACCAGAGTCCGCAAATGCCGCAACTGCTTGTAAAAAGAGCGCAGGATCGACCTCCCGCTCTCGCCGGAAAGGGCGCGCTTGTCGGCGGAAGGAACACGAAGTAAACTGCCTGTGTTCAGCATACACAAACTGCCCGACAGGAGTCTCATGAGGAAACAGCAGTTGTCCAGGCCAGGCAAACGAGGGATCAGGGCTGCTGCGGCGACGTGCGCAGGGGGGGCCCACGGGAGCTTTGCGCCATCGGTTCTCTGGCCAGCGGTAAGGGTCCATGCGTGCTGGCCTCTCCCCGCCCGTCCGAAGCCATTTGGGCTCGAGCAAGCTTGGCTCAAGCCTTGAGCATGCCGCTCAAGCCCTGAGTATGCCTTCGCCCGACGGCTGCATGGGGTACGCCCGCAACCGCAGCCTCGCTGAGATCCGCTGGTGGAGCCGATTGCAGTGGCTAGCCATGCTCTCTGCGGGCCTCGGCGTGCTGTACCTGCTGACGAGGCCAGAGCCCGCGCTGGCCGTGGAAGGGCAGCCAGTGAAAAAAGCCGAGCGAAGCCAGCGCATTCCGATGCCTCCGGTGCCCTACAGCTACGAGGGCTTCTGGGCCTGGTTCAACGGCACGAGCTTCGCGAGCGCCTCGGCCGCGTTCCAGGAGCGGCCCGACCCCAAGGAGTACGATCTCGATCTGGCGAGGCACGGCAAGTTCGGAGCGTGGATGGCCGGTCCCGACGGCGAGGCTGCCGTGGGCGCGGCCAAGCGCGTGAATCGGTATTCGAAGAAGGAGAAGAAGTCGCAATCGCATAACATCTTCTGGAGGTTCCGCGCGTAGTTCTCTGGTCGGCGCCGTGCCTGCCCCCTTCCCCTGGCGCGCGAGGGGCGGCGCAGGGGGCGGCGCCGGAGGCGCCGCCCAGGGGGCGGGGGTGCAGCGCCGACCCGAGGTTTCCGCGCAGCCCCTCCCACGAGTTTGCACGCGTAGGCTAGGGAGCCACGTGCGAACCCTACCCCTACTCCCCGCGATTTCGGAGGGGGAGGGTGGGGTTCGCATGTGGATCCTTATATGTGTTTTGTTCTCCCTCAAGGTACCTGTTCTCCACGGGCATCCTGCAGGATGGGAGGATAAACATCAACATGCCTGCTCGCAGGTCGGAGGATTTCTTGGGTCTGCGCTGGCCCCCTCCAGAGGCGCCTCCAACGCCGCCCCCAGCGAGCTTGGCGCGCCAGGGAGGCGGGTCCAGCGCCGAGTGGAGAAATCCGGGCCCATCATCGTAAGTGTCTGGTTGTGCTGTTTTTCGTGCACCCCTTATGATGTTCCAACCTACTTCGGCCTTGACCATCAGAAAGAAGTTCGAGCAACAAGTGCCGAAACCTGATGGTTTTCACGTGTCGGGCCCTGCGAGGCGATTCTCGTTCGACACTGTTTCGATACTTCCTGGGTGCTCGAAATTGTTTCTGGGATGTGGTCCTTGGGTGCGATGGGGGCAACATGATGCTTCCCGTGAAGCAGGGGACACGTGAGGGGGGTGGGGATAGGCTCAGGGGGCATGACATCGACCTCCAGTCGCCCACGGATCGCCGACGGGGGCCCGACAGCCCACCCAGGAACTTGCGGGCTTGCTATACCGTGAGCCTGCCGCCGATCCGTGGGCGCTGCGAGGACGGCGGGGGTCGTCGGGCCCCCGTCGGCTCCCGCGGGCGGCCCACCCGCAGTCTTGCTCAGTTTGGTCCACGACTTCACAATCCGCCGTCTCCCGTTCCAGTTCTCCCTGGAACGAGTCGGAATGAGCCCCATGATCCGTACACGCGCAGACTGGGACGCGAGAGCGGCCAGCCGCTGCATCTGAAGCAGCTCGTCGGCTCCCCCGGGGTGAGGTTGCCAGACGATCTCGGTCGAGGTTCCCCGGCGAGTTCGTCGGGCCCGCCGCTGCACCACTGTTCCTGTTCTCGTTGCC
>CAUYUJ010014357.1:77500-95000 GCA_963575745.1 Prorocentrum cordatum | reverse complement strand
CCACTGCACCCCCCTGTGCGCGCCGCCAAAGAGGGCGCGTCACCGGGCGTGCCCGTGCGCTTCGTCCGGGCGGTGCTGCCCAAGTCCGGAGGCTCGCTTCGCGGGGGCCGGTGAGAGGCATGGGGAGGGCAGCGCTCCCGCAGGGTGGGGGAAGTCGCCGCTCTTGCAGGGGCTGCCACTCGAGAAGCCAGGTCAGTTCCGCACAGCGAGATTCCCATCGGGGAGGTGAGCATGTACGTGCAGCTGCCAAGACTCTCCAAGCCAACCGCAATGTAGCTGTGACAGCTGTTCCTGGTTCCCGAGATGGGGTCTCCTGTTGGTGCTCTTGGTATGTACCTGGATGTGCAAACGGACCAGTTGCTAAGATGGCATGGCCTACGCCCACATCGGGTTCTGGAGCCAGCCTAGTGGTGAGCCTTACGCTTCCAGAACACGCCTGCGATGTATATAGCATGTCATTCCTCCTGTTTGAGTATGGGCTGGATGGCGCCTTCCGGAGAGGGTTCCACCGCCACCGTGCAGTAGGCTTGATCACAGCGTCCGAGAGAGAGACTAACCCGAGCGATAGCCACGCATGAAAGACGGACCCGAACGAGAGACACATTGCGATTCCCGTGTTTGCTGTTACGTCCTGCTCAGCGTCCCCTCGAGTTTCTCGGGCTCCCAGGGGGCCATCGGGCCCGCCTCGTGGGGCAGTGGATCAGGAGAACGACGCGGGACCGCCTGCCGAGATTGCCGGGAGGCCCTGAGGCCTCCCGGGGCCGAGAGAGCTCTGGCGCCTCCAGACGCCCCAGGGAGCCTCCAGGGACAGGGGGGGCCCCATGGGTCATCATGGAGCCCACACGGGGCTTCCAGACACTCCTGCAGCCACAGAGGCCTCCCGAAGCCACCAGGGGCAGCGGCACTCCGCGGCGCCTCCAGGGGCCCAGAGAGGTCGCCAAGAAAGGGCCAGGGACTGCCGTCGTTGTCTCGACCAGGCCCTCCTCCGAGCCAAAAGCCCCCGCCCCCACCCCCACCCGTCCGCGAAGAGCCCCGCACTCGGGGGGCCACCTCCTGGCCAGGACTTTCAGGCGGATCCCGTCGTGGCGACGAGAGTCGACGACATGTAGGAGTGACCCTTTGCCGGAGGGACCTTAGCTCACTGGGCCCCCCCGATTGCTGAGCGCGATGCGATAGTGGCTGCCTGCGTGCTTGGATTTGGCCACCTGGCGCCCCCTCTTCATTCAGGAGGGGAAAAACACAGGCGCAATGGATCGTCGATTCCAAGGGAAATATGGGAACATCTGGGAAGCAGGGGGGGGGGGAAGACGAAAACCCAGAACTTACGCGAACATACAGGACATCCTGAGATTCGTGTCTATTTATTTGTGTGTCCCTGGTTCCCTTTCTTCATCCTTGCGTGTGGCCGAGAGCCCCCCCCCCTCAGTACTCCGGACCTTCCGCCCTGACCTTCCGCCTCCTTTCCGATCTGATCTATGTAGGGTTATCCTTACATTGCGTGAGGTCCCCATGAGTTTCGGAATTTCGGTAAATTTTTGCGCACCTGCCGCGAGGGTCGGAAGGTATGGAAGGTGGAGGTGGAGGGAGGTGGAATCGGAGTCGAACCGCGCAGGGCGATTATAGTGTAGGCCAGTCCACAAGAAATCTTCCACAAGAAACATGAACCCTGAGACCCCAGGACGTCCATCGAATTCTGGTGTGGGAGCGTCACGCGCTCCATCGCAAAACCATCGACACCCAGGAAGCCCAGGGCACCCTGGCGGCAAGCGGGGTGCATCTTGGCATGGGCCTCGTCCTGAAGGCCCACGCGGGGACCCCCCCGCGGCGCCGAGGCAGGCCCGCGCGGGCCTATCGGCGGGCCCTCCCATCCGAAAGGCGGCCCCGTGCGAGGCGGCGCCCTCCGGGGCGCGGTCCGCGGCGGGCGCGCGCGGGGGCGGGGCCGCGGGGCGACGCCTCGCCGGGCCCCCCCCGCGCACGAGGCGGCCACCATCGGCACGAGCGGAGCGGGTGCGGAAAGGCCGGGCACGAAGCCCAGCAGCAGTCTGCGCGCTGTCCGCGCCGCCGCGGCCGGCGCGCCCCCGTTCGAGGCGAGAAGAGGGCCGCCGGGCCCACGGCGGCCGCCGTTGCTTTGGGGCAACGGCTTTGTTGGGCACCGTGCCCATCTTTTCCGTACCCATGTCGGGCGCCCAAGCACGAGGCGGCCGCGGGCCCGGACCCCCGACGTCAGGATCCCCCCCAGACCCCTCGAGGCACGACAAAGATCAGGGCGGGAGGCGTTTCCATATTTCGGCCTCTTGGGGCCCCTACCAGGCCTCGGGACCGTCAAAAAACGACTCGGCATGAAACACCGGTCCATGGGAGTTGGTCCAGATCTCTTGGGGTCGACGTCGCAGAAAAATCATGACGTCGGGGGTCTGGGTACGCCGGCATGGACAGGATGATCTGATCGAGTGAGTCGGCCGGCCGGCTCTTCCTCACTTCTTCCTTCAACCCATCTTGGATTTGAATCTTCCTGCCGCCGCCTGGCCCCTCGCAGGGCCGTCCCGTGGGACGAGTAGGCGCCGTGTCCGTGCCCGAGTCCGCGTGTCCCATGGAGGTCCCGACCCCTTTCCCTGGGACCCGATCTTCCTCCCAGGTCGTCTCTCGAGGGCCCCGAGGCCCAGGGGGCCCCCCCGGGAGGCCGAGGGAGCGAACCAGACATCCGCCGTCGTCAAAACTATTTCTCCAGGACTCGAGGGGCTCTGGGGGCGGAGCGCGCGCGCCCCCACGGGCGCGAACCCAGACCCCCGACCTCATGATTCCTGCTCCTGACGTCGTCCCCCCCCCCCGCCCCTGCAAGGTCTCGACCCTCTCCCCAGGGACGGGCTCTCCCTCCTGCGCCGCCTCCTGGCGGCCCCGAGGCCCCGAGGGGGGCCCCCGGAGGCCGACGACGGCGAAAAACCTTCGCCGTCGTGATTTCTCCGCCATGGCTCGCGGGGCTCCGGGCACGGCGGCGGCGGCGCGGGCGCCGCCGCGGGCGCCCGCTGGGCGCGATGCTGCGGCGAGGGCGGCGCGCGGCGGCGGCGGCGGGGGGCGCGCTCGCGGCGCGCCCGCGGGCCGGCCGCGCGCCGCTCGGCCCGCGGGGCCCGGCGGCGCCGCGGCGGCTCGCGGGGCTGCGTGCGGCGGCGCCCGCCGGGGGCGGCTCGGGAGGGGGGAAGCGTTTTTATTGTGTGTAACTGCAACATGCTTTTACATATTATAATTATTACTATTCTTGTTGCTACTATCATTATTTATGTATGCATGATGTATTTATGTATTCATTCATCATTACTAGTATTATTAGTATTATTATTATGTTTATTATTACTATTATTATTCGTTTTATTGTTCTTATTATTATTATTGGTATGGATATTAGCATCATCATCATTATTATTGATATTATTATTAATAATAATAATGTTATTATTATTAATATCATTATTATTATTATTATAATGATTAGTTTAATTAGTATTATTATTATTACTTTTATTATTATTATTATTATTATTTATATTATGAGTTTTATCATCATTATTCTTAGTATATATATATATATATATGTATATATATATATATATGTGTTGTGTTTTTTGGAAGCAAACAGAAAACATCAGCGAGGTGCTGACCAAGACCCCCTCGCGCTGTGCGAAAACCACGAGGGAAGGTGTTTCGTTCTTCTCGGCCTCTGGGGGCCCCTGCTGGGCCTCTGGGGGCCGTCAACAACAGCGGCTCGGAACGAAGGACCAGTCTCAGGGGATGGGTCCAGACCTCTGGGGGGTCGACGTCATGAGAAAAGTCATGACGGGGGTCTGGGGCATGAGAGGGGGCCCGAGGTTTTTCGCCGTCTCTGGCTCCGTCGGGGCCCTCCACGGGCCCCTCGGATTGTGAGAGAAGACGACCCCGGAGGAAGATGATAGGTCCAGGGGGATGCATACGGTTAAGTCGGGCTTGTCCCTCTACAGGAGGAGTATTCAAAAAAAAGTCAAAGAATAATCATGGGGCGATTTTTAAAGATATTGTTTGAATCTTCTTGGAACGTGTTCTGGCTTTTTTTCAGGAATCGTGTCCCCCATGCCCAGGCGGCTTCGAGGGCTTCGGGCTGCCGCCCTCAGCGTCGCTGGCCGCCGGCCGTGGTCAGGGTCAGGGTCAGGGTCAGGGTTATGGTCGTCGTCGTCGTCGTCGTCGTCGTCGTCGTCGTCGTGGTCGTCGTGGTCGTCGTCGTCGTCGTCGGCGTCCTGCTCCTCCTCCTCCTCCTCCTCCTCCTCCTCCTTCGCGGTCCTGTGGCGCCCCGCGGGTGCGATCTGCAGAGGGGGAGGCCTGGGCAGCCTCTCGTGGGGGCAGGGGGCGCGCGTGGAGGGTGCGCGTCTGGCCATCCGCGTTGGCTCCGCGGGCCCTCGCAGAGGCCCAGGGATCGTCCGCAGACTGTTCGGCGAGGCAGCCAGGCCTTGCGTTAGGTCGGGCATGTCGCCCTACAGGGGGATTTTGGTCGAGAAATAAAGAATAGTCAAAAAGTAATCAAAACATGCCCAAACATAGTCGAAAAATCCTGCCCGGATTATTTTTGGACTATTTTTGAATTTTCATCCTGTAGGGGGACACGCCCGACTTGGACCTGGCGAAGGGCTGCGTTGCAAGCCGCGGCTCGAACGCGGGAAACTGGGCATGAGCAAAAACCATGCCTTGGACCGAAGATGAAATCGCACCATAAACATAAACTTTTGGCGCTCCGCGCGGATTTCTTGGATCCGCGCCGGGCCCCCCCGGCGGCGCCTCCGGCGCCGCCCCGTGGCGCAGCGCAGATCCAAGGAATCCGCGCGGAGCGCCAAAAGTTTACATGGCGTCTTTTCTTTTTGTTTCTTCCTTTAAAAAGGGGCATGAACAAAACACATGCCTTGGAGGCAGATTTTTTGCAGCCCTGCCTTCTGCTGAAAACAGTGCTTTTAGCCTGGTGCGCAGCAGGCGCGCCTCTTTGGAACACAGCCTAGCCGTCACAGCATCGTTGCTCAAGAAAAACCGACCTGGGGAAGGGGTCCAGACCTCTGGGGGGCCACGTTGTGAAACAGTCAGGATGTTGGCTTCGGGCTGCCGTCCTCGGCGTCGCACGCGCGATTAATACTGCGGGTCCCTGCGCTTCAGGCTTTTGGGGGCTTGTTCGAAGAAGACGCGCTTCACTCCTGGACGGCTGCGGCCACAAAGTGCGAAGTGCGAAGTGATGCTTCTGGTCATGCAAATGCGAGCGAGGACAGCAGACCAGAGCAGAGGCTGGTCAAACCAACAGGTTGGCTCACGGGTGGGGCACAATTTGGAAAATCAAGAGCAGTGCGACCTGCATGCGAGATGTGAAGGACGTCCCCCCCTCTCTCCCGCCCTCCTCCCCTTCCCCCCCCACCCTGCGCAGCGGCGAGCGAGTACAAAGCGGCCAAATCGTGCCCACGCACACGGTCGCTCTTGCGGCATGTGAGGCGGAGGCCGTGTGACCCCGGCGAAGCACTTTTTCACGACGGGTGTTTTTTTTTTGCTTGGCCTCGGGCCCCGGGTCCCTCACAGATCGGCCGGCTCGGGGACTGCCGCACCATGCTGCCCAGGGCTCTGGCCGAGTCTCTTCTACGATGTTGCAATTTGTTGCGACGTCGGGTCTCAGGGCCGGTGCAGCGGTCCGAGCAAGAAGAGATAGCGGTACCGCTGCCCGTCCTTCGATGCCGCGGCTGGATTTCTCTTGAAATCCTGGTTCGATCGCGCCCCAGGAGAGACCCGGGGAGTGACTATCGGTGTGTGTGTGTGTGTGCATCCGTGCAAGAAAGGGTCGTGGTGTGTGTGTGTGTGTGTGTGTGTGTGTGTGTGTGTGTGTGTGTGTGTGTGTGTGTGTGTGTGTGTGTGTGTGTGTGTGTGTGTGTGTGTGTGTGTGTGTGGGGGGCACTTGTTGCCCCCCAAGTGGGGCGCGTCGCGGGGAGGTCGGGGGGCCAGGCTCGGAATAAAGCCCGCCGAGATAACGGCTGCCATCCCTGGCCCTAGTTCGCCTTCTTCCTGGAGTTCCCGGGATCGGGCGACGAATTCTACACATCCATCCAGTGCCCCCCTGGCATGGGGGGCCCTTCCTGGGCCCAGGAGCTGCGTGTACGCCCTGCTGGCCAGGCCAGGAGGGCGTGGCGTGTACGCCGCTGCCGGGTTCGGTGTTGGCCTGGCCAGGGAGCCGTGGACATGCGTCGACTTGGGCGCCAGGTGGGAGCACCTCGCCGCCACGGGCTGTGTCCGCGTGGAGAGACGGGGCGGGCCGGACCCTGGGAGGGGACTCCCCGCCGTTCTCCTCCTCCTCCTCCTCCTCCTCCTCCTCCTCCTCCTCCTCCTCCTCCTCCTCTTCCCTGACAGGGTCATGCCTACCCTCAAGGGCATTAGCGCTACACTGCGATTCTCCACCTCCTCCTCCTCCTCCTCCTTCTCCTCCTCCTCCTCCTCCTCCGCCTCCTCCTCCGCCTCCTCCTCCTCCTCCTCCTCCTCCCTCTCACACCTATGCTAGTGGTGCTCCACTCCAGCCCGTTCCAGAACGCTATGAGAGCATTCCAGAACGCTCTGAGAAGGCAGCGGCGCCCGATACGCCCTCAGAGCCGCCGCTTCTCAGAGAGTCCCGATGTATTTCCCTGTCTCGTTTCGCCCCTGCCTTGTCCTCGTCTTGCTTCAGTGCTGGATTCCAGCGATCTTGTGGGATCCCACGGCGCCAGCTCGGCCCGACCGATCGCTCGGCGCGACGAGTCGCCGCGATTGGACTGCGCTTGCTCGGAGCTGTCATCAGGGCTCTCGTCACGTCATGCAGTGGATCTGTCAGCGACTGAGGCTGCATCCCAACTCACTGCGCGCGCTGCGGGGGCCTCAGGTACCCGCAGGGACACCATGGTAGGCGCGTAGAAGAACAAGCAGCTGGCCTCTGTTTCGGCCCTGGTCGGGAGTCTTCCCTCTCCTCCCCCCGTTTCCCCTTCCCTGTCCCCGATTCCCCTCTCTTTCCCCTCTTTGCCTCCCCCTTCCCTCCCTCGCCTGCTACCCTGGTGGCCGTTGCTGCCGGTGGGCCCGAAGGCGTGACGTGGCGTGGAGTGGGCCTGCCAGCAGGTGTCCTGCGGACGTGGTCCGTCCCCCCAACATGGTGATGGGCAAATGTTCCACCACCGCCATCATAGGTAGGACGGGGGAGAAGGGAGGATGGGAAGGTCCTCCTCCTCCTCCTCCTCCTCCTCCTCCTCCTCCTCCTCCTCCTCTTCCTCCTCCTCCCTCCCACACCTATGGTAGTGGTGGTGGAGCATCGGCCCACCAGACGGCCTCTGGTGGCCCGCAGAGATGCCCTGGGGCACCTCAGGGAGCTCAGAGCTCGACGACGAGCGTCGCCCCCAGGCTGGGATCCGACGTCGCGGAACAACTGCAGCACCGCAAACAAGAAGCTCGGGCGGAGCCCAGGATCCAACCTCTCTGCGTCGTCTTTCGAGCCGCACCGATCCGTGGGGGTCCCGGGCCGCCAAGCAGGGCAACATCGCCCGTTGTGCCAAAGCTTGCGACGCCGAGACCGCAGGGTTGTTCTCTTACAGCATGCTGTCTCGTGCCGCACGTGCCTGCTGTGAGTCACGCCCTCGAACGTGTGCTCTGCAGTTCGCCAGGGGCGTCCTCCCCAGACCCCCGACGTCGTGATTTCTTCACAGCGTCGACCCCCAGAGGTCTGGGCCCTTTCCCCGAGACCGGTTTTTGATCCCGAGTCGTTCTTTGACGGTCCCGGGGCCCGGTGAGGGCCCCTGGAGGCCAACAATTGATAAAAACCTCCCGTCGTGAATCTTTTGTCATGACCCGGGGTGGTCTGGGTCGGCCGCAGTGTTCGGAGGCGCGCCCCTTGCGCCCCTCCTGCGCGCCTGCGCCGCCGGCCAGGCCGCCCTGCCGACGTGCTCGGGGGCGGCCCTCGCGAGGCCGCCGTGGGCCGTGCTCGCCCGAGCGGCGCGCGCGCCTGCTCGGCAGCGGCTCCCCATCGGGCCCAGGCGACGCTGCAGAAGTCGTGGCGGCCGGTGTTTGGACGTCTTCGGCCTCGGGGGGCCCTGGTCCCGGCCGCGGGGCCCGTGGATCACCGAGACTACCAGAGCCCCCCAGCCCTCATGACGCACTGAAGGCGTGGCCTAACCTAGGTCCGCGCCTCTGCATTCGGGTTTGGGCGGTTTGGCGGGATGTATCTGCAGGCAAGACGCCCGATCCTTCTAATATCAGGGGTTGGGGGGTGAGATCGCAGTGGAACGGAGACCCCCAACCGGGAAATCGTTCCGTTTCGTTTGTGTCGTGCGTGCGGGCGAGGCGAAGCTTCGTGGGCGCGCGGGAGGAACGAACCCGCCGTTGCTAGGGCGAAGTCAAGACAAATGGTTCTCCACCTACCGCCCGTCCGGCGGTGGCTCGCGGTGTCCCGTGGTGTCCCGTGGTGTCCCGTGGTGTCTGTCGTTGCTAGGGCGAAGTCATGGCAAATGATTCTGCCCCGCCCGCCCGCCCGGCGGTGGCTCACGGTGTCCCGCGGTGTCCCGTGACGTCCCGTTGAGTGAGATCGATAGTGAGATCGATACTGAGATCGATACTGAGATCGATACTGAGATCGATGTGGTGCCCCGAGGTGTCCCGTGGCGTCCCGTGGTGTCCCAAAAAGTGAGATCGATAGTGAGATCGATAGTGAGATCGATGTGGTGTCCCGTGGTGCCCTGTGGTGTCCCGTTGAGTGAGATCGATAGTGAGATCGATAGCGAGATCGATAGTGAGATCGATGTGGTGACCCGAAGTGTCCCGTGGTGTCCCTTGGTGTCCCGTTGAGTGAGATTGATCGTGAGATCGATAATGAGATCGATAGTGAGATCGATGTGGTGTCCCAAGGTGTCCCGTGGTGTCCGATGGTGTCCCGTTGAGTGATATCGATAGTGAGTCCGATAGTGAGACCGATAGTGAGATCAAGAGGTGTCCCGCGGTGTCGCGTAGTATCACGTGGACTCCCGCGGTGTCCCGTGGTGTCCCGTGGTGTCCCGTTGAGTGAAGCCGATAGAGAGATCGATAGTGAGATCGGCAAGTGTCCCGTGGTGTCCCGTGGTGTCCCGTTAAGTGAGATCGATCGTGAGATCGATAGTGAGATCGATTGAGTCAGATGTTGGTTCCCCCCCTAACCCCCCCCCCCACAACCTCCTTATCACCCGAAGGGTGGTCGTATAGGTATTTTTGCATCTGAATTTAGGTCCGCTCCCATAGGGTTAGGGGTCCTTCTATTGCTACACTTTAGAAAACGACTCATGATGAAACATCGGCCCCTTGGAAGTCGTCGACATCCCCAGGGGCCCGTGTCGCGAGAAAAGTGCGACATCGGACGAGACGGTTCTCCGAGCCGGGAAGTGCTTTCGCACGCGGAGGCCAGCCTCTTGTTTTTTTGGCCTCGCCGTCTCGACTCTCATCGACGGTCACCCCGTGCTGCCTCCCACGCGCCGGAAACGTGGACTCAGCTTAGCTGTAGCCCTCAGCCCTGTGGCTTGGCCTTAGCTGTAGCCCTCAGCTCAGCGGAATGCTACGGCAGCTGCTCACTTCGCATCCTGCCTCTCCGAGGCGGGAGGTGTTCTCCTACGCGGAGGCCACGGAGATCCAGGCCCGCGCGCTGCCCGAGCTGCTGGAGGCCGGGCCCCGTGGCCCAGACGCGGTGCTGCGCGCGAGGGCCGGCACGGGGAAGACGCTGGCGTACCTGAGCTCGTGCGGGCGGTCACCGGAGGAGGGCGACGTGGATCGAGCAGCGGCGAGGCGTCCTGGCTTGCCCACAGGCCCACCGGATCATGTTCTAAGGACCTCGCGTGGCTTGCGCGAAAGGTTCTCAGAACCTTCCTGTGGCCGGGACCGTCTGGTTTTGACTCACGGGCTTTGATGTTCTTAAGGGCACTGCTTTGTTGTCAGAACAGTGCTTTGTTCCAAGAAGATCTCGTGGCATGCCTATAGAAGTGTTGGGACGGCCGGTCTCTGCTCAAGTGGAGGTTCGAGGTTTTCGGATGTTCTCGTTGTTTCCTGGACGTCCTCCTGCCTCGGGGTGCGCTCCAGCAGCCCCGCCCCGCCGGCCCGATCATCTTCGATTGTGGTGTTCGGGCGGTCCGATGCGCCACTGCTCTTTCACGGCGCTGTCGTGGATCTTGGCGCGGCGGAGTAGATCATGTTCGATTATGGTGTTCGGGCGGTCCGACGCGCCACGGTTCTTTCACGGCGCTGTCGTGGATCTCAGCGCGGCGGAACCGATCATGCTTCCGTGCCGATGCGACCCCGTCCGACGCGCGCTGCGATCCGACCCGACTCCGTTCGGCTGGTCGTCGCGCCCTCGCCGCGCCGCTGCCTCCGCCCTGCTCGGCCGCCTGCGGCCCGTCAGTTCCGGTCGGCTGCGCTGCTGGCTCGGCGGGCTCTCGGACGTCCAGACGCCGTGGACGGCCGCGGCAATCGACGGGTGCGGGCTGAGAGGTGTGCTCCCGCATCCGCGGGTGGTCTTGCCGCAGCGTCCACAGCTGGGAGGTCTGGGTCCCTTCCCAGGGGGCACACCTGTCCCTCCCGAGTTGAGGTTCTGTCTCGACGTCCACCCCTGGAGGCCCAGCGCATGGACAAGAGACTCTAACCCTCACGCACGCTTGAGGGGAATGCTCATCCCCCCCCCCCCGCCCCCGAAATCAATGCGGACTTTAGCATGGATGGTGGCTTGGGGCTTCGGATAGTTCTGTCCACCCACGCCTCTCCACTGCCGCACCCTCAGTAGTAAGTTTGGGGGTCTGGGGGGGTGTCTTGCGCCGCAGGGTTCGAACTTCTTGTCCGTGTACGGTCTCGACCCCTTCTGGGAGCGGCTTTTCGGCCTGCAGCGCTTCTGCAGCACGTCCCCGGAGCCCTCGCAGAGCCCCGCAGAGGGCAGAGAGCGGCGGCCCCACAAAGCCATCGAGGCCCTCGAGGCCAGAGCCTCGAGCCTGGGCGTGGAGCGCTCCCCGGCTACCGTCCTCGAGATCTTCGGCCCTCGGGCCCTCGAGCCCTCGATCCTCGGCTGGAGCCTCGAGCCTCGCTTCTCGAGCCTCGAGCCTCGAGCCTCGCTCCTCGAGCCTCGAGCCTCGAGCCTCTCGAGCCTCTCGAGCCTCTCGAGCCTCGAGCCTCGAGCGTGGATCCTCGCCGGCCCCCCCCCCCTCTCTGGTCACCGCCCGCCCGCGGCTCCCGAGCGTGGAGCGCCTCCTGAGCCGCCCTCCGCCCGGCGTGGGCACGCTGGTCGTCGCGCCGTCCCGGGAGCTGGTGCCTCCCCCCCCCGGAGGAGGAGGAGGAGGAGGAGGAGGAGGAGGAGGAGGAGGAGGAGGAGGAGGAGGGAGGAGGGAGGAGGGAGGAGGAGGAGGAGGAGAGGAGGAGGAGGAGACCGAGGAGGAGGAGGAGGAGGAGGAGGAGGAGGAGGAGGAGGAGGAGCAGGAGGAGGAGGAGGAGGGGGGCGGGCCGACGGAAGGTTTGGGGGGGCCCGGGCGACGCGGCTGCTCGGAGGCTTGCTCGCCTCTTTCGAGAAAAGAAGAGACGCCATAAACTTGTGACGGTCAATGGAGAGGAAGCATGTTGCCAAATGATTTCCAGATGTCCAAAACATGTGTTAAACATGTTTGAAGCATGTAAGCAACATGTTTAAACCATGTTTAGAACCTTTTCCGACATGTTAAACATATTTTCAGTTCAATGATAGGAGGATTAGGGGGTCCATTGCCGTATCATCCACAACCATAAACATGAACTTTTCTGTCTCTCGCGCAGATTCCTTGGATCCGCGCTGGGCCCCCCCCCCCGACGGCGCCTCCGGCGCCACGGTAGGGGGGTCCAGCGCAGGTCCAAGAAATCCGCGCGGAGCGCCAAACGCCAATGTTGTTTATGGCATTTGTTCTTCTTCTGTTGGCGGGCCGACGGACTTTTTTGGGGGCCCGGGCGATGCGGCTGGTGCTCGGAGGCTCTCTCCTGGTCTCGCATCCTCGGGAGCGTCCCGCCCAGGCTCCCGCCGCGTCCCAGGGACCCCCTCGAGCGATGAACAAAAATAGGGGGCCACATGCGAACCCTACCCCTACCCCCCACGATTTCTGAGGGGGAGGGTGGGGTTCGCATGTGGCCCCCTACAAAATCACGATGGGAGGTTTTTCGTTGTGCTCGGCCTCTGGAGGCCCTACCGGGCCTCGGGACCGTCAAGAACCGACTCAGGATGAAGAACCAGGCTCGGGGAGTGGGTCCAGACCTCTGGGGGTTGACGCAATGAAGCAGTCATGACGTTGGGGCTCTGGGGTCGTGGCCGCAGTTTTTGTTTGCAAGGTTCGGCCTCGGGCCACGGTTGGTCCTCGGAGATTTCCTTGCGCCGCGAGCTGCTTGCCAGCACCTGCGCCTCCTCGAGAGCCTCTTCTCCCGGGTGCCCGCATCGTCCCGAGCGATCGTCAGAGGCCCGAGCTGTGACACGCAAGCCACCTGCGTGTGCGTCCACGGGGGGGGGGGCGAGGACTAGGGTGTGTGTGCGCGCGCGCGTGTGTATGTGTGTGTGTGTGTGGGTGTGTGTGTGTGTGTGGTGTCTGTGTGTGTGTGTGGATCTCATGGCCAGGGCCATGACATCTCCCAGGTGGTGTGGCTTCTTACTCCTCTCGGCGGCGAGCGAGGAGGGGGAAGCGATGCGGCTCGATGTGGGGCCCGACTTTCTCCACGCCGACGGCGCCGATGCATCGTCGACGTCGTCGATGCATCGGCGATTCGGCGCGACCCTCCAACCCATCTACACGGACCCCATCTGGGAAGCCTCTAAACAGCCTCACCAGCCCGACCCCCGGGTGGGGATAGGTCCTGCCAAGTCCGAAGGGAACAGCGCAAATTCTTACCTAGGGAGGTGAGTCGGACAGAGGGTCAAGGCCACGCCAGTGTCCTGATCATTGGATACCAGCGTTTTCTGGTCGTGCCCGGCGATCATCGGTCGCTACTGGTGTTGCTTCAAACTTACATGTCGGCCGTGACCAATCTGCTTTTCAACCAGTTACGACCGATGTGTCGCGACCGATTTTGGAATCGGTTGCGACCGTTCACGACTGAGTGTGAGTGCCGATTGGTCGTGTCGCTACCGATCGCGGCCGAACAAACTTGGTGTCCAATGATCCGAGAGTGGGGATGGTCGAGAGTTGCTGAAGGTGCCCCTGGCCCAAGGTGTCCCAGATTGTTTCTCAATTCTAGACGCTTCGCGCAACCCCACCAGCCCATCCAGAAACGATGCCCAGACGAGTTGCCCTGATCAGGAATACGGAGGATAATGCAGTGGAATGGAGTGGAATACGATGCTGGGCAAGACGTCGTACCTCAAGAGGTGGAGGATGGAGGAGGAATCGGAGGAGGAGCAGGAGGAGGAATCGGAGGAGGAGGAGGAAGAGGAGAAGGAGGGAGAGGGGAGGTGGTGGAGGAGGAGGAGGGAGGAGGGAGGATGGACAGGCGGAGGAGGAAGAGGAGGAGGATGAGAAGGAGGAGAAGGAGGAGAAGGAGGAGGGCGAACAGAAATGCCAGGCCTCTTGGATGCCTCTCGGAGTCTCTTCGGATTTCTTTCAGGAGTTTCTTGGGTGTCTTCTTGGGGCGTCTTGGGGGTCTCTTGGCAGTCCCAGGGGCGTCTTGAGGCGTCTTGGGGGCCCTCCGAGGGCCTCGGAGCCTCTTAGGAGTCTCTTGGGGGCCTCTAGGGGGCATCATGAGGGCATCGTGGGGGCCTATTGGAACTTCCTGGGCACCTGTTGGGGCTGTCTTGGGGCACCCGGGAGCCTCGGGTGTCATCTTGGTGCCATTTTGGAAGAGATCGATGAAAAGGAGGGGGGCTCCTTACGCAGGGTCCCCCCCCCCCTCCCCCAGGAGGCCAACAGGTGGCCAAAACCTTAGTACAATCAGTGATTTGACTTTCTCGCCGTGGCCTCGTGGGGCTTCTTGGGTGCCTTTGGATGCCTCTTGGGGCATCTGGGGGGGGCTCTTGGGAGCCTCTTAGGGTGCATCTTGGGGGCCTCTTGGGGGCCTCCTGGGGCCTCCTGGGTACCAAATGGCGCCCTCTTGGGGCACCCTTGGGAGCCTCGGGGGCCATTTGGGAGAGATCGATCAACGAAGGGACCGTCGTACATTTTAGCAGGGCCCCCCCACCAGGAGACCAACATGTGGCCAAAACCTTGGTCTAATCAATGATTCGACCTTCTCGCCGTGGCCTCGTAGGGCGTTTTGGGTGCCTTTGGGATGCCTCTTGGGGCCTCTTGGGGGTTTCTTGGCAGCCTCTAGGGTATTTTGGGGGCCTCTCGGGTACCTCTTGGGGCCTCCTGGGCCTCTTGGGGCCTTCTTGAGGCCGTAGTGAGTTAGCTTCCCGTCCCAGGAGGCCAAAATGTGGCCAACACCTGGGTCACATCTGTGATTTTGGCTTCCTCGTCGAGGCCATCTGGGACGCTCTAGATACCCGCGACCCGGGGGGAGGGGCAAACCCTTCCCCGAAGGGGAAGAAGGGAGATAGGAAGAGGAAACGCCCTACACCACTCACGTCCCTAAGGCCTGGTGGGAGTTTGGAGCCTCTGGGGCCCTCTGGGCCGGGCACTTCTGGCAGCACCCGAGATGGGGATCGGCGAAGCCATGCTCAAAGGTGCTGCAGATCACGAGGGAGGTCGAGCTGCTGTGCAGCTACCACCCGTTGCAGGTGGTGCCTCTCATCGGCGGCTCCAGGCTGGACCGGGACGAGGCGGCGATTCGGCGGCGCCGCCCGGGGACCCCGGCAGGGCCCGACAAACCTCTGGGCTGTCTGCTCAGTCCGTCCTGGGTGGGAAGCCTTGGCCTCCTCGCGTCGTGAGCAAAGCCCCGACGGCCGCTTTTTGGCTATTTTTCGGCCTGCGGGGGCCCTCGCTGGGCCCCGGGACCGTCAAAAACCGGCTCGGGATGAAAAGCTGCATGGTCTTGGGGAAGTGGTCGAGTCGTCCGGGGTCCGCGGTGTGAACAGCACTGCGTCGGGGGTCTGGGGATGCGCGGGTTGAGCCTCGAGATTCTGGCGTCGCATTTTTGTTCGCAAAGGGCGATTTTGCCTTGTCTCGGGCCCCGCGACCCTCATGGATCGGTCCGGCCCGGAACGTGCAGCAGAAAGCTGGGCTCCAGGCAGTTTTCATCCTCGGGTTTTCATCCGAGGAGGAAAATCAAGAAAGCTGGGCTTCAGGCTCCGGCCGAGGTTTTTTTTTGTCTGCTATGCTTCTTCACTTTTCTCGCGGCGCCGGACCCAAGAGACACGGCGGCCGATCGAATTCGATTCGGCGTGCCGCGGTCGCGTCTCGGGCGAGCGCGCCGACCGTGGCCAGGCCTGGGGCCCCTGGACGGGGGCCCGGGTCCTCGTGCTCCCTGCTGACGCCTGTGCGAAGAGCGCCAGGGTCCAGAAGTTCGGCCCGCGCGCGTGTATTCAAAGCAGTGGCGAGGCGTCCTGGCTCGCCCACAGGCCTACCAAACAATGTTCCAAGAATTTTTTGTGGCTTCCCGGCGATGTGATTCGACCATTTCTGGCGGAGGCTGTCTTGTTTTATCACATCGGGCTTGCGTTCTAAGAGCATTTGTGGTTGTTCTCAGAACATTTTTGGGTGCTAAGCACACCTCGTGGTAGGACCATCGGAACGCCAGGACGGTCGGTCCCTGCCCAATGTATACATCCAACGGGGGGCTGGGCCGGGGCGCCGGGGCCAAGACGCGGACCACAAACGTGCGGCCGGGGGGCCCAGCCCGCCCAGGGGGGCCCAGACTCGCTTCTGCGAGTCCCGCCCACGGCAGCCGTCACGGCGGCCCACGACGGCCCCGAGGCACCCCCACGACGCCCTCCAGGGGGTCTCCGACGGCCCAAGAGGCGTCCCAAAGGGCCCAAGAGGCGTTGGCGACGCTTCAAGACCGCTCCAAGAGGACCCCCAAGACGGCCCCGAGGCCCCGAGCAGCAATCACTGCCCCATCCTTCGGCAAAAACGTGCGTTTTCATTATATTCGTTTTCTGGCTTCAACACGGTCCAAGACGACCGAAGGGTCCCCCAAATCGCCTCGAGATTACCCAAAAGGCTCCCACGAGGGCCCTAGACGGCCCAAGAGGGCCCCAAGACGGACTCGGGAGCCCAGAAGACGGCCCAGGAGGGCCCCAAGAGGGCCCCAAGATGGGCCCCAAGAGGGGGAACCCGAGCTGCCATTCCGAGCCCTCCGCCCAAAGAAGACCTCTGCAGCCGCCAACAGGCTCCCAACAGGCCCCGAGAGGCCTCTGGCAGCCCCAAGCGAGTGCCTGAGGCCCCTGGGAAGCCCCCAGCAGACCCCCCTATGAGCCCCCAAAGGGCTGCGAAAGCCTGCCAAAGAGACCCCGGAACACGTCCATGGCCTCTGGCTTACAATCTATACATCTTTCCCTGATCGGCCCCCGGCCGCCGTCAAGGCCGCTCCAGAGGGGAGGCGTCCACGACTTTTCAAGACCGCTCCGCGAGGATCCCCCCAAAGGGGCCCCGAGAAGCAAACATCGCCGCATACCGTTCGGAAAACGAGCATTTCAAGCATATTCGCCTGTTTGGTTGCAGAGACCGAAGAGGTCCCCAAATCGCCCCGAGACTGCCTAAGATGCCCTCGAGAGGGCCCCTAGACGGCCCAAGAAAGCCCCAGGACGGACCAGAAGGCTCCGAACACGCCCCAAGACGGCCCCTAAGATGGGCCCAAGAGGGGGGACCCGAGCTGCCATTCCGAGCCCTCCGCCCAAAGATGACCCCCGAGGCCGCCAACAGGCCCCCAACAGGCCCCCAAGAGGCCCCCTGGAGGCCCCCTGGAAGCCCCCACGAGACCCCCGAGAGGCCCCCAACCGGGCTCCGAGAGACTTCCAAAAGAGACCCCGGTGCCGAGGCCTCCCCGTGCGGGAACCTCTGCCGCAAATGTGTGTGTGTGTGTGATCGGGGGGCCCGGCCCGCCGATGGGACGTCCCGGATCCGGCCCCGGAGCGCCCAGACCGCCGGCAGGGCGGCTCAACACTGGCACGAGCCGCCCCCAAGACTGCCTCCAGGGATCTTCCTGTTTCTGTTGAAGACAGCTCGCGTGCGGTGACACTTTCGTTTCGAAAGCAGCTCCCCCTCCTGGGCTTCCGTCGCGCGGCATCTCCTGGCGTCGCCAGCTTTGCCCTGGACCGCCTTCGCCCCTTCTATCCCCTTGTTCTCCCCCTCTCACTGTTTCCCACCTTCCGCCTCCCCTTCCCTCTCCTCCCATTCCCTCTCCTCCCCCATCCCCTTCCCACCTACTTGCATCCCTCCATCCCTTCCTCAACCTTCCCTCCGCCGTCTCCCCCAGTTTCGCGCCCTTTCTGCTTTGGCTAGCTTCGGGATCACGAGGCTCTCAGCGTTGACCGTTGGTGCTGGCACTCTTCGGCGCGCGTGATGCCCCCCAGAGGCGCCTCTCAGACGGCCCCAAGACTCTCAAGGCCCAACCCCAGGAC
>CAUYUJ010014357.1:65000-72500 GCA_963575745.1 Prorocentrum cordatum | reverse complement strand
CTACGGGAGGTTTTTCTATACATTTGTCGGCCTCTGGGGGCCCCTGCTGGTCCTCGGGACCGTCAAGAAACGACTCGGGATGAAACAACCGATCCCAGGGAACGGGTCCAGACCTCTGGGGGTCGACGTCATGAACAAATCATGACGTCGGAGGTCTGGGCACGCATGATGTGGCAACCCTGGTCGAGAGCTGGATCAAAAATGGCCAGGTGTCCTTCCGGCGCTCGGCCCTTCTATGGATGGACATCCCGGACTTCCGCAGGTGGATCCAGCGTGTGGCCTCCAGGTTTGCTGAGAAAAGCATGGCCGCATCCGCGGCCTCGCGGGCCGGGCCCCTGGGCCGCGACCCCGCGGACACATGGGGCGTTTCTTCGCGGAGGCCCCCGCGCGGAACGTGTCCGTGCGACCGCGTCTCCGCGGGATCGATCGCGCCCCGGAGTCCAGTCCGCGAGGGCGCGGATGTCGTCGGGGGGGTTGTGATGTTGTGATGAGACACGGGCGGTGAAGAAGAAGAAGAAGAAGAAGAAGAAGACCTTCAAGACGGGGCCCTCGAGGGTCCCTTTTAGGCACTTGCTGTCTCCAACAGGGGCCCGAACAGGCCCCTTTAGGCCACCGTCCTTCCCCCCCCGTGTGGGCCCCCCCCCCGCCACCACCCGCCGTGGACCTGTTCGCCGCTCCTGACAGGTGCTCTGCACGTGGATGTCCAGCCACGCGTGCCTCTCTCCCGCTCCCAGGCGGCAAGCCGCCCTCCCTGCCCCCCCCCCTGCCCCTGCCGGCTCGCGCCGCGGAGGAGAACCCCTCGAGGCACAAGGCGATCGTCTTCTTCCCGACCGCTCGGCTCGCGGCCTTCATGGCGCGGGTGTTCCGCGACCGCCTGAGGACTCGCAGAGGAAGCAGCTGCGCACAGCCGGGACGCTGAAAGAAGGAGCCGCTCCGCTCTGGGCTCGCTCTGGGTGCCAGACAGAGAGCTTCGTTCCATATGATCTGGCGTTCCGTGTTGCAGCAGCCCGACAGCAACTCGAGTGGGGCATCGAGTACAGAATTGATTTACCCCAGAAATGATTGCCCGTCGAATATACGAACGAAACCGTAGAGCGTTCTACACCGCATCCTACGCATGTCTTGTAGACTTGACGAACACATCAATTCTGGGGTAGATCATTTGTGTCGCAGGTCCCCTACACTCAAGCAACCCCCCGGAGCTCCGCGCAGATTCCCTGCACCTGCGCTGCGGGCCACCCGGCGCAGCGCCTCTCCGGGCGCGCCCCGCGCTCCAAAGGGCGGGGGCCTCCGAGCGCCGACCCCCCGGGAGCTCTGCGCGGAGCCTCGCCGAGCGCTCCTCGGAGTGCCGCCGCCCCCTCTCTCTGCCGAGGATGCGCGTCCACGAGATCCACGCGCGCGTGGACGGGCCGCTGCGCATCGTCGCCCAGCACGAGTTCGCCCAGAGCCCCTCCGGGGTCCTCTTCACCTCCGCGGGGGGCCCCCGTCGGCGGACCGCCCCCCCCCCCTCCCCCACCGATCCCCCCGGGCCCGGCCCAGGACCCATGGCCTCCGACGCCATGGCTCTTCCGCTCTCACGGGGTGGCTCCCTCTCCCTCCTCCTCCTCCTCCTCCTCCTCCTTCCCCCTCCCCCTCCTCCTCCTCCTCCTTCCCCTCCTCCTCCTCCTCCTCCTCCTCCTCCTCCTCCTCCCCTCCCCCCTCCTCCTCCTCCTCCTCCTCCTCCTCCTCCTCCTCCTCCTCGGGCCCCGAACAAATATTGGCCTCTCACGGCCTGGGGCCTCTCACGGTGTGGCCCCCTACCAAGAGGCCCGACGACACGATTGTTTCATGGCGTCGACTCCCAGGAGTCTGGACCCATTCTCCGGGGACCGGCTTTTCATCCTCAGCCGTTGTTTGACGGCCCCGAGGCCCGGTAGGGTTGTGGAAGCCGATGATACTGGAGAGGAAGCCTGCTGCCAAAGGATGTCCAGATGTCTGAAACAGGTTTCAAACATGTTTTAAACATGTAAAAACCATGTTTGAAACATGTTTAGAACATGTTCAAAACATTGTTTAACACATTCATAACTCAATGATAGGATTGTTAAGAGTGTCCATTGTCATGGTATCCACAACGGGAGAGGCCGAAGATATGGAAAAACTTCACGTCGTGATTTTTTCATGACTCTAGTGGGTCTGGGAAGAGGCCCGCCGCCCCGAGCAAGTCTTGGAGCGGCGGGCTCGGGGCTGCTTTTCGGCCTCCGGGGGCCCTCGCCGGGCCTCGGGGCCGCCCCCCCCCCCCCCCAAAAAGAAAAACGACCCGGGGCGAGAAGCTGGCCGTGAGGGGGAGTGGTCCAGACCTGCGGGAGGGGGGGGGGCCCACGCATCGGCAGCGTTGGAGCGGCCAGATGCCTGGTTCCGACGTCGTGGCTTTTTCTCACGGGGTGGCTCCCCAGAGCGGTGGACCCCGTCGAGGGGACCAGCTCTGCCGCCTGAGCCCGTTTCTGGACGGTCCCGGGCCCGGCGGTGGCCCGCATAGAGGCCGCAAGTTGCCAGACACCGTCCGTCGTGTCTGTTTCGTCTTTTTTGCCTCTGTGGCCGCGCAAGTCAAGCCACCCCGCTCGCACGCGGGCAGGCCCATGAAGGGCGCGAGGGGAAGAACAAGTGTCACTGCACGCAGGAGGCTCACGAGCAGAAGTCGCCCGTCATGTCTGCCCGGGCAGCATTATCGTGCGCGGCTCCTCGCGCGGCCACAAGTGCACAAGTGCGCGGTGTCTGGCAATTTGCGGCTTCTATGGGGGCCCACGCCAGAACCGGGACCGTCCAAGAACGGGCTCAGGCTGCGGAGCTGGTCCCCTTGGAGGAGTCCACAGCTCTAGAGAGCCACCCCGTGAGAAAAAGCCACGACGTCGGAACCAGGCATCCGACTGCTCCACTGTTGCCGATGTGTGGGACCCCGCGTAGGTCTGCAGAGCTGGCGCTTATCGCCCCGGGCGGCCTTTTTTTTTCGCTGTTGGACGGCCCTGAGGCCCGGCGAGGGCCCCCGGAGGCCGAAAAAGTAGCCCCAATTCCGCCGCTTCAAGGAGCTTGTTTTTTCAACTCCAGCAAGTTTCCGAGACAGAAATTTATCCATATCCACCGCTTGGAGGGTCAGTTTTCGGAGCCTCAGCAGGCGGTGGATATGGACATATTCGGGCCCCCGGGGGCCGAAGTATATCCATATCCATCCACCGCCCGCTGGGGCACCAGGACGTCGGTTCCCAGGCTGTGGATCTGGATAAATCCCCGCCTCGCAAAGTTTACTTGCATGGACGGGGGGGGCCTTGAGCTTTGGCTAGCCTGAGGTAAGCCGCAAACAAATCGCACGTGCAGAACCCACGCAAGTGGAATGTGGAAAGGCACTTGCACGCCAATGTTCGTCTGAAGAGGGGGGGGGGGATTGCCGTGCAAGTAAACTTGCCTGAATATTTAAAAGAACAGGCTCAAGATTTGTTCGGGGCGTCGGGCCTCTGGTCAGGGCCGGTGAGTCCGCTGGCGCCCCCCGGACCCTCGGGGGTCTCCGGCCGGGGCATGGACTACCCCGACGTGACGCTCGTGGTGCAGGTGCTGGCGCCGGAGAGTCGAGACCAGTACGTGCACCAGGTCGGGAACGGAGAAGTCTCGTGACACGAGGGCGCTCTCGAGGGCACGAAGTTCTGAGACCCCCTCGAGTCATGAAAAAGTCACGACGGGAGATTTTCCCATCTCTTCGGCCTCTGGGGGCCCCTACCGGGCCTCGGGACCGTCAAAAACCGACTCGGAATGAAAAGCCGGTCCTGGGGAATGGGTCCAGACCTTTGGGGGTCGATTCTAGGCTTCCTAGATGGGGCCCGAGTAGATGGGGTCGGAGGATCGCTGCGCATCGCCAATGCATCGCCGATGCGGCTCGATGTGGAGCCCGTGTTTCCCCACGCCATCGCCGACGTCGCCGATGCATCGCCGATGCATCGCTGATACATCGGCGATGCATTGGCGATGCGGCGCGATCCTCCGACCCCATCTACTCGGACCCCATGTAGGAGGCCTCCATCGACGTCATGAAAAAAATCATGACGTCGCGGGTTCGGATCATTGGCGCGTCGCGGTTCGCCTCGGATTCCGCCTCCCTCCACCTCCACCTTTCATACCCTCCAACCTCCGAGGCAGGTGCGGAAGAAGTCATCGACGCTCATAGAGACCTTACGTCATTCAAGGGTACCCACATAGATCATCTCGGAAAGAAGGCGGAAGGTCAGGGCGGAAGGTCCGGAATAATGAGGGGGAGGGCTCGTCCTCCTCTTCCCCCTTTGGGGGGCGGCGCGAGAGCGCAAAGTTCTTCGCGCTCCGCGCGAGGCGCGAGGCGCGAGGTCAGGCGCCCCTGGAAGGAGACCCAAGCATCAGGCGGCGAAGAGCAGGAAGAGTCAATGGATGAAAAACCACCCGGACCCGACAATTGACGTGTACTACACAGTCTTGGGCGTTTACTAAACAGCCCTGCCCTGTTCCATTCCTTCTGTGGGTGCGTTTACTAAATATTCGGCTTCGCTTGTCGGGGTTCTTACGGGGGTGGATTTTCTGCCCTCTAAAACACCACAGAGGCGTCCCCCCGGGCGAAGTGCGTGATGCGCGCGTCCCTGGGGAAGAGGTGGCCGTCGTATTGTGTCTCGTTGAGAGAAGCGTGCGCCATAGGTCGGGCGCACCGCGCGCGGCGGCAAGCTGGGCTGCTCGCTGCTGCTTCTGGCGGACGCAGAGGCCTCGCCAGAGGGGCGGGTTCGTGGGCAACGGTAGGGGGGGACAGGCATAGGGGGGGAAGCATCGACCCCGAATCGCCCATTGATCGCTGATAGGGACCCGATGGCCCCACCCCGCCCAGGAAGGTGCGGATTCACTATCGGGGGCCCATCGCCGATCTATCGACAATGTATCGCCGATTCCAGGAGGTCAATGCGTCCCCCCCATGCCTATCCCCCCCTATCGTTGACCCTCACGGGTGGGGCTCAGAGGAGGAACGTGTAAGAGATACGGAAACCGCTACCCATTGACCGTCGGCACGGTTGGATTCGCCTCGAAATATTGGTCAGAACGCGCGGGAGGTCTGGGAGGTAGCAGTATCGATGATTCTGCCCATCGGGGACCTATCCCTCCCTCTCCTTCGCCTCTTGCGGCCTCCTGCGAGGCCTTCGTCGCCACGGCTGGACTCGCCTCTGGTCAGAACGCACCCCAGGAGACATCCGAGGAGAAACGGGATCGGTACACGTTGTTCATTTCTAAGTATTCGAAACTATTTTTGATTTTGGGGGGGGCCAAGATCCTTTCATTTCTAATTGTTCTGTCCTGGGCCTCTTCCTGGCCACCAGGGGGCCAGGAAGAATTAGAAACGAGCACAATTAGAAATGAGCACGATTAGACGTGAACGACGTGTATCTTTTGGCCCCCCAGAAGGAGGGGAAATGGCAGGGCGCAAGCGGGCGGGCCAGGCAGAGGTGCAGGGCAGAAGGCCAGGCATCGGTCGGGGCCCGTTTCGGTCTGGTCGGCTGGATCCGAAGTCGAGCCCCGGCCGGCTCGATCCGATTCGGCTCGGATGTTTCGACGATCCGATGCGGCACGATGTCAAGCAGCGGCGAAGCGTCCTGGTTCGCCTGTCGCCCTACCAAACAATGTTCTAAGAACCTTGTGTGTGGTTCCCACGACATGTTCTTAGAACATTTGTGGATGAGACTGTCTTGCTTTAACACATCTGGTTAATGTTCTAAGAACATTGTGTTCGTTCTTAGAATATTTTGGGCTTCTAAGAACATTACGTGCTAGGGCTATAGGAATGCCGGGACGGTCGGTCCCTGCTCAAATGCGGCACGATGCGCGCGTGGCGGTGTTTGGCATCCCGGCGCAGCCGATCCGATTGTACTTCGACGCCGTGCCGATGCAGCCCGGTGCGACGCACACACTGCGATGCGCTGGTAGCTGCCAGAGGGGTGAAGGCAGCGGGCGGGGCAGCGGGGCGGGCAGAGGTGGTGGTCTTGGCCGGCGCTCGGGCGAGCGTCCGGGTCGTTGTTGTTGCACTGTTTTTTTGTTTAAAGAAAAGCTAGTATTATTATTGTTATTCTTCTTATTAGTAGTGTTATTATTATTATTATTGTTCTTCCTCTTCTTCTTCTTAGTATTATTATCATTATCATCCGTAGGGGCTTCGTCCCATGCCGCCGGCCCCCTGTCTCGGATAATGGGAGATGCAAAAGCTAAATCATGAGGACTGGGCGCCGCAGTGAAGCAGTGTCGGGACCTGTTTGTTTTTGGACCCTGACCCTACGGATTTGCGTCACTGGTGCCACTGAATTTCAGAACTATGGCAAATCCTATGTGTTTTTTGACCCTGACCCTACGGATCTGCGTGAGGGGTGCCGCCGAATGTCAGACATGTGGCAAATCCCTTGTGTTTTTGGACCCTGACCCCGCCGATCTGCGTGAGGGGTGTTGCCGGATGTTAGAAATGTGGAAATGCTGTGTGTTTTGGGACCCTGACCCTGCCGATCTGCGTGAGGGGTGCCACCGAATTTTAGACATTTGGCAAATCCCATGTGTTTTTTGACCCTGACCCCGCCGACCTGCGTGAGGGGTGCCAGCGAGTTTTAGAAATGTAGCAAATCCGCTGTGTTTTTGGACCCTGACCCTGCCGATCTGCGTGAGGGGTGCCACTGGATGTCAGGCATGTGGCAAATCCTGTGTGTTTTTGGACCCTGACTCCGCCGATCTGCGTGAGGGGTGTCAGCAAATTTTTAAAATGTGGCAAATCCGTTGTGTTTTTGGACCCTGACCCCGCCGATCTGCGTGAGGGGTGTCAGCGAATTTTAGAATGTGGCAAATGCTGTGTGTTTTTGGACCCTGACCCCGCCGATCTGCGTGAGGGGTGTAAATTTTTACCCACCCCAGCCATTCACAGCACACGCTCAGGGCGTGGCATAAAATGTCCGTTTTGGGCCTCCCCCCTCGCGCGGTCCATCAACAAGGAACAGTAAGCAGCAAGAAGCAGAACTGTAACAGTGGAAACTGGAAGCTGCAACTGGTACAGGAAACTGCGAACCTTCGCCCTACAGCCTGGTGGCCCTACTCTTGGGCCCGCGGATTTTGATTATTCTTATTGTTATTGTTATTGTTATTATTATTATTATTATCATTATTATTATTATTATTTTTATTATTATTATTACACTATTATTTCGGTATAGAGAGGTGCAGAGATCCCACTGGCTTTGCACGTGGGATGAACGCTGGTCATCGCCCGCCCGACGTCGGAGGAGTCCGATGAGGGGGAGTGGCGCTGCCAGGCCAGGGCCAGAAGCATCGGGCAGAGATCGGGCCCACTTGCCTGCCGACCTCGACAGCAGGGGGCAACCGCGCCGCACTGACATGCGACCGCAAATGCGCTGCGTGGTGGAGGGGACAACTGCGTGGATGTGCGCCCGGATGGCCGGGTCGGGTTGGATCTGGGCCCGGATGGACGATGAG
>CAUYUJ010014357.1:12500-60000 GCA_963575745.1 Prorocentrum cordatum | reverse complement strand
CTGCCCAGCGGCGGTGGCACTGCTTCGACAGGCCTCCCGTCGCCAGGGGCCACGGCCAGACGACCGAGCTGGCCGACACGTTGTTTCTGGTCAGCCTGGCTCCAGGCCTCGATACCAGCACCAGACCCTTTCAGGGAATGGCCCCACAGGCCGAATGGCTCGACTCGCTTGTTGGGCGGGGCTGGTGTCGATGCTGGCCTCCCCCCCCCCCCCGCGGACCTTGCCCCAGGGGCCGGCCGCCTCAGGTCTCAAGGGCGAAGTACAGCAGGCGCACCAAGTGAGGGTGCCTCACGACAATTTCGTGTCTCCAGTTGGGCCCGTGTACCCTTGTGGCACCTCACGGAGCTCAATGCCGACGAAGGATGCGCCCTTTCATGCCTCATGGCAAGATGCCTCCTCGTTCTCGTCCGCAGATAAAGTGGTTGTCGTTCTCCCTCGAGGCCCGCAGGCACGGGCGGGGGCCCGAGCTGGGATATGCCGCAGCGAGAGCTGGGAAAGTCCTGGGCGGGTCTCCCCCCGCAGTCGGCCGCGCCCTATCAATCGAAGAAGACGCACCTGCGTGAACAGAAGCTTTCGGAGCTCCGCGCGGGTTTCTCGCATCGGCGCTGGAGCCCCCTGGCGGCGTCTCCGGCGCCGCCCCTGGCGCGCTCCGCGCGCCAGGGAGGGGGGTCCGCGGGCCCTGCTGCGGTTCCCCCCTCCCAGACCCCCGACGTCATGAACTTTTCCTGACGTGGATCCCCAGCGGTCTGGACGCACTCCCCACGACCTGCTCTTCATCCCGAGTCGTTTTTGGACGGCCCCGAGGCCCCGGGGGGGGGGGCTCCAAGAGGCCGAGAAGAGCGAAACACTTCCCCGTCGTGGTGTCGTCCTGACTCGAAGGTGGGTCTGGCGAGAGGGGGGTCCGCTGGCCTTGGTGCGGTTCCCCCACCCGCAGCGGGCCCGTTCCGATGCGGCCGGTGCGGTGCGGCTCGCGCCGCGCTGCGGCTGGTGCGCGCGCCGCGCCGTGCTCGCCTCGTCGTGCCGCGCTGCGCGTGCCTGGCGGCCTCCGCAGGGGGGCTGCTTCCGGGTGATGAGATCGGAGGAGGAGGAGGAGGAGGAGGAGGAGGCGGAGGAGGAGGGGGAGGAGAAGGAGAAGGAGGAGGAGGAGGAGGAGGAGGAGGAGGAGGAGGAGGGTAGGAGGATAGACCGCCTACCCTGACACGTCGATTAAGGAATCGGCCGTTTTCGGTTCGTGAGAGGGCGTCGCGGCCGTCGTTTTTGCGGGTCCAGGTCAGTCGGTTTGGGTCCCAGGCCGTTGTCACAGGGGAGGTTTGCTAAAGGGAGGTTTGTCCACCGCCGACGGGAGGGCATCAGGACAGGACTTCAGGCGGGACGCCATCGGCGGCGAGCGAGGCGGGGGGGGGGGGGGGCGAAGAAGAAAAAGCTCAGAAAAATATACTTTTTGGGCACTCCGCGCGGATTTCTCGGATCCGCGCTGGGACCCCCCTAGCGGCGCCTCTGGCGCCGCCCCTGGCGCGCTCCACGCGCGCCAGGGAGGAGGGGTCCAGCGCAGATCCAAGAAATCCGCGCGGAGCGCCACAAGTTTATGTTTATGGCGCTTTTTCCCCTTCTAGGGAAGCGAGAAGGGGCAGGCCTTTTCAGAAGGCTCGGGTGCCCCCTGGCCTTCCGGAAAGTTTTCTCGAGGCGCCCTCCCCGGAGACGCAGGAAGCCTCTCAGAAGGCGCGAGGGCCTCTGAGAAGTCCCGCCCGCCCTCTGAGAAGGCCTTCTCCCTCTCACTTCCCCCCCTCGCTCGCCGCCGCAGCCAGCCCTGGGGAAGGGGTTGGGAGGTCTGCGGCCGCGGACTCCGCAACAAAGACATTGTCGGGTGTGTGTGTGTGTGTGTGTGTTGGCACACGCGTTAGGTTCGCGCCGCGTCGACCGGCGGCGGCCCCAGCGCGAGAGTGTAAGGCTGAGCGCCGCCCGTGGCCCCGAGTCGGCCCATCGTTGCACGATCTGGCGTTTCGGGAACGGCCGAGCGTTCAAGTCTTGAACGATCCCCGCGGTGTCAGGAACCAGCGCCGGGGTCGGCACGGCGCGAAGCTACCTGAAAGGTGTTCCAGAGAGGGCCCCGCCTTCGAGGGATCGGCGGGGTTGACGCCTCTTCTGCGGCGGGAGGTGGTGGGAGGTGGGCGGAGGGCGGCGGAAGTGACATGGCGGCGGGTCTGCTGGCGGAAGCTCCGCGGAAGGCGGTGGCGATCAACTCTGCTTCACCCAGAGTGTCCCGCCTTGTCGGGCGAGGAGAGCTGTGCACATGCACCTGTCCTGGCCAGGCCCACCCTTGGCCCAGGATCTGCGCATATGCCTCCGGGGTCAAGCCACGGCTGCGTGCGCACCGGTCCTGGCGCGAGGATGAGCCTGGCGAGGATCGGTGCAGGTGCATCGTGTCGGGAAAACGTAAGGCTCGAGTAAGATGGAGCTCGGGCTCGCCTTTGCTTTTTGACGAGCGCGTCCTGGATTTTGACGGGCCAGTGTTCGCGGGATGTCTGCAGCGGGAGCCCGCGTCGAATTCCAGATGGGGCCTCGGCCTTTTTAGGATGGCCCCCGTCAGGCCAAGCCGAGTCCCCCGTACCCGAGCCTTACGTCTCCCTGATCGTGCTCTTCCTCCCATCTTGGATCCGGGCATGCCTGGGACGAGCCGTGTCGTTCCGTGCCGCGCTCCTCCGTGCTTGCCGCGCTGTGCGTCGCGGCCGGGCGGTGGGCACGTGCCTTCGGCGGCGGTACTCTTGTTCTCGGCCGCTCCCGGGAGCCGCTCTGCGTGACGGCTCGGCAGGGGCCGCCCTCCGGGAAGAGATATTCTTGTTGTGCAGGTGACGTGGCATCTTCAAGGGACTTCGTGCGTCCCCAGAAGTGGCGTCCTTTCCTGTGCCCGACGCGGGCTTGCTGCCGCACTCGACGTGGATCTGGGACGGACTCGGCACGGACTCGACGCGGGCCCGACGAGCCCGACACGGGTTCGACACGGATCCTCGACGTTGATAGTAAGGAGGGGAAAAAACACACAGACACAATTAATCGAATCGTCGATTCCAAGAAAGTATGGGAAAATATAGGAAGTGGGAGGCAAGACAGAGACCCAGAAAACATGGGAAGATATGGGGAATATTTTTATTTGTGTGTATTTAGTTGTGTGTCCTGGGGTCCCTTCAGGCAGGGGCTCGACGGGACAGCCAGGGCCCCCCCCCAGACGATGCAACGTCAGACAGGCAGGCCTGTCGAGCGGGGCGTGCACACCTCTGCCCGAGTCGGGCGTGAGCGGCGGGCCGCCGCTGGCGCTCCCGTTGGGGCAGCGGCGGGCCCGCAGGGCCACCCCCCTGGTGCTTCGGGGCCTCCCGGAGGGGGTCGGGGCAGGTGGGCTCCGAGGATCGCTCCGCCTCGCCGATGCATCGGCGATGCGGCTCGATGTGGAGCCCGATCTTCTTCACGCCGACGTCGCCGACGCATCGCCGATGTCGCCGATGCATCTTCGAGGCACCGTGGATGCATCGGTGGTGCATCGGCGATGTGGCGTGGCGCGATCCTCCGACCCCGTCTTTCCGGACCCCATCTAGGAGGCCTCCAGTGCTGGCGTTCTGGCGCAGCTGCAATTTTCGGTCATGTTTGCCTTGTCTGTCGCTGCAGTTCAGCAGGATCGCGAGGATGAGCAGGTTTACGAGGACACCCTGTCATCATTGTATATTAAGCCCGCTGTCGCTCAAAGGCTTCCGCTTGGGCGTCCAAGGCCTTTGCATCCTTACTGCTCGTCCCGACGGTCCTGTCGCGCTGTATTGCGGCCGCCGCTGCCTGTATGTGGGGCCTGCGAGTGTGCGCGAGTTCCACGTAATGCAAGTCTTCAGTCGGGCTTGTCCCCCTACAGGGGGGATATTCCAAAATAGTCAAAAATAGTCAGGGGACGATGTGTTGATCATTTTTTGGCCATTTGGGGTATTTTTTGAATATTTTTCATTTTTTCCCCAAAATCCCCCTGTAGGGGGACAGGCCGGACCTAATGCAAGTCGACTGCGGTACGACCCAGCTTGAGGAGTTCCGTTTTCGGCCAGCGGCCCCTCGGCGCATCACCAGGGCGGGGGAGCGAACAGCCCAGGCATCCGACGTCGTGGTTTGTTGCGCAGCGTGGCTCCCCAGAGGTCCAGGCCCCATTCCCCACGATTGTTCCTGAGTGGTCGTTGGACGGTTCCAGGGCCCAGGGACTTTTTTTCTGCAAGCTCACTCAAGCAATCCTCGCGGCCATGCTTGGTTTATAGATCCTCCGGTGTGGTGCGGTGGTCAGCTCACAGCAACGTGCGGTTCCAGGACCCAGGGAGGACCCCGAGAGGCCGTGACCGATTAGAAATTGTGTCTCATGGCCACCAGCGTATCCCCAGAGCGGGGAGCAAGCAGCTGCCCCTGGGCTGCTTACATCCCAGGACCCCGTCACAAAGCCTTCCCGAGGGGGGCTTTTGGGGGTTCCTCCTTGGAATCAGGTGGAATTGAATCGATTTTGGGGGAGTTCCCCCAGGCCCCCACCGGGCCCCCTCCCCCCCGAAAAAAGCACCGCGGGGGGACTCTTGGTGGGCTTCCCCCCAGGACCCCCCTCAAGACCCAGACCCCCGACGTCGTCATTTTGTCACAGCGTCGACCCACGGAAGTCTGGACCCCTTCCCCCGGGACAGGTTCTTGTGTCGTTATTTGACGGTCCTTAGGCCCAGCGAGGGCCCCCGGAGGCCAACAAGGGTGATAAGCCTCCTGCCTCCCGCAACGCGAGGGGGTCTGGCTGGACCCCCCCTCGAGAGGGCAGTCTGATGGGGCCCCCTGGGGACCTCTCGGGAGCCGTTCCTCCCCGCGACGCCAGCAAAACGCTTAAGCCGGAGATCCGACGTTGCAAAGAATTGCAACGTCGCAGAGAATCACCACCAGACCCCCGGGCCCCATTTTGCCGTCACTCTTCGGGCCGCATCAAGCTGTGAGTGTCACGGGGCCCGACAGAGTGGGGAAAACGCCCGGCTCGAAAAGACTGAGCCGCCAGGGTCTCGGGGCCAAGAGCCAAGAGGGCTGTGTCTGTGATTCCCCCCCCCCCCCCGTGGACCTCCTGGGAGCCGTTCCTTCCCGCGACGCCGGCACAACGCTCAACCCAGATCCCCGATGCCATGATTTTTTTCATGACGTCGACCCCCAGAGGTCTGGACCCCGTCCCCGGGCCCGGCTTTTCACCCCGCGTCGTTGCTTGACGGCCCCGGGGGCCTGGCAGGGGGCCCCCGAGGCCGAAGACACGGAGAGGCCTCCCGTCGTGAGACGTCTGCACGACTCGGGGGGGGGTCGGGGCCTCCTCGCGCCCCGCGGGCGCCCGGGGCGCGAGGCAGCCTCTCGCTCGCCGCCGCCGCGGCGTTCGCCTCGCTCCTGCGGCACTTCCAGGTCACGCAGCGGCCCCGCGCCTCAGCGGCCGCCCCCCCCCTCGCGGGCCTGCGCTCGTTGCCCTTGCAGGGGGGGGCGCCGCTCGCGCGCCCCAGAGAGGCATCCAACGCATCGCAATGCGGGCGATCGCAGACATGGATGGAGGGGGGCGTGGATTAGCGACGGGTCCCATTTCCACGGGAAGTCGCGGATCTCCGCTGTCGAACGAGGCGGCACCCAGGCGGCGTTTTGTGGAGGGCACCTCCCCCGATCCATGGATCTGGCGACCGCGCGCCAAATCCATGCCAAATCCATGGATCGCTAATCCATGTTTGCGCGCCCTCGAGAAATCCAGAGTTAAGTCGGGCACGTCCCTCTACAGGAGGGATATTCATAAATATGGAAGAAATAGTCAGGGGACGATCTCCCGACTATTTGTTTGACTCTTTGTGCGTATATGTTGTTGACACATGTTAATGTTTCCTCCAAGATCCGCCTGTAAGAGGACATGCCCGACCTAAATCCAGAGATCCAACGTATCGAAAAGGTCAAGACGGAGGTTTCTCGTAACTTTCGGGGCCCTCGCCGGGCCCCTGGACTGTCAAAAAACGTCGGGATGAAAAACCGGTCCTGGGGCATGGGTCGGGGCTTTCCGGGGACCCCGCACTGAAAAAATCACGACGTCGGATCTCTGGGCCTCAGATCCTGGTGACTCAGTTTTCTCGAGCCAGGCGTGCCCTGCAGGGGGGCGCCGATCGCGTGACCCAGAGATGATCCAACGCATTGTCGGCCACGCGCAGAGGGGGTAGGGGGAGGGGGAGGGGGGGGAAGACGTCTTAGCTTAGAAGCACCCTGCTTCTATGAAGGCGCGGGCCTTGCATGTAGATGTGAGGCCAGCGCCTTCTAAGGAGCAGCCTCCTTCTCGATCAGAAGCCTCCCGCCCTCCCCTATTACCCCCTGGTGCACGTCGCCAACACTGAAAGACCCTGAGATCCTGGCGACCCAATTTTCGAGCCGGGCGTTCTCGCTCAATCTTTCGAGCCCTGGGACCTTCCCAGATCGATGTGGTTCGTAAAAGGAGGCGGAGAGATGGGGTCCAGGGGTCCGGTCGTGATTTTCTGCGACGTTGCAAGTTGATTGGCAACGTCGGACCTCAGGGGACGGAGGTTTTTCGCAGTGTTTGGCCTCTATAGCGGCCTGCGCCGGGCCCCAGCACCGCCCAAAACGACTCAGGATTAAAAACCCGTCCTGCAGGACTGGCTTTCACCCTGAGTCGACCGGTTTTTCATCCTGAGTCGAAGAGCGGGTCCTGCAGGACCGGTTTTTCATCCTGTAGGACTGGTCCTGCAGAACCGGTCCTGCAGGACCGGCTCTTCCCAGTCTCGACCCCCTCCCCATGGGGAAGGGGTCGCGACTCCCGGGAACCCAGGGGACATCAGAGCTCAGGGGACAGCTGGGGCAACGTCCGGGGGCAGGGAGAGGCTCAGGCGCCGGAGGGGGGCGGTCTCAAAACTTTGACCTCGAACTTCGAAAACCTCGAAGCTCGAGGCTTTCGGGCGTTTTTGTCGGTTCTCAGCGGCCTTCCAGCCTCGGGGTGCTCTCCAGCTGCGCCCCCGCCGAGTTGCGTCTGGGGGCGCTCAGATCGTCCTGACCCAGACCACCCATTACCGGAAATTTCCAAACGAGTCGGTCGTGACCGAAATTCTAGACGCTTCGCGTATCCCCACCAGCCCGTCCAGAAACGACGCCCAGGCGAGTAGAGGGTCGTCCTGAGGGGCTTTTCGGCGTCTTGGGTGCCTCGGGGGGGCCTCTGTGGGCCGTTCGGGATCCTCTTTGGGGCCTCCTGGGGGCCTCTTGGGGCCTCTTGGGGCCATCTTGGGGCCTCTGGGGGGTCTCTGGGAGCACCTTGGGTGCCTCTGGGGCCTCTGGGAGCACCTTGGGTGCCTCTGGGGGGTCTCTTGGGGCCTCTTGGGGGTCTCTTGGGGGCCTCCTGGGGGCCTCTTGGGGGGCCTCTTGGGGCCATCTTGGGGCCATCCTGCGGCCTCTTGGGGCATCCTGGGGGCCTCTTGCGGCCATCGTGGAGGAAATCGATCAAAGAAGAGGGGAGCTCTAATTAGCGCTGCCCCCTCAGGAGGCCAAAATGGGGCCAAAACCATGGTAAAATCAATGATTTTGGCTTCCTCGCCGAGGCCGTTTTGGACGCTCTGACCGCTCCCCGCCCCTCCTGTCCAGGTCAGTGGGGAGGGGGTAGGGGGAGGGGTAAACCCCTCCCCGAAGGGGAAGAGGGAGGGGTGGAAGAGGAAACGCCCTAAACCACCGACGCCCAGAGGGCTGGTGGGACTTCTTGGGAAGCTATTTTGGGAGGCTTGGGCTCCTCTTGGACCCGTCTGGGCGCCCTTGAAGGCCCTGCTGGGGCGCTCTTGGGGCAATCTTGGAGGACATCGGTCAAGGAAGTAGGGTTCCTTAATTAGAGCCCCCCCCCAGGAACTCCAAACATCGTCTCCTGTACCGCTCTGGGACCGCTCTTGGAGCGCTCTTCGGCGCTCTTGGTGCCGTCATGGGGCTTTATTGGGCCCTTCTTGGAGCTATATTGAGCCATCTTGGAGCCATCTTGACGCCTCGGATGTGCATCGCAAGCGAAAAAGTGAGAACACCAAAAACATTGATTTTCCCTAGGGTTCTGAAGCATTTTGGCCTCTTGGATGCATCCTAATGATGCTCTTGTGGGCACTTGGAACCGTCTTGGAGAGTTCTTGGAACGTCTTGGAACATCGTGGGGACCATCTTGAGGCATCTTGCGCTATCTTGAGCCATCTTGGAGGGTATCTTGGGCTCCCTGAGGCCCTCTTGGAGCCGTCTTGGGCCATCTTGGGCGCTCCAACGCGCCGCGGAACCTCCTGTCCAGGTCAGTGGGGAGGGGGTAGGGGGAGGGGTAAACCCCTCCCCGAAGGGGAAGAGGGAGGGGTGGAAGAGGAAACTCGTTAAACCACCGACGCCCAGAGGGCTGGTGGGATTCGTCTTCCGGCCGCGGATTTCGGTAACGAGCGAACCGTCCACGTCTTCGAAACCCTCTCTTGGACTCGGACCCCGAGTCGACGTCTCTTCGTTGCCGACATCCGACCCTCTCCGGCCGCGACCGATGTTCGGCGCGACCCGATCTCTACCACAAAGTTCTGGACGCGGATGCCACAGACCGGAGTCATGACAGGACAACAAGGCCGTGGTACCAGCGGGGGACAGGATCGGGGGCGGGTGCATCGAGGCCGCGCCCACCCCGCCCGAGAAGGTACCTGAGGCGTCCTATCGGGGGCCTGCCGCCGATCTGTCGGCGGTGCATCCCGCCGCCTCCAGCGTCTGAGCAAGGCGAGTGCCGGGTGGGGAGAAGCGGGCTGGGAGAAGTGAGCAGGTCCTCTGTCTTATCGAGTAGGCTGAAGGTGTTTATTACGCATGCCCATCGCTGTATCTTCCCAATCCCTTGCTCCCGACACGGAACAACTGCCTTTCTAAGCTTCACGCCTCCCGCCCGGAGCCGGTCACCCCCCGGTTTGCTTCCCCCCCCTCACTCTCGGCCGTGCGACCTCCGCTGGCGGCCGCAGAGGCCGCCGATCGCGTGATGCCACGGGTCGGGCGTTGGTCCGTGGCGCCAAGTGCTCCTTCTCGGATCGCACCTATGGAGGGGCCCCGCGGGCTAAGTACGCGGCATGTCCGTGGGGCGCTGCCTGTCCCGTAAGCTCAAGTCGCTGGCGTGTCTGGCTTGACGCCTGGTCGGCGCGGATTCGGCGCGGCATCGGCGCGGAGGCGCCGCGGACCCGTCGTGGGCCCGCCGCGGATTCGTTGCGTTCGACGTGGGCTCGATGCAGGCCGCGGCGCGACGGGACAGACAAGGGCCCCCCGAAAAAGCGCATCATAACACCGGGCTGCCGTCCGCCCTGCCCCCTGGCCGACCCGTCGACGTCTCCCTCCTCGGAGCTCCCTTCGAGGGCCGACCCTGCCCTTCGAGCTCCTCCTTCGAGCGCCTCCTTCGAGCTGCCCTCGACGCCTGCCTCCGAGCGCCTCCCTCGACGCCTCCCTCCGACCCGAGCCCTCGACGCCCGTGCCTCCAGGGCGCTGGCGCCTCCTCCCCCGGAGCTCTCGCCGCCCTCTGCCCTCGGAGCTCGGCGTGCCGGAGGCGCCGGCGGCGGCTCGTCCCGGCTCGCCTGTAGCCCTGCCAAGCAATGTTCTAAGAACCTTGTTGGTGGTTTCCACGACATGCTCTTAGAGCAGTTCTGGCGGAGTGCGTCTTGGTTTTATCACAACGGGCTCATGTGTATTCTAAGCACATTGTATATCTGTTCTGAGAGCGCTTTTTGGGTTCTAAGAACGTTTCGTAGTAGATAGGAATGCCGGGACGGTCGGTCCCTGCCATCGTGCGGGCGGTTTTTTTGGAGAGCAGGCGTTCGTTGGCCTGCCGGGCTCCGCCGAGGCGACCTGTCCCGGCTTGGCTGCCGCTCCCGCCGGGCCGAGCGGTGCGTGCAGGTCGGTCGGCGGCCGGGCTTCTCTCTCGATTCGGTTCTGGGCCCTCGTGCCTCGGGTGAGGGCGCCTGGCAGGCTCTGCCTTCGATGGGCGCGCAGGCTGTGGTCAGCGGCGCCGACGGGATGCGCTGGCTGACCCCCTGGCGCGTCGCGGCCGCTGTACCTGGGCCAGCCCCTCCCCCCCCCCACGCCTGTGCTCGCAGGTTCTGCGCACAGGTGCCGCCTCCGGTTCGATTCGATTCGACGTCGATGGCCTCCGATTCCGATTCGATTCGACGTATCTTCACCAACTAGAAGCGATCGTCAGGCGACTCATTTTGATCTGGGAAGTGTAGAAACGGCGAGGACGCTTGTCGTATGACTTAAGTGATGTTCCCATGCCGCGGCGGCCTCAATGGGTTCTTGTGGGGTACAGTCTTGGAGTTAGTTTGGGACACTCTCGGAGCGAGGAGGTCGCTGCCGTTGATAATCGGAGCAGGAAGGACAAACACATGGGAGGAGGACGAAGAGGAGGAGGAGGACGAGAGGAAACAGAAGAGCAATGACAAGTAGAAGGATGGCGGAAGAAGACAGAGACGATGATGAAGGCGACGACGACAACGACGAGTCAACCATAAAGTTTGCGCGGAGCTTTCTATCAGCGAACCTCTTGGAAGCTCGTTGGGGGCTTTTTTTCTGAACCACTTCGGAGCCATTTTGTCAGCCTTTGTGGCTCTCGCGGGGCCTTCTCGGAACCCTCCTGGGACTCTTCAGAGGGGGCGTCTGGCAGGCCTCGTGGGGCCATCTTGGGCCCCACTGTTCAAAAGACGGGGAGGGGGCTTGAATTCAGGTCCTCCCCTCGGATGCTGAACAAAAGGACCCCTTGGAGGCCTCTTGGGGCGCTCGTGGGCGCTCCTCGGGCCCTCTCGGGCCGCTCTGGAGCTCCTCCGGGTCATCTTAGGGCAATCGTGCGGCCGAACAAGACATTCGGGAAACAAGCTGCGAGAACGTACACCACACAGAATTTCTAAGTTGTTGAAGAGTTTGACCTTTGGGGGTCCTTGGAAGGCTCGGGGCGCACTTGGAACCATCTTGGGGCGTTTTTTTGGGCCCACTTGGGGGCCGATGGGGGCGTTCGAGAAGGAAGGCGCCCAGGAGGCTTCAGACCCTGGAGGGTTCCTTAATGAGGGCGGCGGTGACAAATATGGCCAAATCTTAATTGGTGATCCACAAACTTCCAGATTCGGGATTCCTTATTGTAGGGCTCCTTATCCCAATGCGCCCCCCGTATGTCCGAAACTATCTTGAATCATCTCCTGGTGTCTTGAGCCATCATGGAGGCCATCTTGCAGCATCTGGGGCGCTGTCGGTGCCACCTTGGATCACAAAAGGCCATCTGCCACCCCCCCCCCCGGCAAACGCGCGGGAGGGGTCACGACACCTTCAACTCACCAGGCGCAAGCCGTCCCGCTCGCTCCCACCCGCCCTCCCAACGCATAAGTAGCGCACGGCTACCCCTGTCAACAACTAGTGCAAAGTGGTCGCGGGACGCCCGCGCATGCTCCAGATTCGGAACCAAAGTTTCTCGTGCACTGTAAGTTGGCAGGTATGATTGGCCTGCGCGCAGCTGGCAAAGTGAGGGCACCCCCGCCGCCCCTTTCAGAAACCAATGCAAGGTGGTCGCGGGGCGCCCGCGCATGCTCCAGATCTGGAGGCGAAGTGTATGTTGTATTGTTTTTGGCAGGGATTGTTGGCTTGCGCGCACGAAACAATAGGAGGGCACCCCCGCCGCCCCTGTCAACAACCAATGCAAAGTGGTCGCGGGGCGCTCGCGCATGCTCCAGATTCGGAGGCACATGTTGTATTGTTTCTGCGGCGGAGATGTTGGGAGGGGTGTTGGCATGGGTCCTGGTTGGCTGCCGGTCGCCTGGGGGAGGGGGTATGTGATTTATGAGGAGCAATGGTAAGCCACTCCCCCGAGCAGATGGCTGATGGGAGTAGGGGGGCAACAGCAATGAAGCGTAGCCCGTGCTGGGGCGAGAGCGCCATTCTGAACGACGGGAGCACAGCGCCGACCGAAACTGAGGCCCACGCTTCAGCGGGAGCAACACACGTGAACACTGAAAACAATCGCATTGCGCACAACACATATGAACAATCAAGCTTTGAGATCCTGTGTCTCGAAACCGTACGAGAGGAGTGCCAGGCATCTTCCGCACAGGATCATGGAAGAGATGGGGGTCGTTTTCGTAGTGTGTTAGTGTGGAGAGGAGAGAGGGGAGAGGTGAGTGGAGAGATGAGCATGATGATGATGCTTATGATTATGATGATGATGATGATGATGATGATGATGATGAGGATGAGGATGAGGATGATGAGGATGAGGATGAGGATGAGGATGAGGATGCTGATGATGATGGCGATGCTGGTGATGATTATGGTGATGATGATGATGATGATGAAGGGGAGGGGGAGCAGGATGAGGAGGAGGCGCATGAGGAGGAGGAGGAGGAGGAGGAGGAGGAGGAGGAGGAGGAGGAGAGAGGAGAGAGGAGAGGCAAGCTTGGTGTGCTCGCGTCATATCTGACGTCCGACCCCTTCTTCTCATCCTTTACACTTGCGTTGATGCTTCTCTATCCCAAGAGACGCGTCTCATAGCGGACCTGGAACTCCCATAAAGATCACATCGTGTTTTGCATCATCGGGAAGAGGGAGCTGCGTACACTGGATGAGGGGGAGGGGGCAGAGGTGGCATATTTGCAGGAGGATCGCAGGAGGAAAAGAAAGATGAGGAAGGTGGAGGAGGAGGACGACGAACATCAGCAGCAGTAGCTGGAGCTGAGTGGAAGGAGCGGGAGGAGCAGGAGGGGGAGTCAAGGGAAGGCGGAGGTGGGGAAATTCGCGGGGCGACAACGATGACAAAGGTTTCAGATCCAGAGAAGTGGCCCGTGCTGGGGCGAGGGCGCCATCCTGAACGACGGGAGCACAGCCCGATCCGAAAGTGAGGCCCCCGCTGCAGCGGGAACACCATGTTTGAACACCGGAAACCATCGTAGTATAAAAGCATATAGGGGCGATCAACTTGTGATACCCAGCGTGCGCAAACACAGTACGCGGAGGGTCAAACACCTTCCGCTCAGGGCCAGGGGAGAGAGGAGAGCAGTATTCATGAGATGTAGCTGTAGAGAGGGGAGAGCAGAGAGGATGATGATGACGATGATTATGATGCTAATGAGGGTGATGATTATGATGACGATGATGATGATGATGATGATGGTGATGATGATGATGATGACGACGAGGGTGATGATGATGGTAATGCCGATGACGATGACGACGACGATGCTGTTGGTGGTGCTGGCGACGATGCTGCTGATGATGATGATGCGGGTGGTGAGAGAGATGGAGATGTCGGGGATGCTGTTTCTGCTGATGGCGATCATGATGATGATGCTGATGATGATGATGATGATGATGGTGAAGGCGATCATGATGTTGATGATGATGCGGATGGTGATGCTGATAGGCTGGTGATGATGCTGGTGATGATGTTGTTGATGCTGATGGTGTTTGTGATGGCGATGATCTGATGATGATGACGAGGATGAGAAAATAATGATGTATGGGCAAAACGACGAGGAGGAGACGGAGCAGAAGGAGGCGGCGGATGATGAAGACGACATTGGTTATGATACTGCTGATGATGACGATGCTGCTGCTGATAATGTTGATGTTGCTAATGCTGATGATGGTGATGATGCTAAGTCTGATGATGATGGTGGTGGTTAGGATGAGAATGAGGATGATGGTGATGAGAATGAGGATAAGGATTATGATGATGATGGTGATACTGATGACGATGCTGATTATGATGTTGATGGTGATCATGATAATAATGATGATGCTGATGATGATCATGATCATACTGACGATTATGATGATGACGCTGATGATGATGCTGACGATGATCATGATGATGATGATGATGATGACGCTGATGATGATGACGATGCTGATGTCAATCACGATGACGACGATGATGATGGTGATGATGACGATGACGAAGACGATGATGATGGTGATGATGCTGATTATGATGATGATGATGATGATGATGATGATGATCATGATCATGATCATGATCATGATCATGATCATGATCATGATGATGATCATGATGGTGGTGGTGGTGGTGGTGGTGGGAAGGAGGAGGAGGAGGAGAAGGAGGAAGAAGAGAGAGGAGGAGGAGCAGGAGGAGGAGGAGTCGGATGATGATGAGGAGGAGGAGGAGGAGGAGGAGGAGGAGAAGGAGGAGGACGAAGAGGATGAGAAGAACCATCCGTCGGCCAGCCGCCGAGGTCCTTCTGCCTGGTCGGCGACGCGGCGGTCCAGACCGCCGGCGAGCTGCTGCTCGGCTGCGGCGCCCCAGAGCCGCCGGCGGTGTCCGCGCGGCTGGCGGGGGAGCTGGGCCTGGAGGGTCTGCTGGGGCGGCCTGGCAACGGGTGCAGCCACGGTCTGCACGAACGGAATGGGTCTGCACGAGGTGGAGCCAGACCTCCCCTCCCCCCCCCCCTTCCGCCCACTGTCGAAGCGCCGAATGAGAAAACGCCCACCAGACATGCGACGCCGGGATCTTGGGGAGGGCCCCCGAAGGTCGGCACGAGCGAAGTGGGTGCGGAAAGAAGGGGTGCCATGCCCAACAGCAGCTCCTGTTCCTTTTGAACAGGGCTCGCTGGCCGCGCCGCCGCGGCCTGCGTCCGTTCGAGACAGAAGGCCGCCTGCCCAACAGCGGCCGCTGTTGGTTTGGGACAACATATGTTGTTGGGCACTGTGCCCATTTTTTCCGTACCCATGTCGGGCGTCCTAACACGGGTCCGATGTTGGATCCAGACATCCGGCCGCTCCCGGGGTCTGGACCTCGGCGGCGAGCGAGAGGGGGGGGGAAGTGAAGAAGGGGCGGGCCTTCTCAGAAGGCTCGGAAGTCCCCCGGGCCTTCTGAGATGTTTCCTCAGCCTTCCCCGAAGACGCAGAAAACTTCTCAGAAGGCGCGAGGGCTTCTGAGAAGCCCCGCCGCCTTCTGAGAAGGCCTTCTCCTTCTCATTTCCCCCCCTCGCTCGCCGCCTAGGACCACTTCCCTAGCCCCAGGGTCTGGACCACTTCCCTAGGGCCGGTTTTTCATCCCGAGGCGTTCCTTGCGGGTCCCGAGGCCCAGCGAGGGCCCCCAGAGGCCGAAAACAGCAAAAACCTGATCGGCCAAGAACGGGAAGCGCCGCTGTAGTCAAATGGGCGTATTGGGCGAAGAAGAAAAGGAAGGCGAGGACAACGAGGAGTCGATGACGAGGACGACGTGGCGAACGTGAGGGGTCCCGAGGCCCAGCGAGGGCCCCCGGAGGCCGAAAACGGCAAAAGTCCGCCGCTCAAGTTTTTCGTGGCGTCTGATCTCTGGGGTAGGTGGAGGAGGGTCGGCGGACGGCGATGGAAGCACACGAGAGACGCCAGCATGTCTGGATTGTGCAGTTCTAGAGTCGGGCACGTATTCGGGGAGCAAACAATGGCAGAAAGACAGAACATCGGAGGTCCGCGCAGATTTCTCGCAGCGGCGCTCCTGGCGCGCTTCATGTGCCAAGGGGGGGTCCACCGCCGATCCGAGGAATGCGCGCGGACCTCCGAGTTTCTATGATCATGTACTTTCATGCCCCCCCTGCCCAGCCCCCTTGTAGAGTTCTGGTGTTGGCATGGGACAGTCGAAGAGGTGGTGTGTGTGTGTGAGTGTGTGTGTGTGTGAAGTTATCCTGGCTGGGGCTGCGCCATGTCCCAGACTTCGTCTCCCCCCCCTTCTTCTCCCAAGACCACCGCCCCCCCCGGAGCGTGGGCTCCCAGTGGTCTGGACCTTTTCCCGGGCCTGGCGTTTCACCCAGAGTCGATTTCTGATGGCCCCAGAACCCCAGAACTGTCCCCCCCAGGCACATACGAACCCTCCCGCCGTAATTTCTCGTCAGCGGGATGGGGGTCGTTTGTGCCGACGAGAAGCCGCCGTTGCCTCGATCGGTACCCACTCCGCTCCTGACCGCGGGCCCGCCGGGTGCGAGCCCTTCGGGGTCCCAAGAGGGTGCGGTGACAGATCGTTGGGTGACCTTCGACAGCTCCGGGGCCCTCACCGCGTGGGGTCCGCTGCCGCAGCCCTGGAGGCCCCCAGTCGTCCGAGACAGCCTCGGAGAACGACCTAATAAGTCCCCAAACCGTGCGGTCACCCCGGGTCCCTACGGACTCGGTTCGGACGCAGGGGCGGGACAAGGAACGGCGGGGCAGGAAAGCTGCTGCAGTCGGTTGGTTTCGGCTCCGCCGCTGGGAGCCCTTCCTGCATGGTCATGGTCGCCTCCGGCGCCAGGAGGCGCTGGGAGATCAGCTACGTGAGCTGATTCGCTAACTTATCCCATTGGCTCAGGAGACATCATCCGTCGTGTTTTTTTGTGTTGTCCAAGCGTGGCTACCCCATGCAGAGGTCTGGACTCCCTCATCGGGACCGCCGTATCATCCTGAGTCGTTGTTTGTCAGTCCCAGGGCCCTGCGAAGGAACTGGGAGGCTGGACATAAGAAAAACATGTCCTGCTTGTTTTGCTCACGATGCGAGGGGGTCTGCTGAGATCGCCGCTGGGATTGACAAGGGGAGATGGGGGTTAGAAGTGGACGCATGCTAAGGTGGGCTACATCTGGTCAGACGTAGCTTATTTGTGGTTTCCAGTACCGTGCGCGGCTAACGGGGGACAGCTAACGCCGATATGTGGGCGGAGCTTCTTTAGTCTGGATCGCTACCACCTAAGCCCGAAGCCGCTCGTGTCCCTTGTGACACATGTATTAGCTAGGTTGGGCCATATATGACTCACCTCAGCATGCATCCACTTCTAAACCCCCTATCCCCGTAGCAACCCCAGCGGTGATCTCAGTTGAGCGACGGGAGAAAACGGGGCCGTCTTCACCGACATTAGCGCGTAAGCTGCCCGCGTAAGGTCGCGCGTAAGCGCCCTCGTTTCGAATGTGGCGTGCCGCCCTGGCGGCCTGCGTAAGCTGCTGCCGCGTAAGGTCGCTGCGCCATCTCGCGTGAGGTTCTTCTCGTCGCTCTGTTTTGTTTTTCCAGACGCGAGGGGGCCCGGGCACGCTGTGGTCACCGCGCTGGTTTGGGGGCCCAGACAATCGGCTGCTCCAACTTTTTTCCGATGCGTGGGCGCCGGAGATCTGGACCACCTCCTTGCTGGGGCCAGCTTTTCGTCCCGAGCCGTGTTCAACACAGCCGCGACCCAGACATCCCGCCGCTGCATCTTTTTCGATGCGTGGGCGCCGGAGGTCTGGACCACTCCCCTCTATAGGGCCGGCGTTCCGCCCCGCGAGTGGTTTTCGGATGGCCACGGGGCCCGGCGAGGGCCCCGCCGGAGGCCCCCAAAAGGGCCCGAAGCTGGCCGTAGCAGGTGCTCATCCCTGAGGTCCGACGTTGCCAAGCAGAGTGCGACGTCGCGAGGAAGCACGGCCAGGCCCCCCCGGGGCCCCCTCTTCCTGCGCCAGCTTCTCGAGCCGCATCGATCTGTGAGGGCCCCAGGGGCCCAAGATGGAGCGACGACGCCCGGCTCGACAGAAATGAGTCGCCAGGATCTCCCCAGAGATCCGACGCCGTGATCTTTCCAATGTGGGGTCCCCGGAATTCTCGACGCGCTCCCCAGGACCGGCGTTTCATCCCGAGTCGCGTTCTGACGGCCCCGGGGCCCGGCGAGGGCCCCTCGAGGCCGAAAATTCGAAAAAAGACAAAAAAAACTTCCGTCTTTTGGTTTGCTCCCTGCGTTGGCTCTCTGGGTCCGGGCAGCGAGCGCCGGATCTCTGGGCGCCCCGCGCGCGCGAAAGCGCCCAGGCTGCGGGGCCCTGCGCGTCGCCGGGGCGGACGAGCGCGGCGGCGCGGTGGCGCCCGCCGGCGGGGCCGAGCGCGCCCGGGGTGCCCGCGGGCCGGGGAGCGCCCGGAGGGAGCCTGCGCCGTGGGCGGCGCAAAGGCGCTTTCATCTCTTGGAGGCCTCCTCCTCCTCGAGGCCGGGGGATTGTGGAGCCCCTGTGTGTTTCAGGCGATGTTTCACGATCTTTCTCGTTGCTCCTCATCATTTTTCTGATAGTTCCTCTCTCGCTTTCTCTCTCTCTCTCAATCTCTCCCACTCCCATTCCCATTCCCAACACCATTATCATTACCATTCCCATCCCCATTCCCATTCCCATTCACATTACCATTACCATTACCTCTACCTTTATCTTTACCTTTACCTTTACCATTACCATTACCATGACCATGGCCATTACACTTGCCATTGTCATTGCCATTGCCATTCCTATTGCCATTGCCATTACCAGTGCCGTTGCCATTGCCATTGTATTGCCATTGCCAGTCGCCGACCCGTTACCGTTACCGTTACCATTACCATTACCATTCCCATTACCATTAGCCACTATCATTACCATTGCCATTACCATTAGCATTACCAACACCATTGCCATTACCATTACCATCACCATTACCATTACCGTTGCCATCACCATTACAATCCCCATTCCCATCACCATTGCCATTACCGTTGCCGTTGCCAGTACCATTTCCATTACCATTACCATTACCATTGCCATTATCATTACCACTAGCACTACCATTTCCATTCCCGTTCCCGTTCCAATTACCACTACGATTCCCATTCCCATTCCCATCCCCATCCCCATTACCATGACCATGACCATGACCATGACCATGACCATGACCATGACCATTACCATTACCATTGCCATTGCTATTGCCATTGCCATTGCCGTTGCCGTTCCCATTGCCATTGCCATTACCATTACCAGTGCCGTTGCCATTGCCATTGCCATTGCCAGTCGCTACCCCGTTACCATTGTCATAACCATTACCATTACCGTTACCGTCACCTTTACCAGTCCCAGTACCATTACCATTACCATTGTCATTGCCATTACCATTACCATTACCATTGCCATTGCCATTGTCATTCGCCACTACCACTACCATTGCCATTCGCCACTACCATTACCATTACCATTGCCATTGTCATTGCCACTCGCCACTACCATTGCCAGTACCATTACCATTCCGAGTCACATTCCCATTACCAATACCATTACCATTACCATTGCCATTGCCATTACCAGTACCATTACCATTACCTCTACCTTTACCTTTACCCGTACCATTCCGATTTCCGTTACCACTACCATTGCCATTCCCGTTCCCATTCACATTCCCAGTCCCATTCACATTCCCGTTCCCATTCACATTCACATTACCATTACCATTGCCATTGCCATAGCCATTACCATTGCCATTGCCATTGCCATTGCCATTGCCATTACCAGTACCGTTGCCATTGTTATTGTCATTGCCATTGCCAATCGCTACCCTGTTACCACTATCATTACCGATACCATTACCAGTACCATTACCATTACCTCTGCCATTACCATTACCATTCGCATTGCCATTGCCATTGCCATTAGCCACTACCATTACCATTGCCAGTACCAGTTCCATTGCCATTCCCATTCCCATGACCATTCCCAATACCATTATCATTTCCCTTACCATTACCATTACCATTACCTTTACCTCTACCTTTATCTTTACCATTACCCTTACCAATCCCATTTCCGTTACCACTACCACTACCATTTCCATTCCCGTTCCCGTTCCCATTCCCATTCACATTCCCATTCCCGTTCCCATTCCCAATACCATTGCCATTACCATTGCATTTACCATTGCTGTTGCCATTGCCATGGCCATTCTCATTGTCATTGCCATTGCCATTGCCAATCCCATTGCCATTACCCTGACCGTTGCCATTGTCATTGCCATTGCCAATCGCTACCCCGTTACCTTTACCGTTACCATTACCATGACCAGTACCATTACCATTATTTCTGTCATTGCCATTGCCATTGCCACTGCCATCCGCCACTACCATTACCATTGCCAGTACCATTTCCATTCCCAGTCCCATTCCCATTACCATTACCACTACCATTACCGCTGCCATTACCATTAGAATTGCCATTCTCATTCCCATTCCCAATACCATTACCATTTCCATTAACATTACCATTACCAGTGCCATTACCATTACCACTACCACTATCATTTCCATTCCCGTTCCCGTTCCCATTCCCACTCCCATCCCCAGTACCATTACCATTACCACTACCACTGCCATTGCCATTTTCATTACCATTACCTTTACCTCTACCGTTACCCTTACCTTGCCATGACCATTGCCATTGCCATTACCATTACCGTTGCCATTGTCATTGCCATTGTCAATCGCTACCCCGTTACCACTATCATTACCGTAACCATTACGAGTACCATTACCATTACCACTGTCATTACCATTACCATTGCCATTGCCATTGCCATTGCCATTGCCATTCGAGGATTGCAGTAGGAATCACTCAGTGGAGGGTTTCAGTAGGAATCCATATGTGCAGGATTTCAGTAGGAATCGTTCAGTGGAGGGTTTCGATACGAACCCTTCTGTCGAGGATTTCAATCCTTCTTATGGGGGCGTTCAATAGGAATCCTTCTAGGGGGGGAGGGCAGATGCGGCCACGTCGGCTCCTCGCGGCCCGATGGGCCCCGTGCCACTCGGGCTCCGACGGTGGAGGAGGGGGAGAGGTAGGAGAAGGAGGAGGAGGAGGAAGAGGAGGAGGAGGAGGAGGAGGAGGAGGAGGAGGAGGAGGAGGACGAGGAGAAGGATGAGGAGGAGGAGGAGGAGGGAGGAGAGGATTTTCATTCCCCCCCCCCCCGAAAAAAAAAAAAAAAAAAAAACGGATCCTCCCAGTTTTTTTTTTTTTTTTCCTGGGGGGGGGGGGAGGGGGCCAAACAACGAAAATGGTATTGTTCCTTTTGGAGGAGGAGGAGGAGGAGGAGGAGGAGGAGGAGGAGGAGAGAGGAGGCCGCCACAGAGCACGCATATCTCATTGACATAGACGCGCGAACTCAGTGTGAAAGCCTCGCTTTGGCGCCTTCGACCCCGAGGGGCTCCACAATCCCCCGTTCTCTCCTCCTCCCCCTCCTCCCCCTCCTCCTCCTCGGTCGGTCGGTCGGTCGATGAAGGCCTCTGAGTCACGCAGCCTATCACAGTGGATTAAGTGGAGAGAGGGCAGCAAGCAGAGGCAGTAAAGGGGATTAAAAAAACTGGCCGCACCACAACCTAAGCTGGCAGGTCGTTCCCCTCATCACCCTCACCCCCCAGAGGTTCCAAACCATAAGGGTCCAGCTTGAACTCCAGCTTAGTGAGCTCAGGAGCTAGGTCACGGTGATTGGATGAATGGATGAGAGCGGCGAATTTCTGGGCCACGCAAGCAAGAGGCGTGAGAGTGGACACGAGAGGGATGGAAGCATGCACACCAGACAATAGAATGCTACTCCCGTCGCAATCCAATCTACATCCCTCAAGCATGTTCACCTCTTTAAGTCCCCAAATGGTGGGTTGCGAGGCTTCGTTGGCCCACGGGGCATGCATGATGCCAAATGGAAATTGCGCGCCACGACAGGCGTGCGTCAACCAGAGCACCGCCCTAAGAGCACGATTATCCTCCCGTACGGGAGTGAACTCTACCTCACGGAGGGCTCTCCTTCCCCAAGGAGAGCTGGGGTCCCGCGGCAGACGAGTACGGGCCCCCTCAGCCTGCCAGGTACCTCTGGGGGGCTCAGCCCAAAGCCCCCCAACAAAACCGTCCTGGATGAGCTGAGCCCAAAAGCGTAGCACGTGTGGCAGCGCAAGCTGTCCCCGCCCTTCCTGGTCCCCTCAGGTGAGAATGCTGGCCCTTTTTCCACTGTCCGCCAATTCTCGTTCAAGTGACTCAATAAAGTCACCGTCGTGCCTGTTTCCCGTGTACAAGCACAAGAAGATAGACCTTGGCTCCAACCCTTCCTTGCTCGGTCCTGGGTCAGTGGGGTTTTGCTTCTGCCGAGGTCTCAGGATGGGGACGCACACAGTGGAAGGGAGGCAGGGGGGTTCCAGAGGCCCCAAGTGAGCCTCTCTACAAAACGAGGGTCCAAAGAGCTGCACGGGGGGGAACTCCGCCCAATTATCACTCTTACCTTTGCTGCGATTCTTCTTCTGCACCTCTCTCCCAGCATCCCTCCAATCTTGCATCTCCTCCTCCCCAGCCTTGTACCCGGCCTGGTCCCATGCCAATCTGCATTTGTGGGACCTTCTTAAATGAACCTGAAGGCGGTTCGGGGTATGCCATTGTTTCCTGCAGCACTGGCACTCCGTGCCCGCAGCCCAGCACATCGGATCCCTCATGGTTTTGTGTTGCCTAGCCATGTGCATGTTATAAGTCCTCATCTGCTCTGTCGCGAAACCACATTCGTAGCACACATACATGGTGACAGTGCTTTCTGGAACTTCATTAGCAATGTGCCTTTCATTCTGGATGAGCTGGATGTGCCTGTCAAGCTGCATCGCTCGATAATATTCTTCAAAATTGTGCTGCGCTCTGGCGGCCGCCTTGGCCACTCGTCGAAGGAATGTGCGCGGCTCCGTCCTGGCCTCCGTGAGCCAGCACAGTAAGGACGCCTGGTGCCGCAGCTCCCCTTTGAGGCAAAGCGGAGTCATCCATCGGAGATCGTCTGCCACTTGCACTAGCCAGCCGCTGTTTTCTTGAAAAAGAAACTCAATGGCAACTCTGAGTGCTGGCGGTGCTTGACGCAGCAGCCTGGGTAAGTACCTGAGGCGCGCCACCCGAAGCACATCTTTGGCCTCCAGCCTGTGCACTTGTGACAAAATGTCATTGTGTGCAATGTGTCCCACATCAGAATTGCTGATCGACAGTCCCAGGGCGGCCCTGTAGGGCCTTATCTGAGCATTGAGAAGTTTTTTTGGCGAGTCGTGTGCTGAGCTGACCCCAGATGGAAGCATTGTAAAAAACCCGTGAGAGCGAAACTTTCCGCATATCTGACTTTCAGGTCAAGTATGAGCTTCTTCCGAGGCCCAAGGGTGCGCTGAATTGGCCGCACATCACTGGCAACCGAGGCTATCCTGTAGGCTATCTCATCCGACACGTCGAGACGATCGTTAACCATGGTACCCAGGACCTTGACAGTTCGCTTCACCTGAACAGACGCTCCTAGGGAGGGGATGTGCACTTCTCGGCCCTGGGGACCCCAAAACTCCTGCTGAGCCTTTTTGGTGCCTGGTCCCACAGGAATCATAAGCGCCGCGGTCTTGCTTAGGTTGAGCCGCAATCCGCTGTTAAACGTCACTTCTGCCAAGTGTTCGGTGGCCTTCACAAGCGCAGCTCGTGTATCCGCCGCCTGGTCGATGGCACAGAGTACAGTGAGATCATCGACGAAAGAGATGGTATCATGGGCGTGGTCTAGATCCTTGTCTTGCGCAAACGTAACGGCCCCTGGCTCAAAATCCGGCTTCCACGTGAGCCCTTCCTCATTAAGCCTGGCCTGGAGGTCCCGAATCATCGGGGAAAACACGTAGTTGAAAGCGTCGGTCGCTAGGACCGCCCCAGGTTTGGTTCCCAGCATGGGTTTCTCAAACCCTTTGGCGTTCTTGCGCGCCCAAAATCCCGAGGATAGGGCCGCCGAAAAAAGTGCATTGAGATGCTCACTGGTGGAGTACTGCTCTAATATAGGCGTCTGGGCAAGATGCTGCACCGCATGCAAGAGGGCAGGATGGACAGGCAAGTTGCTTAGCGCGAGATCAAAGTCCTCTCTCTCGGCAGGCATATTGCAGAGGCTTTGCCTGACACAGTGTAGAAAGCGGCCTTTAAGTCTGCAGAAAGCGCTATGCTGCTCTTGCCTGCTCTCATGTGCATGTGCAGCTTAGCCGTTATGAAGTGAGTAGCAAAATCCGTCCCCATGCCTATTCTGCCTCCACACTGGGATGCTTCCAGTGAGATGGCCATGACCGCCTGGACCTGCGCGCGGATGTGTTTGTGATACACTTTACTGATAGTCGAGGTGAGCAGCATGTTCCTTCTGCTCGAAGCATAAGGCCCGTCTGGGCCCTTGGGGATACCAACGACAACTCCCTGCTTGAACCCCAGTGGCCCGGTGCCAATCATGTTGGCTTGAAACAGCACTGGGTGCCAGACCCTCGCCAGAGCTTTTGGCACAACCCGCTGAAGATCCCCCGTGATATTGTCAGGCGTGGCTTTGCCTGCAGGGACCTTGGCCAGGGCCCTTTGCAGAGCACCCTTGGTCATGAGTCTCGTGACCTCTCTGGTGGTGGTAGTCGGCGGAGCTGGCTTAGCCGAGTTGTAGGCTGCAGCAATGTCACTTGGCTGAGCATCCAAGCCGAACTCAATCTCGCCAAAATGGCGTTGGAGATCGTCAGCCTGCGCTTCCAGCGTAGTGAGAATGGTGCCATCTGGTGCCTTTCTGAGCGGGAAAAAAGCCTGCTTCTTGGATCTTTTGCCTCCTAGCATGAGCAAGCGCTTAACTTTTGTCCACTCAGAGCGTGGGAGTTTGGCATCTATGCTTAGATTGATCCCTTCACTCTGTTGCTCAAGTAGGGCGCAAAAATCATGATCTATGAGCTCTCGCAGTAAAGGCTGCGTGCTGTGCACGAACCCCACAATAGCCAGCGTAAATTATTCGGGCTGGGTCCGCTTATCCACGAAGGCCTGCGCCTCCGTGAGCACGACATTCCAACATTCTTTCACCGCGGTCATCGTTTGAGACAGCATGGCGCCATCTCCATTGCAAGCTCTGTTGGGGTCGCCCGTGGCACCCCAAACTGGGTGGGGGTCGGCGGGGAAAGCGTCAGCCATATCCCCCCTGAGCTCTCCCTCTGCCACTTTAGAGGCAAGCGCAAAGAGATGATCCACCGCCCCAGAAACTGATGTGTCCCTGACATGCTTTAGTACCTTGCGACACGCCCGTCGGACCCAAACAAGCTGAACCGTTCTAGGTCGAATATACGGTTTACGGACCCTCTTGGCTTCTCTACCGAAGGTGGTCTGTCCTAACGTCCTCACAAAATCCGCAGTTCTGGTGTACTGATCATTGAGATTGACACTCCAATCATCAAGTTGAAATCCATCCAACCCTTGAGCGAACAACGATTGGAGCTTGGGGTCCCTAAGTTGGATGGGGCCAATGGGCCTATCACCTGTGGGGGGGCCTGCCATTTGGGTATCCCACGCAAGTTGGACCATCACGGGAAAATGGTCGTCGTGCTTACGGCACGCCTCCAAATCATAAAGCACCTTACATGACTGAGCCGTGGCCACAAGAGGTTCGGCCAGCAGGATGTAGTCAAGCCTCCCCCATTCTCTTTTCTGGGAGACGTAAGTGTATCCTCCATCTGTGGGGGGTAAAAGAGCGTTGATGGCCGCGAGCTTGTTGGTCCTGAGGCAGTTATGCATGAAGCTCCCACTCGTGTCCTCTTGCTCTATTGGGCTCGCGTTGCCTACGCATTGTGATTGCACCGAACCTATTGCTGCGTTGCCGTCAACACACACACAATGTCACATGGCCAGATGTCCAACTTCCTGTTAAGCTCATCCCAAAACCCCTTTCGGTCCGCCACACGCGCCCCCCTATGTGGGGCGTGGGCCACACATATCGTTTGCTGGAAGGCTGGCGCATTGACTTTTACGATGAGGATCCTGGGCGTGGCATCCAGAGCTTGAAAATGCTGCGGTTGAAACCTGAGCTCCTTGCCTCCAAGCGTGCCGTAGGGGGTGTCGAGGTCAGCCCAGAGCTCCACTCCTAGGCTGTGGTCCTCGTGCCCAGCTGCAATCCTCACGTGCGAGAAGCTGCGATGGCCTTTGAGTGAACGCTCGTTCCTTCCTTCTTGTAGGCCGATGATGTGACATTTCTCACGGTGGAATTGCTCACGAAGCAGATCGAGCCTACGCATGCGGTCCTTGCCTTTGGAGCCCTCACGGGCCTCTTCCCTCATGGACTGTGGGTTGTACGAGCAAATGTTTACGACCACTTGTGCTTGCTTGACAGCGACTGGGCCAGGACTCTCGGGCCCTTGATAGATGTGGCCAGCTGTGGCCGTGGTGTCTGGCAACACTCCTTGAAGCTTTCCCCCAGCCTGATGGAAAAAACAGGGGGTAAGCATGGCTGTCTTGAGTGCTATACTGCAGCCATTCCCATTCTCTGGACGGAGCATATTTGATGGCCCCTATGAGGCCAATCGGCAGCCCCAGTAAAGGAAGAGGTTTTTTGAGGGCCACGGCTTGAGCAACGTTGTCGGCCAGGGTGTTCCATGGGTGCCCGACGTGAGCCTTTTGGTGTTGAAGGTCCAATTGGACCTGGGACCGAACCGTCTGGAACATCGCGTGAGCAACTGTGCCTAATTCCTCGTCCGATGCTGGCAGCGCAGACCCTCCCAAGGTGGAGGGCGCACAGAGGGAGTCGCTGATGAGGCTGACCATGCAGCCTGGGCGGGTGGTGCCTATCCATATCAGGGCCCATATGCTAGCAAGCAACTCTAAGGTCGTGCTGCTGGCTGCTTCTACTGGCAGCTCCATGTCATGCGACCCATCAATGTCACCGTACAGCTGCCCCATGTCGACAAACCCCTGTTGATCATGCCCTGTGACCACCACTGCCCATGCTGCTGCCCCCCCCTCCCGATATGGGGAGCCGTCGGTGTAGACATAGATGTGGTCGCAGGACGTGGAGCGGCATGGGCAGTAGGTCATCGCCATTTGGGCAGGTCCCTCCAGGACACCGGTGGCGATCATCGCTTCAACGGTGAGATGCGCCAGTCTCGGGGGGCTCCCCCTTCCCAGTACATCCCTGAGCGTGGGCAAAGCGTGCAACGGACAGTAGAGTTGATCCTGCGCTCGTGATGGGATGGTAGCCAACGGAAGCGTGCCAAAGGGGTTTGGGGAGTCCAACACCTGACTCTGATTTGCTGGCCTCGGGTTTGCCCTGCTGAGGTCCGAGGAGTCTTGAGTGGTCACTTCGCTGCCGGCGCCCCCCCCTCGCCCTTCCCTATTATCATGCTGGCTGCTTGGCATGCTTGTTGTGCGCGCCTTTGCAGCATTGCATTGAGTTGGAAAATCGGTGCGGCTCAGTTCAGACCATGCATCTGCGTCAGTGCTTAGCCTGGCGGGAGAATGAACAGCTTCAGACTGCCTAGCACAAGGACTCTTATTTCCTACTAAGCTGTGGCTGCAGCTCATAGTTGGCCTGCCAGCGTCCTCATGTGCCTGGTCCTGGTCGAGACGGCGCTTGGGCACCTGCTGCGAGGTTGTTTGGGTCACATCTTCTCCTGGGACGCTGGTTTGCGGCACTTCATCGCTGGAACGAGTTTGCCGAAACAACTCCTGGTACGCGTGCTTTTGATCCCGTTTGGCTCGGGCCCTGAGCGGAGTCACCTGAATTTGGATGGCAGGAGGTACATCGGGGTCATACGTTCTGATGGTTACTCCCCCCCATATGATATTCTTTTCCCCGTTCGATCCCGTCACGCTGCGACCGGCGCATTGCCCATCTCGAAACTGATGTTCATGAGGCACATCCAATTGACCTGGTCCTTGAGCAGCATGCCTTGTTGCCTCATCTACCAACTCAATGCCATCACTGGCATCATTGTGGTATTTGTAGTAACCATCTCCATATATCCAATGGTCTGAAGATGCACCCCCCTCCTCCAGTGGTGAGACACCGCGAGCCTCCCCTGTGGGATGCTTCGAGCGATGCGTCTCTTCCACCATCGTTGGAGGGGGAGCCGTGCCATCGATGTAGTCGTATACATTCCGCGTAGAAGAATCAATTTGCATCATGCTGGTGACGTCACTGATGTCGTCGTATAGTTCTTCCTCTTCCTCGTGCCCATCCTGTTGTTGCTGTGGGGCTGGTGGCCCCACTGCAATTCCATCGCCAGCTCGGTGAGCACGATGTGCTGCAAGCAGGTGTTGCCAGACCTGTGGAGGATCATGTACATCCTGTGCGAGCATTTGCCATGCCGTCCTGCCAGTTGGTTGTCCTGGCTGCATGCGATCAACTGCCTGACGCTCCAAGTCATCTAGTACTTGCCGAAGTTGATCTCGCTCTAGATCCACGTGACCTGGAACTTGTGCACGTAGTGCCAGCTGTGCTCGTGCTCTGCGCAGGCGAAGTAGTCCGTGCAGCGTCTGAGCTCGATACCTTCGTTCGTCTACTTCCGCCTCACGCCGTAGTCGCTGCACAACTTCTTTGAGGTGTGGTTGCGCTGCGTGCCATGCTTCATTGCATATCTGCTGCGCCATTTCAGCCAGATCCTCCTGAAGGTTGTGGCTGTACTCTGGCCTTTGTAGTAGATCGCTTGTGACAGCAGGGATGCACCAATAGAGCCAGTCGTTGTATGCCACACTCGCGTCCCACATCGCTTGCTCGAAGCTCCATGCCCGTGCCGCGGTGGATAACTTGTAGCGAAGTTCTGCTCGCTTGGCCTCGACTTGTTCGCGCCGTGGCTGTTCTGGCTCAGGTGCAAAAGGGGCTGTCCAGCTGGCCTGGGCCTGGCACTCCTTCATTTCGCACCCTTGGTTATTAGTTGCGAAGCTACCTTCAATACGTCCCATTCCTTTGTTGACCTCGTCTGTGTAGTACTGCTCCTCGTCGGCGTCCTTGGAGTAACATTTATCGTAGTTTTGGGTGTTCTTCCCCTTGCCAACTTGCCCTTTTGGCCAGGCTTCCCAGCACATCTCCATGGCCATTTTCCTCTTGCCACCATGCGTACTAGCTATCTGGCTGTAAATAGGGAAGACGTACATGTCGGCCATGAGGTGTGGGACGCTCCACTTCATCCAATATTGCTGCAACTTGTCCGTGTTGATCCATGTTCTTACTCTGAGGCGGAGGTACTTCTTTAGCCTGTTGACGTAGTAGCTCGAGACAGACTGTATATGCTCGTTGCATATGTTTATGGTAGCCTCCGTCTGCATGAGCACCACATTGTCAGTGTCATCCGAGCTTACGATGTCGCCGACTTCGTCCCTGACCTCTTCCCCAAATAGTGGTATCTCCACGTCAGGGTTTGCGCCAAATGCCGTTATTTCTGGTAGTAGTGGATTGCCCACCTCGCTTTCGGGTGGATGGCCCATTTCCAGCATCGGCGTGGGCCTGTCTCCGATTTGCAGCAAGGACGTAGTGAATATTCTTCTGTACGTAAGGACGTCAAGCCTGGTGATGTAAGTATCAACGTGTTGGTCACTGCTGATCTGAATGCTTTGCATCCCCGCTAGGCGCTGCCGTGCTTGTCGTAGCTCTTGTTGTCTCCGATGTACCATATGTAGCCATTGTATTCGATCGTTGTCGAAGAGCTGGCAATACTGCCGAAGAAACTCTTGCCTGGCTTGGTGCCCTGAGTACCAAACCCTATCGCAGATATCTTTGGTCATAATGCGTCGTTCATGATCTGTGGTCCATAGCCTTTGTAGGCTTGGATCCTGTCTCAGCATCATATCGACCAGGGGTAAACACCACATGTTCCAGTCAGCCTGTGCCTCTGGCGGTGACCAAACTGCAGCTTCTGTCGCCCAATCGTCTATTTCATCCTCAAGCTGATTCGTAAGCACCCATCTGGCCATCATAGCCTGTGCTTCCTCCACTGTACCCCTGCATACTGCGTACCGTACCTCGACGTGTCCATCACGTTGCTGAGGCTCTCGTTGCAGTTGCTGTGAGCTGAGGTATGCCATGATGCAGTAGTCGCTGTTGTTGATGTAGCGCGTGTCCTGCGGGTGGTATCCGTCAACGCCCTCGTAGATGTGGTGCTCTTTGTACATGAGACTGACTTGGCCTGTTGTATCATCATTCGTCTCGTACTCATCCTGAGCGAGCTGCTGCAGGTGAGCGCGCTTGATAGGGCTTATGAAAGCCTTTTGCCATACGATGACTGTCATGCCCTGGCGGTATACCATGCCCTGATCCTTGAGCTCATGAGATAATTGAGCATCGACTTGATGTGGTAGTAAGTGTATCGGGGGTCTGTCCAGATTGATGCGGTAGCAGCGGCGGAGATGACCCTGCCCTCCCGCAAATAAATCCAGTTGATGCCTCTGTCACCTGAGTGTATCGAAGCCCTGGAGGATGCACTGCTGCCACTGCTGCTGGTCGAAATCTTTCATAGCTTTTAATGCTCGCACTTCGGCTGTCCTTCTGCTGTCGCTTTCATCCCAAGCTTCATTGCAGATGGCCTTCGCCAACAGTAGCGTCCTATGTGTGTCGACGCAGCCTTCGTCATCCAAGGCCGAGTACCTGAGCCCTGGTTGACTGATAATGGCTGTGTACACGTAAAGTGTGCCCCGTAGTAGCCAACCTGCCCTCGCAATATCCTTGCTGCTCCAAGCCGCCTCAGCTGTCCATGAAATGGCACTTGCCCAGAGTTTCCCTGCCAACTGCTGGTAGGATGCGTTCTCAGCCAAGCCTCTGAGGGTCGAGTTCACGCCTTCTGTGTCGGGGCAATGACTGTCGCCGAGCACGCGTCCTCCATGGCAGCGGCCTGAGGTTCTTCCACTGCCAGTGTTTTGTGTGCAGCTGGGTTTGGGTCGCCCTCTGCCAACCTCTTCTCCGCCGCTGCAGCTGTTGCATCGCCCTTGCTTGCCCCCTTGGCTGAGAAGGCCTCCGCTGTAGCTGCTCCGTGCCCCTGGAGGTGTGCTCCTGGTAGCAGGCTGATTGGAGGCCCCGTGCAAGGGAAAGCCTCTTGCCCTGGGGAGCAAGGTTGGGTTGGCATCAGCGCTTGTGCCTGCTGGCTGCTGAGGACTGGCGTCTCTGGCATCGCCCACATCTGCGTGGGTGAGGGGTACCCTTGGGAGAAAAGGGGCCCCCCCTTCGGCGGCGGCGGTGGCTGCTGAGTCTGTGATGCCAGCAGCGTTGGCGCCTCTGCCGCTTCTCTCGCCACTAGCGCGGCTGCCGATGCTGCTGCCGCTGCCTCCGCCTCTGGTGTAATGAATGGTGGCGCTCCTCTCAATGGCGCACTTGCTGAGGCTTGCACCAGTATTGGGCTGGCTGGCTGTGGCTGAATCGGCGCTGCAGGCTGCACCACTGCATGATGTCCCGCAGCGGGCTGTCCATCCGCCGCAAGATTCATGGCGGCTCTCAAATTGGCGGCGTAGTGCTCCCTTTGAATGCGCTGCTCGTGCTCGTACGCCATCTGCCTCTGCATGATGAAAGCTTGCTGCGCCTGCTGCTGCACATTTGCCTGCTGCGGCATTGTTGCTGCCGCTGCCGCTGCTGCCTGCGCCAAGGCCGCTGCTCCCGTGGCGTCTGTGGGCCACGGGGTTGGGTGCGGTCCCGCTGCGCTGGGCTGAAACTGCGGCCCAAGCGAGATGCCGTTGGCCTGGATGACCCTCTGGAGCTGAAAGATGGTGTCTTGCATCTGCTGCTGCTGCACGTACATCTGCTGAACCTGGCCCGTGTTGTCGACTTGCATTGTGGCACCGTTGTCGCCCGTCTGCACCGCGGGCTGCAGGTCGATCATCTCCTGGTGGATGCGGTCGCCGATCTCCGATAGGGCTTCCTTTAGCTCGTCCAGCTGCTCGATCTGCTCCATCTCCTGGGTCTCCAGGAGTGCCAGGCGATCCCTGGTACCTTTGAGCGCTATCTCCACGTTGTTTATGCGCTGGACTGCCTCGTTCCGCTGCTGGCTGAGCGGATTGAGCAGGTTGGCGCAATGCTTGAGGACCGCCATTTCTTCTTTTGTCTCCTGGTCGCTCTTGCCGGCTTTCTGCGTGGCCAGGCAGATGCTGCCCAGCGCCTCGAGTTTTGTCCTCAGCTTGTCCTTGTAGGCCTTGATGCCCGTGTGGTCTGGTGGTGGCTGCCATTCCTGCCAGAGGGGATGCGCCACTGCTTGACTGTGCAATGCAGGCGGTATCCTGCCGATGAGCTGATTGACTTGTCGTTCCTGGCCATAGTGCTCTTTTACAGGCGGTCGTGCCTTTGAGCGCGGCCTTGACTGCGGCCTGCCTTGCACTGTCCTGGGCTGTGATCTGCCACGCTTTCGCTGATCCCATGATTCGCCACATGCCGAGCATGACCAGGACCAGAGTGCACACTTGATGCCACACTTGCAAGTCCAGCCGCCTGCTTCCATCTGGGCGCTGCCTGAGGGGCGCCGTGATGAATAATGTTATTGCAGCAGCCTAGCGGCTGCTGCCACCCGTAGAAGTGATCTGGCTTCTCCGCGCCGACGGCGCAGGTGCCTGTGCCAGGCTGGCTCCCGCTCGCGGCTCCGCGAGCGGCTCGATCGAGCGCGGGCTCCAGCGGCAGCCGAGCGAGGCGTGGTCTCGCTATGGCGGCCGCGCGGCCACGCTGGGGTCCCTGGCCGATGGGCTGCCCTATGTCCCGCGGGCTGCCCTGAAGCCAAGACGCCGCTCCTCCTCCTCCTCCTCCTCCTCCTCCTCCTCCTCCTCCTCCTCCTCCTCCTCCTCTTTCTCCTCCCCGTCCTCCTCCCCCTCCTCCCCCTCCTCCCCCTCCTCCTCCTCCTCCTCCTCCTCCTCCTCCTCCTGCGTCGTGCCCCTCCCTCCTCCCTCCTCCGCCGTGGGCGCCCGCGGGCCAGGGGGCTCTGCCCTCGCCGCGTCGCCTCCTCCTCAGGCCCAGGCCCCCTGGAGTGAGGAAGAAACCACTCGATCGACACTGTTTCGATATTTTCTGGGTGCTCGAAATCATTTCTGGGATGTGGTCCTTAAGTACGATGGGAGCAACATAAGCCTCGCCTCCTTCTCAGACCCAGGCCCCCTGGAGTGAGGAAGAAACCACGGCGGGAGGTTTCGTTCCATGGTTTCGGCTGCCGGGGGCCCCTGCCGGGCCTCGGGACCGTCAGAGAACGACTCGGGAGGAAAAGCTGGTCCCGGGGAGTGGGTCCAGACCTTTGGGGGTCGGCGCCCTGAACAGGTCATGACGTCGGGGGTTCGGGAAAGGTGCCCATACCGCTACCCTTCCCTCGTTCCCCCTTCGGGGATCCTGCGCCGTGGGCGGCGCAAAGAGGATGCTCTGCCCTCGCCTTATGATGTGCCAACCTACTTCAGCCTCGGCCACCAGCAAGAATTTCGAGCACCAGGACAGTACCGAAACTGGAGGGTTTTCGCGTGTCGGGCCCTGGGAGGCGGTACTCGTTCGACACCATTTCGATATTTTCCTGGTGCTCGAAACCATTTCTGGGATGTGGTCCTTAAGTACGATGGGGACAACATAAGCCTCGCCTCCTTCTCAGACCCAGACCCCCTCGAGTGAGAAAGAAATCACGGCGGGAGGTCTTGTTCCATAGTTTCGGCTTCTGGGGGCCCCTACTGGGCCTCGGGACCGTCAGAGAACGACTCGGGAGGAAAAGCTGGTCCTGGGGAATGGGTCCAGACCTTTGGGGGTCGGCGCCATGAACAAATCATGACGTCGGGGGTTTGGGAAAGATACCCATACCGCTACCCTTCCCTCGTTCCCCCTTTGGGGATCCTGCGCCGTGGGCGGCGCAAAGAGGATGCTCTGCCCTCGCCTTATGATGTTCCAACCTACTTCAGCCTCGGCCACCAGCAAGAATTTCGAGCACCAGGACAGTACCGAAGCTGGAGGGTTTTCGCGTGTCGGGCCCTGGGAGGCGGTACTCGTTCGACACCATTTCGATATTTTCCTGGTGCTCGAAACCATTTCTGGGATGTGGTCCTTAAGTACGATGGGAACAACATAAGCCTCGCCTCCTTCTCAGACCCAGACCCCCTCGAGTGAGAAAGAAATCACTGCGGGAGGTCTTGTTCCATAGTTTCGGCTTCTGGGGGCCGCTGCTGGGCCTCGAGAACGTCAGAGAACGACTCGGGAGGAAAAGCTGGTCCCGGGGAATGGGTCCAGACCTCTGGGGGTCGGCGCCCTGAACAGGTCATGACGTCGGGGGTTTGGGAAAGGTGCCCATACCGCTACCCTTCCCTCGTTCCCCCTTCGGGGATCCTGCGCCGTGGGCGGCGCAAAGAGGATGCTCTGCCCTCGCCTTATGATGTTCCAACCTACTCTAGCCTTGCTCTCCCGAAAGAATTTCGAGCACCAGGACAGTACCGAAGCTGGAGGGTTTTCACGTGTCGGGCCCTAGGAGGCGGTACTCGATCGACACCGTTTCGATATTTTTCTGGGTGCTCGAAATCATTTCTGGGACGTGGTCCTTAAGTACGATGGGAACAACATAAGCCTCGCCTCCTTCTCAGACCGAGGCCCCCTCGAGTGAGAAAGAACTCACGGCGGGAGGTCTTGTTCCATGGTTTCGGCTTCTGGGGGCCCCTACTGGGCCTCGGGACCGTCAGAGAACGACTCGGGAGGAAAAGCTGGTCCCGGGGAATGGGTCCAGACCTTTGGGGGTCGGCGCCATGAACAAATCATGACGTCGGGGGTTTGGGAAAGATACCCATACCGCTACGCTTCCCTCGCTTCCCCTTTCTGGGGTCTCCCTGGAGGCCTTCGTCGCCACCGCTAGATTCACCTCGGAACTCTGCTCAGAGCGCACACCTTAAGAGGTCTGGGGAGTAAAGCGATACTGGTACCGGTGCCTTGTGGTTTCCCCACTTCCGGGGGCTACGAGAGGTAGGGTTACGCCAGGGTGCCGTTTGCGATCTGCGTTCTCCCGGGGCTTGGTGTGGGGCATTGGGGAGCGCGGTGTTGCCCTCGTGGGGCCCCCCGGGGGGCCGCGGCGGAGAACTCTGTTGAGGTCCTCGCCCGCCCCCCCACCCCCACAAGGGTGCGGGTTGCAAACCGCACCCTGTGCAAGGGACAAAAACATTGTCCCGGGGAATGGGTCCAGACCTTTGGGGGTTTACGTCATGAAAAAATCATGACGTCGGGGGTCTGGGAAAGATGCCCATGCCGCTACTCTTCCCTCGTTTCCCCTTTCTGGGGCCTCCCTGGAGGCCTTCGTCGCCACCGCTAGAGTCACCTCGGAACTCTGGTCAGAGCGCACACCATACGAGGTCTGGGGAGTAGCGATACTGGTACCGGTGCCTTGTGGTTTCCCCACTTCCGGGGGCTACGAAAGGTAGGGTTACGCCAGGGTGCCGTTTGCGATCTGCGTTCTCCCGGGGCTTGGTGTGGGGCATTGTGGGGAGCACGGCGTTGCCCTCGCGGGGCCCCCCGGGGGCCGCGGCGGAGAACTCCGTGGAGGTCCTCGCCCGCCCCCCCCACCCCCCACGAGGGTGCGGGTTGCAAACGGTGCCCTGTGCAGGCCAGTTCCTTCGGACTCGCTGGTTCTTGCCCAGGTCTCTTCCAGATGATCTTCCCAGATCCGCGGCGGCGGGAATTTGTCGCTCACGGGTTCACGTCGCGCAAATGTGCGGCCGCGATCAAGGGGGGGTGGGGGGGGCGACTTCGGTAGCGAACCTTCGCTTCTTGCCCAGATCTCCGCCAGTATGATCTTCCCAGATCTTCCGCGACAGGGGATTTTCGATAACGGATTTCGATCGCGCCAAATTCCGGTCGCGGCCAGAGGGGAGTCGAATGTCGGTAATGAAGAGACGGCCCGTGGGGATCCAAGCGAGGGTTTCGAAGACGTCGAGGGCTCGCTCGAGACCAGAGGCCGAATTTGGTCGCGACTGGGTCGTCCAAAGCATTACTGGAATTTTCGGTAACGGGTAATCTTGGAGGTATCCGCCAGTATGTTTTTTTCAATACAGCGTTTGTCCTCGGTTTCGGCATCGGTATGGGTTCGCTGCGAAACGCCACCTCAGGGGGGGTGGGGGTCGGGATCTCTTGGGCCGTCGGCGGTTCAAAGATGGGGCTCTGCGCTCGTTTCTTCAGGGTGGGGGACAAGGTCCCATCGATGCTCGTCCTGGAGAGCCCTCGTCACCACGCCTGGATTCTCCTCACAGTTCTGGCCAGAGCACACCCTGGGAGATGTCTGGGGAGCAGCGGTATCGGTACCTTTTGTTCCCTCCCGTTCCGCCGATGTGTTTTCCAATCTGGGCGTTTGTATTCCCAGCCCTTGAGGCCCCGAGATGCTTCCCCTTCAGTTTTGTCGGCCCTTGGGGGTCCGAGCTCTTCTCCCAGCCGTTTCCCATGCCCAGGACTGCTCCGTGTGGCGCTTGTATTCCCTGCAGTTCCTCTCCGTGTCGTCCGCTGGTGTCCGCGCCAGCAGTGTGAGGTCGGCCCCTGACATGTTCTCTCTTGTCATGGGTCAAGGCCCGTCCCGCGCACTGCGTCGCGCAAGGGGCCTCGTGTCGGATGGCGGGAGGCCCCTTGCGCGACGCAGTGCAAAGTGTCCCTTGCGCCGCGCCCCCAGAGCGGACCATTTTTATGAAGTGGCAGTTCCCAGATAGCTCGTAGAGGGCTAAGAAGGTTTCAGGTTAAAATGGCAGAGCCGCAGGGTAGCCCTAGAGCTCGTTCCGGCTTCCGTTTTCCAGCGCCAGAGAAAGTTGTGTGAGACTGTGGCGTGTTTCTGCAGATATTGTCTCAGCGTTTCCCCAGACGTCTGCCCAGAAGCTGTCCAGGTGGTCCTTCGGAAGCTCTCTCTTCAGGAGCTTTCAGGCTCCTCCGACAGGCCTTCGCACGCCCTCCTGGCGCCCAGGGGGACCGCGATTGGAGGCAGGAGGGCACCCCGCCGGGCTGGCTGGCGGACTTCTCACGGGGGAGGGGGGGCTGCGGAGATCCGCCTTCGCGGGATACCCGGCGCCGCGCCCATCACTTGGGGGATGCAGGCACACACAGCCACACACGGGCGCAATTGTTTTGAGCGCTGCTGGCGGGGCCATGAGCGACGCGGCCGTCCAGCAGTCACGACCGACTGGCTGCGGCTGGGCGCACACACAAACGGGGGGAAGAGGGGGTGGGGGGGCGTCCGCGGTCACGGGCGCCACTGCGAATCGTTGGAGGGCGCGCTCTTCGAGAGCCTCTGGCCCAGGGGGGCCCCGCAGCTCTGAGATCCGAGGCCATGGAAGATTGCAGCAGAAGTATCTCGACCAGAGCCCTGGCCGGCCCTCCTTCTCTCTGCCGCGCGCCTCGCAGCCGGATCCGGCCCTGAGGGCCCCGGGCCCCGAAGCAGAGGGCAAGACTGCCCGTGGGGTAAGTCTTCTTATTCATCGTTTTGTCAATCGGCGGCGCGAGCCTGTGTGCCCGTCTCCTCCCCCTCTCGAAACAGGAAAAAACGCCGTAGCCATAAACTTGTGGCGCTCCGCGCGGACTGCTCGGATCCGCGCTGGGCCCCCCCAGCGGCGCCTCCGGCGCCGCCCCTGTCGCGCTCCGCGCGACAGGGAGGGGGCTCTTGCCAAGATCCAAGAAATCCGCGCGGACTTCCAACAGCTTTGTTTATGCCGTTTTTCCCCCCCCCCCCCCCCCCCCCCTCCATGGAGTAGCTGTTCTTGGCGCCTGTTTCGAGCAGGCGGGGTCTCACCCACAGGACGCACTGTTGCAAACACCGTCGCGCTAAGCAGAGGTCCAGAGCCAGACCTCCCCCGCCCCCCCCCTTCCGCCCACTGTCGAAGCGCCGAATGAGAAAACGCCCATCAGACATGCGACGCCGGGGTCTTGGGGAGGGCCCCCGAAGGTGGGCACGAACGAAGTGGGGACGAAAAGAATGGGTGCAATGCCCAACAGCAGTTCACGCCGCTGTGAACTGCTGGACTCATTGTCATGCCCAACAGCATGACAATGAGTCCAGTTCATTTTGAACAGGACTCGCTGTCCACGCCGCCGCGGCCTGTGTCCATTCGAGACAGAAAGGCCGCCTGCCCAACAGCGGCCGCTGTTGGTTTGGGACAACGATTGTTGTTGGGCGTTGTGCCCACTTCTTCCGTACCCATGTCGGGCGTCCAGAAAAGGCGCGCGAGAGTGCGCTCCAGCAGGGCACGCCCTCGCGCGCCCCCGGGGCCACGCGGGTCCACGGCGCCTGGCGCTCTGGGTGGGCCTCCACCAGGGGAGTGCCTGCTCTGCGTGGTGGCCTGCTCGCAGGCCGCTGCCCTTGCCGATTGTACTCGCCTGAAGAGGAGAGGCAGGTGGAGGAGGAGGAGGAGGAGGCCTGGGGAGGAGGAGGAGGAGGAGGAGGAAGAGGAGGAGGAGGCGGAGGACAAGGAGTTGGATGGGGAGAAGGAGGAGGGCCCAGACCCCGTCGCGCCGTGAGACAGCCACGGCAGGAGGCTCTGGCCGCGCTTCGGCCAGTGAGGCCAACAGGAGAAGAAGCCAGCCCAGTCCTCTGGGGAGCCACGCTGTGAAAACAGCACGACGGAGGATGCCTGGGGAGGAGGAGGAGGAGGAGGAGGAGGATCGGGAAGGATGCAAAGAGTTTCAGTGGCACGCGCGACGCCTTCCGAGCCGCACGTGTTGTTCATTCGCCGGTGATGTGCAGCAACCTCGTGCACGGTTCGACAGGGGCGCGCGGAGGGGATCGCTCCGCCGGCGTGACGCCGGTGTCTTGCTCCTGCCACCCGAGGGGAGGCAGGAGGGGCCCGGGAGGCCTTGTTGGAGGGCCCGGCGGACGGACGCCGCCGCAGTGCTCGGAGTGTGGCCTCCTGGCGCGCCCGCTCCTCTTCCGCAGCCGCTGCCGTCCGCACAGCCCGCCGGCACAGCCGCGGCCCGCCAGGCGGGCCCGCGCGCGCGCGTGCTGGCGGCGGCCTCCCGCCATGGCCCGCGAGGCGCCGCTGCTGGAGCGCGAGGCCGGGCCCTCCCTGAGCGCCATCGCCTCCAACTTCTTCTGGCTGGGGCTCACGGCCTTCGGCGGCCCGCCCGTGCACATCAGCATGTTCAAGAAGCGCTTCTGCGAGGACGAGGACCTGAGGTGGCTGTCCGAGGAGCGGGCCGGGCGAGAGGGGGGGGATCTACAGGGAAGGGGAAGGGGGTGGGGGGGGGCGAAGTCTGCTGCTTGTAGCTGGATTCGGCCTCACCGAGGGGCCCATTCCTCGATGCATGGCCGCCTCCGGCGCCGGGAGGCGCCAGGAAAATCAGCCACGTGAGCTGATTCTCAAACCCCCCCTTTGCTATCCCCCCTTTCGCCCAGCCCGAGAGGAGCGGTTTCAGGAGCTCTTCGCGATGGCGAACTGCCTGCCCGGGCCGTCTAGCACCCAGGTCGGCTTCGCGATCGGGGTCACGAAGAAGGGCGTCGTTGGCGGCCTCGTCTCTGGCTTCGCATTCATCCTCCCTGGTGCTATCATGATGACTGCACTCGGATTTGCATCGAGTGCGGTGTCGGACAAGATCAAGGACCCCCATTCCCCTGAAAGAGCCTGCGCCATAGCCTGCAGCGCAGTCGGAGTGTCGCTCGTCTTTTCTGCTGTGTCGGGTTTGGTTAAAAAGTTCGTCTTCAGCACCAAGGACACGGGCAAACTCGGTTTTGTGTGTTGCATTACGGCGGCTATGTGCTTACTGGTCAGCCCGACTCCCGCCTGGCTGAACCCAGTCCTCATTTTCGCGGGCGGAATGGTCACCATCGCTTCGCCAGTGCATGCTGCGGCTAATCAGAACGAAGCGGCGTCACACGACGACGGCCGCACAGGCCTTCCCATCTCTGCTGCCAGGCTCGTCTTCCTTGGCTACTTCGTCCTTGCCGCGTGGACCATCCACACCGACACGTATGACCATGGCTGGGTGATGCCCTTTCTGAACGCAGGCATGTTCGTGTGGGGTGGCGGCCCCGTCGTCTTGCCGATGCTGATGACGTATCCGGGTGCCTGCGGTGGGCTCCAGCAGGGTGCCAGCGCTGAGCACTTCGTGTGGCGACCCTTGGGGAGCCGCCCACATGGATGCGGCATGGGGCGATTCTCGTTCCGATGGCCTGGAGAGCCGTAACACGTGTCGCGCGCGCCTGCAGCTGTAACTCCTTGCTGATTTGTTGTTCCTCAGGGCCAAGAGGGCCGTCACGTTTGACGCCGCCTTTTCCCGACGTGCCATGCCACACAGCAGTTCGTATCCCCACCAGAGATGCGGCCGCATCATGCCAAACACCGAGGATGAGGAGACAATGGGGAGATGTAGGCGGGCGGAGGAGGCGGGGAAGGTGTTGCAAGAACCCTTGAGGTCCGTGTAAGAGTTATTGGGGGCCTCTGGAGGCGTCTTGGACGCGTCCTATGGTATTCTGGGCGCCTTCTAGTGAGTTCCTCGGGCCGCTTCTTGGCTCGTCCAGGGTCCTGCGGGTGGCTTTTTGGGTGGCCCAATTGAGGTTTTCTTGGGCTGCTCGGAAACTTTTGTGCCACTATAGGGCCGTATTATTGAAGTCATTTTTGGGCCGAAAGCCGAACACCCAGAGCAGCCTCAAATTGGATTAGTTCAGCGGTTGGACCCCACATGATGTTTTCTTGGGACCACGCGAAAGGTGGCTGGGCAACAAGAAGGAATGAAACACCAGAAGGACTATTTTGGGACACTCTGTTGGCAACTGTATTGGACCTGTTAGACACATCGTGGGGGCTTGGGAGGTGTCCTGGGACGATATTGGCGGCCTTTTAGGTCGGTGTGGACGCCCTCAAGACCGATAAAGTGGGCATGCTGTACGTAACTGTACATACATAACTGAAAGTTGTTAAATTAATGGTTGGTTGCGGTCATCCGTTCACTCTCTCTCTCTTTCTGTTGTGTTCGATTTGCCAGCGTGGCGTAGGGAGACGCTCCCGCACGCCCGTGAACTGCTCCAGCTATGGCTGGACCGCCCCAACGCTCAAACGACAAGCTCGGAGAGAACGGGGGGTTAGACAGAAACATGCATACGCACTGAAACACTGCCGAATGGTTTGGGCCTCTTGGGCCGCCCCCCTCGGGGCATCGAAGACGGCCCAAGAGCCCCCCAGGATATCCCCAGGACGGTCCCTCCAGACCATTGTGCGGCCTGTGGCCATCCGCACTCTCGAGACCTTCAAACATGTCATACGACAATCCCCACGAGCGCCCAGCAGCGCCCGAGAGCGTTCAGAAATCTGGAGGCTGGGAGTTTGAACAAAAGCATAAGAAATTCAACGCGCAAGTTCGAAGGGGCCTGAGGATGCAGCGTAGGAGAAGGAGTCTGGTTACCAGTGTGGACACGAACTGAAGCAGCGGTACGAGAAAGAGAGAGAGATATATAGTGGAACAGAGAGAGGGAGAAACGTATAGCGAGTACGAGTCTGATCATATGTGTGGAATCGGAGTGCCAGCTTGAATACTACGGATATGTGAGGGCGACGACTTGTCGTAGCGGGTGTTGCTATGCTATGTGTAGAAATGGTGGCAGTAGCGGGTATATTAGGAGTACCAGTAGCAATAGCAGAGTAGTAGTAGTAGTAGTAGTAGTAGTAGTAGTAGTAGTAGTAGTAGTAGGAGTAGTAGTAGTAGTAGTAGTAGTCGTAGTAGTAGTAGTAGTAGTAGTAGTAGTAGGAGTAGTAGTAGTAGTAGTAGTAGTAGTAGTAGGTGCAGAAGTCGTGGTAGTGGTAGTAGTAGTAGTAGTAGTAGTAGTAGTAGTAGTAGTAGTAGTAGTAGTAGTAGTAGTAGTAGTAGTAGTAGTAGTAGTAGTAGTAGTAGTAGTAGTAGTAGTAGTAGTAGTACACGTAGTAGGAGTAGTAGTCGTCGTCGTAGTAGCAGTCAGGGTGTTGGTAGTAGTACTAGTAGGTAGCCGTAACCGTAGCCGTAATATGCATTGTAGTCGTCGTCGTCGTCGTAGTAGTAGTAGTCGTAGTAGTAGTAGTAGTAGTAGTAGGAGTAGGAGTAGGAGTAGGAGTAGGAGTAGTAGTCGTAGTAGCAGTAGTAGTAGTAGTAGTAGTAGTAGTAGTAGTAGTAGTAGTCGTAGCAGTAATAGTAGTAGTAGTAGTAGTAGTAGTAGTAGTAGTCGTAGTAGTAGTAGTAGTTGTTGTAGTAGTAGTAGAAGTAGTAGTAGTAGTAGTAGTAATAGTAGTCGTAGTAGTAGTCGCAGTAGTAGTAGTAGTAGTAGTAGTAGTGGTGGTAGTGGTAGTCGTAGTATGATTATTATTAGTAGTAGTAGTAGTCGTATTAGTCGTAGTAGTAGAAGCAGTGGTATTGGTAGTAGTAGTGGTAGTAGTAGTTGCAGTACTAGTAGTAGTAGAAGTAGGAGAAGTAGTCGTAGTAGTATTAGCACTAGTGGTAGTAGAAGTAGTAGTAGTAGTAGTAGTAGTAGTAGTAGTAGTCGTGGTGTTAGTCGTGGTAGTTGTAGTCGTAGAAGCAGCAGTTGTATTAGCAACTGTCGTAGTTGTTGCCATAGTAGTAGTAGTCGTAGTCGTAGTCGTAGTCGTAGTAGTAGTAGTAGTAGTAGTAGTAGTAGTAACAGTAGCTGTAGTAGTAGTAGTAGTAGTAGTAGTCGTCGAAGTCGTAGTTGTAGTAGTAGTAGTAGTAGTAGTAGGAGTAGTAGAATTAGCAGTAGTAGTAGTAGTTGTAGTAGTAGTAGTAGTAGTGGCAGTAGTAGTAGTAGTAGTAGGAGTAGTAGTGATAGTAGTAGTAGTAGTAGTAGTAGTAGTCGTAGTAGTCGCAGTAGTAGTAGTAGTAGTAGTAGTAGTAGTAGTAGTAGTACTCGTAGTGGTACTAGTAGTATTAGTAGTAGTAGTAGTAGTAGTAGTCGTAGTAGTAGTAGTAGTAGTAGTAACAGTCGTACTCGTAGTCATAGTCGTAGTTGTAGTTGTAGTACTAGTAGTAATCGCAGTAGTAGTAGTAGGAGTAGTAGTAGTAGTGGGCGTAGTAGTAATAGTAGTAGTCGTTGTAGTAGTAGTAGTAGGAGTAGTAGTAGTTGCAGTACTAGTAGTAGTAGAAGTAGGAGAAGTAGTAGTAGTAGTAGTAGTAGTAGCACTAGTGGTAGTAGTAGTAGTAGTAGTAGTAGTAGTAGTCGTGGTGTTAGTCGTGGTAGTTGTAGTCGTAGAAGTAGCAGTTGTATTAGCATATGTCGTAGTTGTTGCCATAGTAGTAGTAGTCGTAGTCGTAGTCGTAGTAGTAGTAGTAGTAGTAACAGTAGCTGTAGTAGTAGTAGTGGTAGTCGTCGAAGTAGTAGTAGTAGTAGTAGTAGTAGTCGTAGTAGTAGTAGTAGTAGTAGTTGTAGTAGAATTAGCAGTAGTAGTAGTAGTAGTAGTAGTAGTAGTAGTAGTAGTAGTAGTAGTGGTAGTAGTAGTAGTAGTAGTAGTGCTAGTAGTAGTAGTAGTAGTAGTAGTAGTAGTCGTAGTAGTCGCAGTAGTAGTAGTAGTAGTAGCAGTAGTAGTAGTAGTAGTAGTACTCGTAGTAGTGCTAGTAGTAGTAGTAGTAGTAGTAGTAGTAGTAGTAGCAGTAGTAGTAGTAACAGTCGTACTCGTAGACATAGTCGCAGTTGTAGTTGTAGTACTAGTAGTAGTCGCAGTAGTAGTAGTAGTAGTAGTAGTAGTAGTAGGAGTAGTAGTAGTAGTAGTGGGCGTAGTAGTTATAGTAGTAATCGTTGTAGTAGTAGTAGGAGTAGTCGTAGTAGTAGTAGTAGTAGTAGTAGTAGTAGTCGTCGTCGTAGTCGTAGTAGTAGTAGTAGTAGTAGTAGTAGTAGTAGTCGTAGTAGCAGTAGTAGTAGTAGTAGTAGTAGTAGTAGTAGTAGTAGTAGTAGTAGTCGTAGTAGCAGTATTAGTGGTAGCTTTAGTGGTAGTAATCGTAGTACTGGTTGTCTTAGCAGTAGTAGTCGTAATCGTAGTAGCAGTAGCAGTAATAGTAGTAGTAGTAGTAGCAGTAGTCGGAGAAGTAGTAGTAGTAGTAATTGTAGTAGCCGTAGTTTCTGCAGTACCAGTAGCATTCAGATTCTTCTAGCAGCGATAGTCGTAGTCGTAGTTGTCATAGTAGTAGCAGAATTAGTAGTAGTAGTCGTAGTAGTAGTAGTAGTGGTAGTAGTCGTAGTAGTAGTAGTAGTAATAGTCGCAGTAGAAGTAGTACTAGTAGGGGTAGTAGTATTAGTAGTCGTAGTAGTAGTAGTAGTAGTAGTAGTAGTAGTAGTAGTAGTAGTAGTAGTAGTGGTAGTAGTAGTCGTCGTAGTAGTAGTAATAGTAGTCGTAGTAGCAGTAGTAGTAGTAGTAGTAGTAGCAGTAGTAGTAGCAGCAGCAGTAGTAGTAGTAGTAGTAACCGCAGTCGTAGTAGTAGAAGTAGTAGTAGTAGTAGTAGTAGTAGTAGTAGTAGTAGTAGTAGTGTAACTAGTAGTAGTAGCAGTAGTAGTAGTAGTAGCCGTAGTAGTCGTAGTAGTAGTAGTAGCAGTAGTAGTAGTAGTAGTAGTAGTAGTAGTCGTAGTAGTAGTAGTAGTAGTAGTAGTAGTAGTAGTAGCAGTAGTAGTAGTAGTAGTAGTCGTAGTACTAGTACCTGTACTAGTGCTAGTCTTAGTCGTAGTCGTAGTCGTATTAGTAGTAGTAGTCGTAGTCGTGTAGCAGCAGTAGTAATAGTAGTAGTAGTAGTAGTAGTAGTAGTAGTAGTAACAGTAGTAATAGTAGTCGTAGTCGTTGCAGTATTAGTATTAGTAGTAGTAGTAGTAGTAGTAGTCGTCGTCGTAGTCGTCGTCGTAGTAGTAGTAGTAGTAATAGTGCTGGTAGTAGTAGTAGTAGTCATAGTAGTCGTAGTAGGAGTAGTAGCAGTAGTAGCAGCAGCAGTAGGAGTAGTAGTCGCAGTAGTAGTCGTAGTCGCAGTAGGAGTAGTAGTAGTAGTAGTAGTAGTAGTAGTAGTAGCAGTACTAGTAGTAGTAGTAGTACTAGTACTAGTACTAGTACTAGTACTAGTACTAGTTTTAGTACTAGTACTAGTAGTAGTAGTAGTAGTAGTAGTAGTAGTAGTCGTCGTAGTAGTAGTAGTAGTAGTAGTAGCAGTAGTAGCAGCAGCAGCAGCAGTAGTAGTAGTAGTAGTAGTAGTAGTAGTCGCAGTAGCAGTAGTAGCAGTGGTAGTAATTATAGTAGTAAAAGTAGTAGTAGCAGTAGCAGTAGTAGAAGAAGAAGTAGTAGTAGTCGTCGCCGTCGTCGCCGTCGGAGTAGTAGTGTTTGATAGTTCTTGGGGCAGCCTGTGTGTGTTGCGTTGCTTTCCGTTACTTGGTTTGCTGTTTGTTTGCGTTTTTGATGTTGTCGTTGTTTGTTTGTTGTGCCGTGTCACTGCCATGCTTGTTTGAACATCTCAGGTAATTTGAACTTTCAGGGGGACGAGGAGGAGGACAGGAAGCAAGAGTCGAAGATAGCAGCATCAACATTAGAAAACCATTGACATCCACAAACGTCAACTCAATCCTTGTGAGGGTCCCCCCCGAATGCAAAAAACAAGGTGTTCGGAACATAGTCGGTCTGGGGCTCGTGGGGCTCGAAGCCCAAAGCAATTGGAAAACCGTTGAACAGCCAACAACATAGAACATGCACAACAATCATCACTGCGAAACTTTCAAAACACGAAACATGTGTTTCTGAACATAGTCGGCTATGGTTTGGGTTCCCAGGCCGACGATCCTTACGCAGACTAAACTGCGACATGATTGTGTGCTGATTGTTCAGCTTGAACCCTCACAGGGGTGATTCTTTTTCGGGATCCCTTAGTTTGCCGTTGATTTCACATTACCTGTGGATTCTCGGGCCGATGACCCCCACGTCGATTAAGTTGCGAAAGTATGGTTTTCTCAGCTGGGGGGCCTTTACAGGGATGGGTTTCATTAGCTGGTGTTTTTTTGGCAGTTCGATGGTCTCTTAATAATTTTGGATTCCCAGGCCGACCACCCCCACGCCAACTAAGTTGCGGAATGATTGTTGTGGAGGTTCCACAGGAATGTTGTGGATTTCTATCCCAACCATCTTGTGTTGGGACCTCGTTTTGAAGAGACAGCGCCCCGCGTCACCCACTTCACATCCCTCCTCCTCCTCCGATTTCAGCACATCCCTCACACGCTTCGTGGCCCCATAGGAGCTCCACCGAAGGCCCACATGGCTGCGTTCGCATGCATGCGGTTCCCTGCCCATTTCGGCAAATCCCTCGCACGTTTCGAGGCGCCAGAGGGAGCTCCAACAAAGGCCCCAGCGGCTGCGTTCGCATGCGGTTCCCCAACCACTGCGGCGCACCTCGCACACGTTTCGTGGCCCATAGGAGGATCAATTGTAGGCCCCTGTGGCTGTGTTCGCATGCGGTTTCCCCTCCCATTCCGGGCTTCACCGAAGGCCCCAGGAGGCGCCCCGCCCATGTCGGCACAACCCTCACACGTTTCGTGGTCCCATAGGGAGCTCCTCCGAAGGCTCCAGCGGCTGCGTTCGCATGCGGTTCCCTGCCCATTTCGGCACACCTCTCACACATTTCGTGGCCCCATAGGGAGTCCCCGAAGGCTTCAAAGGCTGCGTTCGCATGCGGTTCCCCGCCCACATCGGCACAATCCTCACATCTTCCGTGGCCCCACAGAGAGCTCCACCGAAGGCCCCACCGGCTACGTTCGCATGCGGTCCCCCGCTCATTTCGGCACATCGCTTACATGTTTCGTGGCCACATTGGGAGCTCCACGAAGGCCCTAGTGGCAGGGTTCGCATGCTGTTCCCCACCCACGACGGCACAACGGATCTACTAGCAGGGTTCGCACGCGTTCCCCCGCCCATGTCAGCACACCCCTCACGCGGTTCGTGGCCCCATAGGGAGCTCCGCCTAAGATCCGAGTGGCGACGTTGATATGCGTCTCCCCAGCCCATTGCTGCGCCGTCTCACACTCTTCGTGGCTCCATAGGGAGCTCCTCCGAAGGCCCCAGAGGAACCGTTTGCATGCGTCTCCCCCAACCACTACAGCTCACCCTTCACACGGTTCGTGGCCCCATGAGGAACTCTACAGCATGCCTCAAATGGCGACGTTTGTATGCGTCTGCCTTGGCCCATTTCGGTTCACCCCAGACACGTTTCGCAGCCTCCAGCTGCACGTCCCGTGCGCCATCCGTCCCGCGGCGCTCTACTTCCGAGGAGACGGTCTTACCCTGCGTGATTCCCAGCTGCATATGGTTGGATCCTTCGCCAGGCTAATTTGGTTTTCAATGGTTTTGAAGCCTCGGTTGGCTAGGTCTGTATCGGGAGCGCCAGATTCTGCATTAAGGATGCTTTGGCAAGGAGTCTTCGTTCATCATTGTCCAGTGAGGATTCCTTGCTCTGGATTCCTTGTAGAGGATTCGTTGATCAGAATTTTGCAGCCAGGACTTTCCATTATTTTTCTGTCAGGAATTCGCATTCTTGATGTACCCATGAAGAACGCAAGGGTTCTGCACTACGCCTTCCTCGGCAAGGATTCCTGCGTAAGGGCTAGACAGTCAGTCCTTTTTCGCTACGGGTTCCTTAGTCGAGATGATTCATTAGTGAGTGAGTGGTCCTTGGAGGTGCGATCGTGGTGCCGTGCCTTGTATGAAGGATTCGTTGGTAAGAATTCATTGTTAAGGATTCTCGAGTAAGGGCTTCCCAATAAGGATTCTGTATTAAGAACTCCTCGATAAGTATCCTTTCATAATGATTTTTTCACAACAAGGACTCCATCCCAAGGGTTTTCGGTTAAGGACTACATTGAGGATTTTCATGATTCTTCAGCACGGGTTCCTTATGAAGGATTCCTCATTAAGAAGTCCTTCGGAAGGGTTCTGTGCTGAGGACTATCTTAATGAGGTCAGATTGTCATGATGGTCGTGGTGATGCACAGCAGTCCTGGTCATCGTGATTTGGGCATGATATCTCGGTTATACGAACACACAAAGACCACAAAAC
>CAUYUJ010014357.1:0-7500 GCA_963575745.1 Prorocentrum cordatum | reverse complement strand
GTCTCGGCGTGTAGGGACGGAGTGTTCTGTGTAGCGGCAGCGGCGGCTGCTGTCTATAGCGTATGGCGCCGCTGATGCGGGCGGACGGGGGGCGCGCGGAGGCTCGCAGGGCAACCTGTGGCAATCTGCAGAGCGAGGGGGTCTCTCTTCTGGGCTCTGCGAGTGCACATCGGGGCCACATGGGGCCTCTTCGGGTCGTGCTGCAGGAAGAAGACGAGGAGGATGACGCTATAAGGAGGACGAGCATGTGAGGGAGCATCATAACGATGACGGACGATGACGATGATATTCATGATCACGATCACGATGATGATAACGACGGCAAGGGTGATGATGATGACGATGATGATAACACTAAGAATGAGATGATGAGTGTGATGAGGGTGGTCATTATGACAATGACGATGATGATTAGGATGGTAGTCACGACGATGACGACAAACATGGTGATGGTGACGATGATGATGATGATGATGATGATGATGATGATGGTGCTGTTGCTGATGATGACGACGATGATGATGATGATGATGATGTTCATACAATTTCCGATTATGTTGATGTTGACGATGACGATGATGATGTTGATGGTGATTACGATGACGATGGTGGTGATGATGATGCTGATGCTGAGGATCATGATGCTGCTGATGATGATGCTGATAATGATGATCATGCTGATGATGATGCTAGTGGTGATGGTGGTGGTGGTGGTGATGGTGGTGATGGTGATGATGATGATGAGGAGGAGGAGGAGGAGGAGGAGGAGGATGCTGTTAAAGATGGTGCTGACGATGATGCCGATCATGATGCTGAGGAAGGGCCCTCGGGCCTCTCTTGGGTGGAACTGGGGCCGCACCGAGGCTTCAGAAGCCCATCGGAAGCGGCCATGCGAGAATGCACGCCGCACTGGAAACCACCTCCAGCGCAGAATTCCTTGTGCACACCGGGGACATCTTTGGGCGGCCCCGGCGGCCTCATCGTTCCGCCCCGTGGCGGTGCTCGGGCCTCTCCGCGACATGCCGAGGGACATCCTGCAGTACGCCATGCTGGGTTCAACCGAGTCAGGCCGGAGGCCATCCGTGGCTCCCTGACGCCATCTTGGAGCAACCTTCGACGCTCTGACGCGTGGGGGGAGGGGGTCCACCAGACCCAGGGGATGGGACAGGGGAAAGGGTACCACCCCTTCCCACATCGGAAGACTGGTGTTCGCAGGGGGACCTCAATGGACCGCATGACCAGGTCAGATGGCTGGTGGGCTGAGATCCCAGCCCTCATGTGATGCTGGGTCCTCGTTTCATCTCTGCTGTACCGCTCTTTTTCCGAGCCCGCCCACTGTCGGACACCACGCGCGCAGACCGCTTTCTATCTAAAGTTTGGCCTAAGGTACTACAGCCGCTTTCCTACTCCAGCTTGAAATTGTCGTGCCCGCGCTGCCGCTGATGAAAGCGCGCAGGAGGTGAGCGCGGACGAGGGCCCCCTCCGCCTGGTCAGGCGCAGACGCCATCCTTGCAAGCAAGGACAGCGCAGCAGTGGCAGGGTGCGCTTGAGCCAGAGCTCACGGCAATCGAACGCTTAGGACGACCTCAAGTGTCCGCTATGATGACGCAAAGGGTCCACGGTGGGCCTTCATCGGCGTGTCGAAAGTTTCGCCGCGACGCGATGCGGGGCTCGGGACTTCGCGGGGCCTCTTCCCAATGGCGCGGGATTTTGACGACCATTGTCTTACCACGTCGGGATTTCGCGTTGCCCCGCTTCAGCCATGTAGTCTCATCGATTGGGGACGTTTTTGGGATCCCGCCATCCCAGGCCCGAGCGCACTGGTCCCCCTGCTATGATTCTGCTGGGGTGCGGGGGGGAGCGCAGTGCGCTAGAAGATCTCCCAGACATGATTTCTTCTTACGAGCGTGGGCGCTCTTCGCATTCCTCCCCGAATATCGCCGCGAACCTTTTTGCGGGCGCGAGGCTGTGCCCTGCTCGCGCCCCGCAGTCCGCGCATAAGTGCCAAGCTGAAGGAGATATTGGCTGTACTTGGCGGATTCGCGTGCCCGTCCATTCGGGCACACGCCTCACACGGGTCGTACCATCTACGCCTCCCAGTGCGCGAGTTGGCATGCGGCCCCCTGTCGACGTCGGCACGCCCCTCGCACGGATCGCACCACACCGGAAGTTTCCCAGTCGGCCCGAGCGGGCGGGTTCGCACCCGCCCCCCCGCAAGCTGCGGCACATCCCTCACACGCACGTATCCTGCCCCACAGGGGGGTCACCTGGGGCCCCCGTGGGCGGGTCCCAGTGCGACCCCCCAGCCCATTTCGGCACATCCTCAGCACGGATCGTGCGCCATCGGGTGGTTCCACCTACGGCCCCCTTGCGCGGATCTGAAAGTGGGTTTCGCCAATTTCGGCCCATCCTCGGCACGGATCGTGCGCCATGGCAAGCTCAGCGCGCCTCTGCGCTCCTGTTTTTCATCCCCCCCCATCAGGCACTGCCCCGAGTTGCGTGCCTCCTGCGAGCTGTGTAGGGCTGGGCCCTTCGGCTGGCTGATGTTCGTCGCGTTTCTTTGATAACAGAAAGCGTCATGGAGATGCGGTGTGAAGTTACTTTGGTTCTGGTGGGTGCTCTGTGGGTTTCCTTGTGGCTGCTCTGCCTGCGGGGGTCTGGGAGTGGTCGTGTTTGTTTTTGCCTGTCTCAGGCGATCTGGTTCCGTGGAATCCTTCGGCGCAGATTTCTGGGCTACCCTCGATCGTCGTAGGCCGCCTCGAAGGGAACGTCGAGGAATGGGCACTGCTCCCCCACACGGGCGTTTCTTCTCACAGTCGCGCGTCGGAGCGGCGGCATTCATTCGATCGTCGGGAGGCACGGGCAGTGGCTTGATGGATCATTGAGAGGGCAACCATTCGGTCTCTCTTTCGGCAACCCTGAGTAAGGCGCTGGCGTGATACCCGCCAGTGTAGCACCAAATTTTCAGGCAATGGTTCTCGAAGCTTGTGACGGAGAATGTTGCCGCACACTCACGCCGCGGCAATTCGGACTCGCGCGCTTGGTGTTGGTGTATTCTGTGTCCCGTTCAGCGAAAAGGTGAATATACCCTCACTTGCGAGCGAGAGTGAACTGAGCATCATTCTATTCCCACGACGCTGAAGTTTCCATCGACCTGTTCCTTCTAGGCGGCAGTGCGGGCTTGTGCTCTCTCCAGTTGCAGTGGCTCCTGGAGCGTGTGGGTCCTCCTCAGCTGCTGGAGCTTGTCGTGAGATTCCGGTGAGCGAATCCGAATGCTGAGGTCGGAGGTACTCCGGTTACCAGCCTCGAGCTGATCCCTATCCCTAAGATTGACACGCCAAAGGGCGATGACAATCTTAGGGATACGCCTTCAAAAAGTAAGGGAATCCCTAAGATTGGCATCGTGATGAGGAAATGCCCAGCATAGGGATAGGGATATGTTCCAGGCTGGTAGTCCGGATCCAGAACCGCATCGAAAGAGAAGTCCTTGCGCGGGGTGGGGGAGTCAATCTCGCGTGGTCGTGATCCGACGGGCCTGCGCAATGCAAGAGAGGGGGCGGGGGGAGCGATCTCCAATCGTGTACCATTCTGAGCCTCACGTCCCGAGCCGGGAGTTGTCACCTTTCCCAGCGCAATTCAGCTCCCACTCTCTCCCACTCCTCCTCGCCCCCCCTCGTGCCCCGTAATCCCTCAGAGCCTTTGGCTCCATCGGTCGCTGCGTCCTGGTGTCCAGTGCACACTGTGCAGAGTCTCCCCGCGTTGACAGCGATGGGCGCAGGTGCAGGCACGCAGGGCGGCGACGCCCTGGGCGAGCTCTACCAGAGGGCGTCCCAGAAGGCCGAAAATCGGCAGGCCGGGGCGCGGCTGGCCAGCGGCAGGGGCGGCGGGGTGGCGGGGCCCGGAGCGTCGAAGGAGGCCCCCGCGCAGCAGGCCCCCCACGCCCAGCCCGCGGTGCAGGCCACGGCGGTGGCGGGCGAGAACGAGGACGGCGTCGACGAGGCCCTCGTGCTCGAGCTCTCGAGGCAGGAGCTGCTCTTCCAGAAGTGCCTGCGCAAGCGCGCCGACAGGGAGCAGCAGCGGAAGAGCGACAAGCAGGCGCAGCGGGCGGCGCAGAAGGCGCTGAAGGAGAAGGCCCTGGAGGCAGCCTTCGACAACGAGGTCGACGCCGTGCTCTCGCTCTTCGACCAGGGCGTCGAGCCGGAGTGCACCGACGAGCACGGCAACACCCTGCTGAGCGAGGCATCGGCCGGTGGCGCCATCGACGTGAGCGAGGTGCTGCTGGGCGAGGGCTGCGACCCAAACTCGGTCGGCAGGTACCGGCGCACGCCGCTGTGGCGGGCCGCCTACGCCGGCCACTCCGAGCTCATCAGGACGCTGCTGCGCGGAGGCGGCGATCCGCGGGACTGCGACGCGGAGGGGCAGAGACCCATTGACGTGGCCAGCAACCCGCTCTCCAGGGAGCTGCTCCTCTGCTGGGACACGTCCGGCACCGACAGGATCAAGGAGAAGGCGGCCGAGGGGCGCGCGATGAAGGCCAAGGAGGCGGAGCAGGCGGAGCGGCAGGCGCAGAAGAGGCAGGCCGACGAGCTGGACCAGGCACTCGAGGAGGCCGAGCGCAAGGCCCAGATCGCCAGGAGCGAGCTGGCCCGCGCCAGGAAGCTGCTGGTGGAATACCGCCAGCAGAAGGTGTCCCTCGCGGAGCAGGGCCTCCAGGACAGAGGGCAACGACAAGCGCCGTGGGCATGCAGCATGCACTGTCGGCGCTCCGCGCGGATTGCTCAGACCTGCCCTGGGCCCCGCATCGCGGCGCCTCCAGCGCCGTCTCTGGCGCGCTCCGCGCGCCAGGGAGGGACCCCAGCGCCGATCCAAGAACTCCGCGCGGAGCTCCGGAAGCGCATGCTCATGCTGCTCGTGGTTGCTCTCAGGAGAAGCTGCAGGAGCTGGAGCCCCTACTCGAGGCGGCGGAGGGCCGGGTAAAGCTGTTCGAGGGGGCGGCGCGGGACTGGGAGTGGAAGGTCTCGCGAGCCAGGCTCAAGCGCAGCGACTTCGACCAGCAGGAGCGCGAGAAGGCGGCCAAGAGGGCTGGGAAGGCGCAGGGCTTCCGCCTCCAGCTCGAGGTGGCGGCCAAGGCCGACCTGGATCAGCTGCTGGCGAGGCTCAACGACGAGCTCGAGGTGAAAGAAGACGCTGAGATCGGTGACGGCAAGCTGGAGCTCAAGAAGGGCGACTCCCTCATCCCAGAGGGGCCCTTCAAGCATCTCCACAAAAGTGAGTTCAACAAAAAAACCCTTGCACGGTACGGCCAGCCGCCAGCGGAGACGGAGGCGGCCGAGCCAGCCGCCCAGGATGCGCCGCCGCTCTTCCCGATTACGCTGGCCTTCAGTCGGGGCTTCAATAGGACGATCAATATCAGGGGCGTTGCCGACGTTCTTCTCAAAGATGTGGGAGGACTCAGGCAAGCCGATGGGCGCTGGCCGTTGGTCATCGACCCTTCTGGCAGAACGTCCACGTTCGTGCGGTACACGGGCGCGGTGGTCTTCGAGCAGACGGAGCTGAAGGAAATGGATCCCCAGCGCTTGAGGCGGGCTCTGCTCAAGGGCCTGCTACACGGCGCCTGCGTCCTTGTGGACCTAGGACCTTTCGACTTCGACGCAGAGGCCGTCGAGGAGCCTTGGAACGCCTTGGAAAGGGGCCTATTTGCCAAGCTCGTGGACCGCTCCGCCCTGTATTCGTACCTGCTGCCGCGGCGTTTCGGGTCACTTATCACACAGGACGTCGCGGCTGATTTTCAGGTAGGTGCTTTCGTGGACGAGAACATCTCGAAGTTTGTTTTCGGCTTCGTGACGAAGTCTCGTGATCCGAGGTGGGCATTCGCGAAGCAGTTCTACTCTATCAGCGTGAAGGGTGCCGATGACGAGGACGAGCCCGGCAGATAGTATGCTGCGAAGCAGCCCGCTATCTTCAACCTCCTCCGCGCAGTTTCGCGTAGTTTCGCGACGTCGCAGTTTCCTCGATAGTTGGGGGTGCAAACAAATCCAGTTCGCCAGGGCAGGGGGTGGGGGCTATGGGGGGAGGAGGAGGAGGAGAAGGGAGGGGAGGAGGAGGTGGATGATGCTGATGATGATGATGCTGATGATGATGATGACGATGATGCAGATGATGATGATGATGATGATGATGATGATGATGATGATGATGATGATGATGATGATGCTGATGCTGATGCTGATGCTGATGCTGATGCTGATGCTGATGCTGATGATGATGATGATTATGATGATGATGGTGATGATGATGCTGATGCTGATGATGATGATTGTTTTGATGATGTTGATGATGCTGTTGCTGATGATGCTGATGACGATGATGATGATGCTAATGATGCTGAAGATGATGCTGTTGCTGATGATGATTATGATCATGATGAGGAGGAGGAACATGGAGGGGGAGGGTCCAGAACGCCTCGGAGCATTCGTGGGAGCTCAGAGGAGAGGAGGGAGCGACTACTCGGAGGATGGATCCGTGGAAAGGCCCGCATTGGTGCAGAGCTCGCGAACCTAATGGCACGAGCACGCTGCGAGAATGAACAAGGGGACAGGGAGCAGCGATTCACCACAAATCAGCACACGCCAGCTTATGCGCTGGCTGACACAGTGCACCGCGACGTGGCACGGCACGTCGCAGGCGACCCTCCACCGGCGGCACGGAACAGCACCACGGCACGGTACACTCAGGCAAGCCGGCTCACCGAACCCCCCTTACGAGGGCCCCGTCACTTGCTTGAAGAGCTCAAAACGTCTGGCCAAGAAGTCTCATCGTCCATTCGTGCCGTCTCTTATCTCTCGCCTCCACTCGCCCCTCAGGATCCGATTCGATGGCGGTCTCGGCTGGCTCGAACCGATTCGGTTACGATACCCGACGCGTAGCGCTCTTCGTGACGTGGTATCTTCGGGGAGGTAACCTGGGAAAACCTCCGATTGCCTTGCTCGCCATGAAACAAGCGGGTCCTGAAGGAACGTGTCCTTAAGGTAATTCGAAGTTCTCGGGCCGTGGATTAACAACGACGGGCCTCTGGAGGTGACCTTCTCTTGCCCTGCCCTGCCTCGCCACATACTCCCCCCCTACATAAAGCAAGCGGGTCCGGAGGAAAGTGGGTCCCGGAGCTTTTGTCGCCGTTTTCGGGCACCCAGGGCCGTCCACGGGCCCCAGGAGCATCAGAAAACAGCTCAGGAGGAACATGTTGTCCCCGGGGGAGCGGGACAGCTCCGAGGTCGGGGCCCGTTCCTGCCAGAGCGCCGTTCTTACAGGCCAAGGTTGCCTCCCCTCCGCCTCCTCCACGTGGCCCTTCCCTTATGCTGCCAGGCCGGGAGAGTGGATTCAGGGGTGTTGGCGCTCGTTTGGGTCGCCCTTCCGTCGACACGCTGGAACAAGGACCACGTTGGGCTCAGGAGCGGCTCCAGGCAGCTCCGCAGATCTACGCTTAAATCGGGCTAAATATTC
>CAUYUJ010014356.1:360104-412599 GCA_963575745.1 Prorocentrum cordatum | reverse complement strand
GAGCGGCCGGTGGCCCTGCGGCTCGCTCCGCTCCCGGGCGCAGAGGGTGCCGTCGCCCCTGCGCGCGGGGGGGCGGGGCACGGGGGGCGGCCGCCGCTGGGCACGGGCAGATGCCGTGGCGCGCGGGGGGGGGGCCTGCTCGTCTCGGTGCCCAGGCCGCGGCCGACCCAACGTTGTTGTTGCCTTTGTGCCCGGCGAGCCTGCGCCGTGGGGTCCTCGTCCTGAAGAGGGGCGGCGCCCCGCGTTCTCCTCCCGCCTCCTGCCTCCCGCCGCCTCCTTTCTCCCATCCCTGCCTCTGCCCTCCGCACTCCGCGCGTCCTTATCGCCATCATCATCATCATCATCATCATCATCATCATCATCATCATCATCGTCATCGTCATCAGCATCATCATCATCATGATCATCAGCAGCAGCAGCATCGTCATCGCCACCTTCATCATCATCATCACCAGCATCATCATGATAAGTATTATTATCATGTTTCGCATCATCATCTTCACCATCCTCATCATCCTTGTCGTCGTCATCAACATAATCCTTCTCCTCATCATTGCAATCATCATCACCTTTATCATCAGCATCATCATTGAATTCATGAGTCGCATCATCAGTACCCTCAGCGCCATCATCATCATCATCATCATCATCATCATCATCATCATCATCAGCACCAGCATCAGCATCAGCATCATCATCATCAGAACCATCATCATCATCCTCTTCATCATGATCCTCATCATCAGCATCATTCGCAGCATTATTATCAGCATCATAATCATTATCAGCACCATCATCATCATCATCAGCATCATCATCGTCATCACCATCATCATCATCGTCGTCATCATCATCTTCATCGCCGTCATCACCATCATTGCCATCATTGCCATCAGCTTCCTTAGCCCCGCCAGCCTTGTCATCGCCATCGCCATCGGCCACAATTCAGCACATCCCTCACACGCTCCGTAGCCCCATGGGGAGCTCCACACAACCCTCACACGGTTCGTGGTGCCACAGGGAGCTCCGCCCAAGGCCCAAGCGGCAGGGTCCCCCTGGCGGCCCCGCTCTTGTGGGGCACCCCCCTTCACACGGTTCGTGGCGCCACAGGGAGCTCCTCCCAAGGCCCCAGTGGCAGGGTCCGCCTGGCGGCCCCGCCCCAACTCGGCACACCCCTCACACGGTTCGTGGCCTTGTAGGGGGTTCCTAAGAGCCCAGTGGCAGGGCCTGCATGGCGGCCCCGCACTCTTCCACCCGTCACACGTTTCGCGGCCGCATGTGGAGCTCCACCGGCGGCGACACGAACAACGACTGCACTCACAACCGCATTTGGCTGGGTCCTTCGCCAGGTTACTGTTTCAGCCTCCTGGGAGGCTCTCGTCGCCACCGCTGGAGTCGACTCGAAGTTCCGGTCAGAACGCGCCCCAGGAGAGGGCCGCGGGGCAGCGGTATCGGTGTACTTTGCGTCTCCCCGAGAGAGAAAGAGAGAGAGAGAGAGAGAGAAAAAGAAAGAGAGAGAGAGAGAGGGAGAGAAAAAAAACATATGTTTTTTGTTTTCATATTCTAGCAAGCTTATCTGCATGGTGTTTTCCCCCCCTCCCCTGTGCGCCGCTTTCTCCGCCAGCGCAAGGGCCAGAAAGACGTTCAAGCGAGTCCCACCTTGTGTGCAGTTCAGACTTTACTTCGGGATACACCAGCCCCCCCCTCCATCCGTAGCAGAATGTAGAGAAACTGACTCGGGGGGGACATCGGGCGGAGCCCGGACAGGGATACATAATTCCCGAGCGTTGCGGAACGCTCTCGGAACGTTCCTTGGCGGCGAGCCCAGGGGGGGAGTCAGAGGGGCGGGCCTTCCCAGAAGGCGCGGAAGGCCTCCAGCCTTCCGAGAGGTTTTCGCATCTTTCTCCAGACACACGATGTCTCCTCAGAAGGCTGGACGGCTTCCGAGATGCCCCCCCGCCTTCTGAGAGGGTCCGCTCCCTCTCACCGTTCCACCACGGCACACCGCCGAGCTCCGGAACGCTCTGAGAAATCCGCGGCGCCCGAGACATCCTCCAGCACCGCCTGATCTCAGAGATCCCCGATCTATCCCAGTCCGATGTTGTCCCTGTCTAGGAGTTCCCCCCCCCCCCGAACAAAAACAAACAGGCTCGAGGAGCATTTGGAGGAAGAGACGAGGGCCCATGCCAGCCGTCGCCGATTCGCCAGGATGATCCACGAATTGATGCTGGCCAAGATCGACGGTGGCCAAGGTAGATACGACGTTTCTGCATTCAGTCTTGGTCATGGTCCCCGCGATCTCTCCCTCCAGGATTCGTAACTTTTGGCGGTCCGCGCTGGGACACCCTGGCGGCGCATCCAGAACCGCCCCTGACACTCTCCGCGCGCCAAGGATGGGACTCCAGCTCCCCCTTGTTCCGGCTCCCGCCTGATATTTCCTCACAATGTGTCACCAGGTCGCGCTCTCGCGGGGACGTCCCCACAATTTACACAGACATCGCGCTCTCGTGCGGGAATTGCCCGCAATGTATTTAGACGCCGCGCCCTCGACACTCAGGAATCACGTTCTCGCTGTGGATGTCTCACGGTTTACTCAAGAATCGTGTTATCGCTAGAGACTTCCTCGCGAGTCATCCAGGTCGCACGCTGCAGCAACCCGCCTGCTCGACCTGGCCGCCTGGGCCCGCCTTCCGACCCGCCCGTTAGAGTCTACCCGCCCGATCTGCCCCCGCCCGATCTGCCCGTCTGGTTCTGCCACGTGTTTCTGCTCCTAACCCCCCTCCTGCTACACTCTCTCGTGCCCCATCCTGCTACCCTTCCTCTTTTCCCCTGCCTCAGGGGCTGAACGCAATAGGCGTTGCAGGTAAGAAAGACATATACCGCTAAAGGGACACGATCCAAGACGAAGAGGGCGGGTATCGAGGGTTTGGGATATACGCGTTGACTGGCAAGCGAGCCAATAAGAGAGAGTAGTCGTGAAATGGTGATTCTTGTTAATGATGATGTTGTTGTCGTTGACGTTGTGTTTGCTGTGTCCTCGTCCTCGTCGTCGTTGCTGCTGTTGAACCTTAATTGCGAAACAATTTGCATTGTTGGACTGGACACCCTGAGTGCGATTTCGCGCTCTCGCCTAGCGCTGGCTCGCGCCAAAAACGGCCCCCAAACAACAACAACGCTCCGGCTCGATACCTCCTCCTTTCTCATTCGGGGACAGGGCGCTTGCTTGCCCCCCGAAGCCGCCTTTCCAACAAAATCGGCGCTCCCGCTCGTACTTCCCTGCCTTTCACCTCAGGACCAGCGCTCCCGCACCAGGGCTCCTCACAAACAACGGCGCTCCGCATTTATTCAAGACTTCCCAGGAGACCTTGAGGTTTCCCTAGTCCCTGGTGGACCTTAATTCGTGAACGTGTATTCTTGTTGGACTCTCTGAATGCGCTCTCGCGCCTTCTCCGCGCGACCGCGCTCTCGCTCGTGTCCTCGGGCCTGGCGTCGGCGCCGTCGTCGGCGCCGTTGCTGCTGCCGCCGCAGCCGCCGTCGCCGTCGTCGTCGTCGTCGTTGTCGTCGTCGCTAAACAAGATTTTTTGTTGGACAACATGAGTGCGCTCTTGCGCTCTCGTGCCTGCTCCGCGCGACATCGATCGCGCTCGTGTCCTGGGGCGTGTCGTCGTCGCCGTGGTCGCCACCGCCGCCGCCACCGCAGTCGTCGTCGTCGTCGTCGTCCTTTGGCGGCTTTCGGGGGCCTCCTGGAACTCCTGGAAAGACCCAGCGCCAGGGACATGTTTTGGAGAAGGAGTGCGGGGAGGAGGGGGGGGGAGAACGAGGAGGAGGATGACGACGACGAGCCACGGGCGCCATCAGACAGCGGCCGACGCGAAAACGGCCCTCGAGAAGAGGTCGAAAGTCGAGGGGCCTAAGCTCTGAAGCTTCTCTCACAGGTTTCGGGGGCTCTCCACAGGATTTCCCCAGAGGGTGCGAGGCTTCTCCATGAGGTCTGACACCTAGAAGCAAGTCCCGGGCAGGGGGATCGCGAAGGCGATGTGCAATCCTGGCTGGAGATGCTGAATTGTGGCGGAAGAGGTGTTGCCAAGATCTCCTCGTGCGGGAGATCCGGGAGCGGGAACATCGGACTCCCATGTGCAAGAAACATATTTCCCAATACGTGCGTGTTCTCATGATGGATGCATGCTGCAAGTAGAAGCATCTAGCATTTGGGTCAAGTGCTTGTTGTTGGTGTTGGTATTGTTGCGCTTGTCGTTGTTGTTGTCATTGGTGTTGTTGCTGCTACTGTTGTTGTTGGTGGCGGTGGTGTTGTTGGTGTTGCTGTTGGTGGTGATGTTGTTGTTGGTTGGTGTTGCTGCTGCTGTTGTTGTAGTTTGTTGTGGTTGGTGTTGCTGGTGTGGGTATTGTTGTTGGTGTTGCTGCTGTGGTTGTTCATGTTGTTGGTGTTGCTGTTGGTGCCGTCGTTGTTGCATTGTTGTTCTGCTGTTGTTGCGCCGTTGTTGTCGTCGTCCACCCCGCGACCCGGCCCGCGACCCGCCCGCGACCCTCCTGCGATCCACCCTCGACGCACCCGCGACCCACCAGACCCAATGGGGCTGAAACCGGTTTGGTCACGCTTAATCTGGTCGAATCCCGTATAACCCTCTCTTAATCTGGCATGATTCTGCTGAATCCGCGGCCTAATTTGGCGCAGCAGCCCCCCAATGGGGCTGAATCTGTTCTAATCTTCCTGACGAAGACCCCCCAGCAGTTGCTTCCTAGCCTTCTCTCGCGCTCCCTACGACCACTCCACAAGGGGAGGAGAGGGGGCAGGGGAGGAGACGAGGAAAGAGGGTGCGCTAGTTTCGCGTCGTGTCGACGCGCCGCGACCCCGCCTCGGACGCTCAATGTTGAGCGCCGCCTGCGGCCCAGCATCGGCCAGCATGGAAGGATCTGAAAACCTTCAGGAGGGAAAAATGCACACAGACACAGTGAATCGTCGATTCCCCCGAAAATATGGGAAAGTATGGGAAGTGGGGGAGGGAAGACAAAAACCCAGAATGGAAACATATGGGGAAGCCTTTTCTTCGTGTGTATTTACCTGTGTGCCCCAGGGCCGGGCTCCTGTCCAAGGTGTACCTTTTCCCGCACTTCAACTTCGACACCGCCTGATCCCAGGGCTTCGCCCTCTCTCGGCCTTGACGTGAGGCCCCGCCTTCTTTTGCCTTCCCTCTGCCAGTTAAAACTGTGCGCGGCCCGCTTAGCTTCTATCGGAAGAGGTTCGCTCTCGACCCGCAGATCAGAAAAGTGAGCCCCAGGGCCCCATTCAGAACTGGGGAGGCCGCCGATCGCTTCCGAGGCCGAGCGCTCCGCGCGGTGTCCGAAGCCGACGCCCAAGGGCCGCCACGACGCGGGAGCCTGCCGTGCAGAGGGCCTGCGGGCGGCCTCGAAGAGCAGCCGCGCCCGGCGCCGAGAGGGGGCGCGGGACGGCGGGGTGCGTCGGAGGAGGAAAAGGTACCCATACCTCATACCTCTACCCTTCCCTCGTTTTCCCCTTTGTGGGCCTCCTGGGCATTCCTCGTCGCCACCGCCGGATTCGCTTCGAAATCGGCAGGGCCTGGGGGCGGCCTCGAAGAGCAGCCGCGACCAGCGCAGAGAGGGGGCGGGACGGCGGGGTGCGTCAGAGGAGGAAAAGAGGGGGGTGATGACTAGGGGGGGGGGTATCATGGCGGGGGTCATGATAGTTTCCCAGATTTCATGGTGCCTCTTCTTAGTTCATTACGTCCCTGCCCCCCCCGCTGGGCCGCGCACATGCCGCCGGTCGTGATTTGCACCCCCCCCTTTGGACACCCCCCTCTTGGCCGCTCCCGACTGTGGGGTGCCCCGTGCGCTGGGTGTCGGAGGAGGGAAAGGTACCCATACCTCTACCCCCTCCCCTCGTTTGCCCCTTTTTGGGCCTCCTGGGCATTCCTCGTCGCCGCCGCCGGATTCGCCTCGAAAAATCCGGGTCAGAACGCACCCCGGGAGAGGTCTGGGGAGTAGCGGCATCGATACCTTTTGGTCTTCCGGGAGAGGGGGCGGGACGTCGGGGTGCGGCCCGGGGCGGCGCAGGGCCACCGCCGCCGTTGTGGCGCTCCTGTGCCTGCCCTTCGCCACGCCCGCGCAGCCAGCGGGCCTGGAGGACGCGCGCTCTTTTGGGGCAGGGAAGCACGACGACGGCGACGACGATGACGAGCTCCAGCGACCACGACGTCGACGACGACGACGACGACGACGACGACGACGACGACGACGAGCCTCACGGCGACCGCGAGGGCGCTGGCGGCAGCCGTGCTCGCTCCCAGAAGGCAAGCACGGGGGCCGACTTCTCGTCTGCTCCTACGCGAGGGCGCGGTGGCAAGGAGGGGCCTGCAGTTGTTGGCCAGGTCGGCAGAAGGGGTTGTTTTCGCCCAGGCTGCCACACGCACGCTTTTTCGTCGCAGCGCGGCAGAGGCAATCCGCGCGCGTGCTCCAGTGGCCAGGCGATGGCCAGCACGAGTTGCCCTGCTGCAAGAGAAGGAGACACGGGCGGAACGCGGCCGCGGGGAGAGGAAGAGGAGGGATAGCACTCAACGCGAAGGACTTCGACTGGAGTGGCCTGGCGGCCAGCCTGCGTTGACGCAGCCTGGCCGTCGACGCGGGGCGGCATCGCGGCCACACCCAGGGGCTGAGGCGCGGCCACATGCACGCACACATATACATGTTTTTTGTTCGACTCGCGGGCCAGAGGGATGCAGTCGAGGGTTTACGCGGTACGGAGGCTGGGCCCGCTCTGGACGAAGTATCTATCCATCTTCTACTGGAGCGATTCCGAGGCCGAAGCCCACGTGAAGACGCACTTCTGGATCGACCGGTGAGCGGAATCGGCCCCGCTAAACACACACACACACACACGCGCACACACGCACACACGCACACACGCTCACGCTTGCACACACGCGCACGCTTGCACGCACGCGCGCGCACACGCACACGCACACGCACACGCACACGCACACGCACACGCACGCACGCACGCACGCACGCACGCACGCACCCACACAAACACACACACACACACTCACACACGCACTCACACACGCACACACACACACACACACACACACACACACACACACACGCATTCACACACAGAAACACATACGAGCACACGCCAGCACACACATAAACACATACGAGCAGACGCAAACATACACATGCACACACAGAAAACACATAAAAGCACACGCGACCACACATACACACACATTTACACAGACATACACACACACACACGCACTCACACATCCGCACACAGACACACGCACACACACTCACACACGCAGGCTTGTCTGGCGCCGCCGCCATGCGCACGGCGGCGTGTTGCAGAATGGTCGTGCCACAAGAAGCGCGCGCGACGGGCCCAGGCCACGCGGCTCAGGGACCTGGGGTCTGCCCCCCGGGCACCAGCGAGGTCACTACACAGGCCAGCCACAACTGGGGGATCTGTGGTCCTTACCCCCCTGGGGGACCCATCGATTTCGGCACCCCTCTCGAGAGAGCGTCGATGCGGCGGGTTCCCCAAGGGGGGGTAAGGACCACAGTTCCCCCAGTTGTGGCTGGTCGGCTACACACAAGACCCAGCCACGCGCAGATGGGGGGTATAGGAGGAGGAGGAGGAGGAGGAGGAGGAGGAGGAGGAGGAGGAGGAGGAGGGGAAGGAAAAGGAAGGGAGGGAGGAGGAGGAGAAGGAGGAGGAGGGGAAGGGAGGGTGAGGGAGGGGAGGAGGGCGACGGGATAGGGGCAGGATGGCCAACTCGTCGTCGCGACCGTTCCTGCTCCCGTATTGTTGTTGGGCTTCTTCTCTCCAGCGCGATGCGGAAGTCGTTCTATAGCGCACATGTTTCCAACACAATGGCACAGCGATGACAAATTGTGACCACCACGTGCCGTTTGCATATGACCGGTTAGGACGATTATTCACAATTTGTGGGGACGTTCTCATCAGCATCATCTACGCACACACGCACCAAGCCACACGTCCATTCGATGATTGAGCGAGTTGTGCTTGATATCAAGTGCCACGCAGTTGCGGGTAAGAGTGAGGGGACGGCGGGGTCGCCGGCAGTCTGCGAGATTCGCCGCAGTCTCCGATTTCGACAAAATACACGACGAGTCCGCTGCAGGACGAATTTTCATCAAAGCAACGTGTGTGGGTCACGTGTAGGTCGCTGGTGCGTCGCGGATGTTCCTCTTGGGGTCGCGGGGTGGGTCGCGGGGTGGGTCGCGGGTGGGTCGGGCGCGTCGCGGGCGAGGACGGTCGACCACCTCAGAAAATCGAGCGGAATCCGCGCCGCGGAGCTCCAAGTCGGCCACGCACCTGGGGACAGTGAATGACAATGACCGCTCGGGCGCCTGACTCCGATAATTCTATATGTGTTCGCGATCATTTCTCGAAGATTCGCCCGCTGACCGTGGCACCCATCCTCATACAATTGGACCCTTCTATGTAGCTCCTCATACGGCTACCTGCTATTACCCTCCCTGTTGTTCGGTTTCGAACGGGCTCGCGTGACATCTATACTTGCGTGGTTCTCTGACAGTAGCCTTTCGCCGCATGCTTCTGCGACCATGAGCGTCTGCGTTCGTTTACACGTTAGACATGCCACACGTTTTTCCGCCCTTAGCCGCTACACGCGCATTGGCTACTCGTCGCGTTCGCATGTGCACAAACGCATTATTCTCTCCTGCCCAGACATGGACAAAGTTCTAGACACTGCTTCCGCTCGCCCAGCCATTGCCATCAACCGTTTCATGCATTCACGTTTACGCTGGTCCATGTTCACGTACTTACTCATGGGTTCACCTGCTCACACGCACTCTCACGCAATCATCTACATGCTTAGTTTGTGTCCCTGTGGCAAGCAGACTTGTGTACTCAGCCATAAACTAGTACTAATGCATGACACTTTCTGGCGTATCCGCTGTCTCTGTAGGCACGCTCGCAACCACTCTATCATGTCCCCACCTTCGGGAACTCGGGTGCCATGCAGACCAACCAACTTGCCCTGTCTAGGTATACGCGATATCCGCCCGACCTGCTTTTCCCCCCCCCCCACGCATTAATGCAAGATCAAGGGTGCGGATGAGGGTCGTGCAGTACATTAGGTTAGGATGTGCTGGCCTCTTTCTGGTTCGGCACAGGAGCGTGCCAGTTGGTCCCTGTCTGATTGGTGCGGCCAAGAGGAAGGACCATCTACAAAACCAGACTGCCCACCAAACCTTCACCCCCTCCCCAATCAGCACGGTAGGCGGGGGCAGCGTGGCAAGCGCAGGTTAGCAGTTCGTGTATTTTGTTTGTGATCCGAGCTGCACCCAAGCTTGTAAAACAATATAGTGAAACTACAAGTGGGTATTTTATCCCGACCAGGCCAAAGCAGGTGGACCGCGGGACGGGCAGGCGGCATCGGTCTGGGTTGGACCACACGGGGATGGAGGATGCGGCAGGCCATTTCCATCAATATTGCAGTATACTGATCGGCAGCCAGGGGAACAAAGCAAATGACTTCATCAAGGGCCAATGACATCTTCCCTGTTGTCTGTTTTGGCAACGACTGACGGTAGGGCTTGTGGATTACGCGGTCAGGTTGTTGATCACAGTCCGAAAGCAGCTGCCTATATTGAAAAGATATGTTATGCAACGAACGCGCACAACAAGATCTTTTGGCATCCGTCCCATCCCGCTACCGTGTATGTGTTGTTGCAGCGGGAGGCCTCTTTGGGTCTCGTGGGAGGCCTCTCTGGGGCTTCTTGTGGGGACCTCATGGATACCCGCCTATATACGTGGTGCAAGCTATGCAGTGCACGCCGTGAGGTGCAAGCTATGTGGAGCGCTCTATGTGGTGCACGCTATGTGGCGCACGCCATGGGGTGTCAGCTACATTGGGCCCACGATGCGCCACAGGGGTGGCAACTGGGCGAACACCCCAGAACTCCCGGGCGGCGCCCACGAGGCGCCCAGGGGCGGCAGCATCGCTCCCACCTGGCTTTCCCACACAGGTACCTCGGAACCGAATCAAGAGTCCGCTGGAGCAACCAACTGTTTACGGAATACTTTGAGGTCTCGTACGGGATTTGTTAATGCTCCACTCAGGGTCCACGGCATTGTCGAGGGTACCTCGTAAAAGACGTACGCCGACGAGACGCGTTGGCGGTCGCACGGCCCAGAGGTGATCATGGTGCCGTAGACGCGCTAACGGTGTGTTAACTCACGGCGAATTCGGAAAACCAATCGTAGGAAGGCGTGGTTCGTGGCCAAACCATTTGTAAGAACGCGTGGTTCGTGTTTTCCTAAAACTCGCTGTGTCGTTTCGTTCGAGACATTGGCATACTTGAAATGCAGGAAACGGTGTTTCGTGTTTTCCTACATTTTGTGTTGCGTGAGCTCGGTGTCACAAAGACAAGATTCCCAACCGCACCGTGAACCGAGCACGCCATCAGCGCGGCCTTGGTGATGGTGTTGAAGTCCCTCCTGGTGCCTCCCTCTCGTCGCATTCGTCACTCTCCCTCCATACTCTGATGGGCCAACCTTCCGCCACCACCACCACAGGTGGGAGAGGGGAGGGAGGAGCAGGAGTTGGAGGATAAGGAGCAAGAGGGGCCTCCTCAATCCTCCCTTCTCCTGCGTCTTACCTTTGGTGGTGGTGGTGGAAAATGTGCCCATTCGGTATCGTTTAACCAAGCCCCGTCCCCATCCCGAGACCCCCACCAAATTACCACCCCCGTTGGGGATACACCCCCCGAGACCCGGAGGGAAAGACTCATATCCCCCGTCTAGGGGGGGGGTCAATCGGCCGGTGGGGCCCAGGCCACGCCGCTGGAGATGGGCATCGGTCAAACGAACTCACCTGTCATGCTCCCCCCCGCTCCCAGCTCCCCTCCCTGCCGTCACGACCCGCGCGCGGCCCTCGAAGCTCCCCGGCGTCCGTCCCTCGCGCCTCGGAGCACGCGAGGTGCCTCGGAGCCCCCCCCCGGCGGGGGGCCCCCGATTCGGCCGAGGCTCGGCACGCTCCCGAAGAGGAAGCGGCCAGAGCCGCGACCCAGGTGTGACTCGACCGCGCGCGCGCTCTCACATGGGGAAAGACTGGGACAAGCAGGTCTGTGGGTGGAAGTCGTGGCGGTTAAGATGCACGCGTCATGGTTCCGAGGCTCTTCGCCAGCCAGGGGGTGAGGGCAAAACTTGTCCTTCGTAAGAGAATGTCTGCCTCTTAATAAGAAGTCCGCTTCCCATTGATAAATGGCCGTTCTGGCTTGCCTCGTCTAAGTGGCCGGTTCTTAATAAGAGCTTCTTCTTCTTCTTTCACATGCAGCCGTTTTTCACCCAATTTGATACGGGTTGGTTGGCTGGCGCGCTGGGAGTCTCGGGGGGGACAGCGTCGCCATCCAAAGGGAGCGCACGAAGTAAACGGACCGAGAGTCCCTCGAGGGGAAATACAAAGTTGCATGCGCCGTCGGTTTCCTCTCGGTCACTCTGCGCGGCGCCACCGCAACTTACTGACGCTATGCGCGTGCGTCGCCCCCCTCCCCCCCCGGGGGGGCGACGGTTCGCATGTGGCCTCCTATCCAAGGAGGACATCTAGTACTAGTATGCGTCTGTGCGCCCCATCTGCCAACGCCCGTGCGGTCGGACCGAGGTACAAGGTCGAGGGCGCTTTGGGGAGGGTACCCCAATGCCACACGTTCGGACCGGGGTAGATAAGATCGAGAGCGGATCCCGGGGGAGGGGGTAATAACCTCGAATATGGTCGGCAGGTTGCCTGGCGGAGGGTCTCGTGTTCCTGAAGGTTGTTCGTCTGTCCCGTGCTCGGCTTTCCCCCCCCCCCCCCCCCTTTCCCCCCCTAGTCGCATTCGATGTTCGTTTTGAGGCGACTTTCCCAGGGGGGGACCTCACGGATCTGTGCGACTCTGGTTTGGATCTGATTCGGTTGGGCCGACTCAAGGTCGATTCAACTTCGATGCAAGCTCGCGTGTCTGGAGCCGCCCGCTCGACGCGTGCGTCGACGCAGCATTCACGCACTGATTGGAGCGAGTAGCTGCGGAGAGGTCCCTAGAGCGAGCATGTCAGACGCTCCTCTCTCCTTTTCTCCGGTTGTAGGGGAACGAAGAATGACATAAACATAGAAACCCGGGGGTCCGCGCGGATTTATTTCTCGCATCGGCGTTGGACCCCCCCCCCCCTCCCTGGCGCGTGGAGCGCGCCAGGGGTGGCGCCGGAGGCGCCGCAAGGGGGCCCCAGCGCGGATCCGAGAAATCCGCGCGGACCTCCAAGTTTTTATGTTCATGTCGGGCTTCGTTCCCCTGCCTGTACCTGCCGCGCCGCTTCGCCGCTGGAGGTGGAGTGGGTGCTCGGAGGCCTCGGGGCGAGCTGCACCGAGGCGTGCGCGGAGCACCCCGGCTTCGGGAGCGTCGGAGGGCCTCGCCTGCGCGCCCAAGTGTCCTCGCGGGGATTGTTGCCAGGAGGAGCCTGAGGAGGAGGAGGAGGGAGGAGGAGGAGGAGGAAGAGGAGTGAATGAGGAGGAGGAGGAGGGAGGAGGAGGAGGAGGAGGAGTGAATGAGGAGGAGGAGGAGGAGAGAGGAGGAGGAGGAGGAGGAGGAGGAGGAGGAGGAGGAAGAGGAGGAGGAGGAGGAGGAGGAGGAGGAGGAGGAGGAGGCGGAGGAGGAGGAGGAGGAGGGGAGGAGGAGGAGGAGGAAATGGTGCCGAGAGAAGACACACGGTGACCATGACCAAGACGTCGCTTGATTTTGCCGACGCCGTTGCTGGTCATGGTCCATTCCGGCCGCCACCAGTTCGAGAGGGCGATCCACGAATTGACGAGTGACCAAGATGGATGGAGGCCAAGGCAGTCACGGCGTTTCCGAGCTCAGTCTTGGTCATTGTTCTCTTCCCCTCCCGTGTAGGTTCCGTTTCGTGCACAGGGACGTCCATTGCGGTTGGCACGAGGGTTAAGCAGAGCCGTATGTTTAAGGGGAGCATGTTCATGTTCACCGTGTGTGGGCCCTGCACCTCAGAGTGAGTTTCGCTTCAGTCATCTCCATGGGGCTGTGGGTCTTTGGCGAAGGGGTATCTATCTCTTGACCTATGTGACAGTGGCTGTGGCATCAGCGTCGGCGGCTACGAAAGCAGCGGAGGGGGGGTGCGAGGCAAGTCTTGGTTGGCGTAATGAGGGTGGCCAGTGTGTTGTGCCCCCTGCACGCTTCCAGGCGTGGCCAGGCGAGCATATCCCTGAGCGCACCCAGTCTGCCACCGAGCCTGGCTTGAGGGCCAGAGGCCTCTTAGATGCCTGTTTGGGGTGTCTCGGGGTGTATCGCAGGCCTCCCGGAAGCCTCTCGAGGAGGTTTTGTTTAGGTTCTCGAGCGTTTGCAGCGTTATTTTCCGTGCCCGTGCATGCCCAGGTCAATAGAGTTCGGTGTGCCTGCTCTTGTCAAGTTGAATGTAGCCAGGCATGGCAGGATCAACCATGTCATTCTCGTTTTTCGATGATGACTTCGTTCGTTCGGCTGTGATGGCTGGGCGCTCCTCGGGAATCATGGAATCGGGTGCCCACGGCGTCGATTCCAGTCTCGGTAAGCCAGGTTGGTTGCCACGGGGAGAGCTTCAACATCACCCGGGACGACTTCGACAGGATTCTGGAGAGGAGACGACGGGGGATCGGATGATATGAGGAAGGATGGGGCGTGGGGAAGCGAAGAGGAGAGGACACATTGGGGATGGCAATGGCGGGGTGACATGTCGCGTTTATGGAACATGTGGTGGTCACCAGTGACGGCGGTTACCGCGACGGTCACGGCTCTGCTGCGTTGACCATGCACGCGGTGGCCGGGCCAACGTTGCACCTCGCAGGCTTGGAATCTGTGTACATGGACGTTGCACACTCTCCGTTCCAGTTCGAAGCGATCGCACTTTGTACCGCCATCTCACGAGTTTTGGATCGACTCCGCCTTCGCTCGTTGTAGTCTTGTTGTTTTCTCTCTCTTCTCGCTGAGCCGGCGCAGGCCGGTCGTCATTGAAAGTGGCTCCAGTCATTGAGCAACCTAATTGATAATCGTCAGCGTTTGTTTGCTGCTCATCGGGCTTGTCATGGCATTCGCCCGGGCGAAAGGAATAATGGGGGGAAGGGGGAAATGAAAGGTACCAGGAGACAAGATGGTAGACGTGGCGGGCGGGCGCGGAAAGGTATGGGCATGGGCCAAGACCTTGCTTATGAAGTAGTGGGTTGGAGAAGTGCATGAGTAATTGTGGGATTGGGGAGCCTTTGGGCCTAAGAAGGGGGAAGGGGGAGGGTCGACTTATAGGATCGGGTTGACAATGTCATTGCAGGCCTAGGAGCAGTGGGCACGACGGTTAAGCATGGAACGCAACACCAGCTGCAGCGCACACCCGAGCCATCGCATAAATGTGGATTTACGACTCGCTTGCAAGCTCCACAGGAAATTGTTGATTCCAAGTTGCGGCTTGCGAGTGCAATTCTTGGTCAGGTGCCCTGCATGCCTGTCAACATCAGAAATGCGATCATATTCATATCGCATATGTTACCATAATCATTCTGGGCACGGACACCATCGACCAGCTTTGCGCTAACATCATGCATATGTTTTTCGGTTCCCGTGGAGGTGATGAGGATGAACGTGGCCCAACAGCAGGCATTCGGGCAATGCATGAATGTGTTAACAGGTTTCTGTGACGCTCCCGTCAACTTCGGATCGCCAGCACCTTATCATATATGGAATGAGTTTGAAGCATTCGTACGGACGCATATGGCGTCTTCTACGCACTTGAACTCAGAAGCTCTTCGTCATAATATGGTACGTGCTCTAGGGATGACGCTAAACGTTTCGGGCGCAAGCACGTCTGCAACGGAACATCGCTTATCAATTTGACAAAATTTGGATGCCCGACATGATGCTGAACATGCTCTGTAGGTCCTCAGCAGTAGAGAAGCATCGCGCCAGAACAGCACACATCGTCGGATGAAAAGGGTCATGTTGTGGCCGTTCTCGGGCCAGAACGGTCAATAAACTCCCTCGCTGCACACTCTGCGGATCTTGACTGATATGCCACGTGCTGCAAGTATGGATCCGACTGTGCAAAGGAATGGGCCCGCGGGCTCCTGAACGGTGAAGACCTCCTGCGTCATCCTCTGCCGCGGCCGCCGTTCCTCCACCATTGCGTGCCCCTCGTTCCGGGGGCGAGGCCCCCCCGGCACCGCAGACGCGCTCGCGACCGCCAGCGGTGCCAGACAAACCAGCCTTTGCTCTTCACGACGAGAGACTGCCAGGGTGGCTCGAGTGAGCGGGTGGGGGCCAGCTGCCAGAGGAGGACAAAGTACCCGCGCCTCGAGCCCCTTCCTCGTTTTCCCCCCTCGTTGGGCCTCCGGGGAGGCCCTCGTCGCCACCGCTGGATTCGCCTCGAAATCCTGGTCAGAGCGCACCCCGGGAGAGGCCCAGGGAGTAGCTGTGTCGGTGCCTCCTGGTTTCCCCGAGCTGTCCCGCCCCAGCGGGCGCGTCTCGCTCGCGGCGGGGGGGGCTCGAGCGTCCAGAGGCCCTTCTCGGCCCGCCGAGGCGGCGGCCGCAGCCCGTGGTTGGCGGCCCTTTCCCCCCGCGTCGAGCAGCCTTCCCCCAGCACCCCTCTGCCACGGTTAGCTCGGGCATGCCCCCCTACAGGCGGATTTATATGTGTATATACATACACTTTAATACATACACAAACAAATAAACATTCTGCAGTGGGGGACATGCTCGCCCTAACCCTGGCAGAGGGGTACCCTGGCAGAGGGGTATTGGGGGAAGGTTGTTCGCCGTGGGGGGAGAGAGTTTTGTGGGAAACGTGTCCTGAGGATTTTCGCCGTTTTGGCCTTCTCGGGGCCCTCCACGGGCCCTGGGACGCGATGGTGTCAGACTCCACCCATTCTTGTCTTGGCAGTGAAATCCGAACGGTGTCCCTTAAGGAAACCCACTCGGTTTTCATGGTGCGCACTTGCGATATAGACCGTTACTCTTCGCTACTGCTTGCGAGTTCGAAGTTCTTTAAATGGGCCTCCTAGGCTTAATACACTCCAAGGCGGTAGCGTATACGAACGTAAACGGAGAGCATACGATCCCTCATCAAACGCATCCTTCATTAATGCAGCGCGCTTCCGACATTGTCCAGAAAAGGCAATCACAACGTATGTGGGACGCTTTAGGAACGCATGCGAAGCGTATGCCCAACTGACACGCGACGTATACGCAACGTCTATTGCACGCTTGTGACGGCACACGCCTTCAGGAATCTTCACAAATATTATAGGACTTGTTTAGGAGCCAAAGTAATGATTCAGGAATCCAGAGGGGAATCCTGAGGAATCTTTCTGGCATTCCGCGGGGACCCTCCAGATTCTTCAGGAACCCGTTGATTTGTTTCAGGAATCCGTCAGGAAACTTGAAAGGAATCCCTCAGAAACCTTTCAGGAACCCTTCAGGACTCTTCAGGAATTCTTCTTGGGATATTTGTAGATTTTTTGGTAACATTACCAGAGGAATCGTCCAGAACCAGTTAGGAGCATTCAGACATCGCTGGGACATCCACAAAGAATTCTCCGGAATCCCGCAGCAATCCTGAGGAATCCATGAGACGCCGGTGCAGTTGTTTCAGGCATCCCGAAAGCATCCTCAGTAATTCTGCAGAATCTTCCAGAATCTTCCGGAATCCCGCACAAATCTCAGGCATCTTTCAACAATCTTGAAGAACCCATCCTGAGTCTTCACGGATCTTTCTGGAGTCGAATACTACGGTTTCTTCCGGAATCCTCAGGGAGCCCTCAGGAATCCCACAGGAATCCATTTGGACCGTTAGAGGAATCCTCAGGACACCTTCTGGGTTCTTCCAGAATCCCGCAGGAAGTCTTACGGGAAGTTTGCAAGAAGCCGAGGAGGCGCCTTCAAGGAAACGCTTGTGAAGGGCCTATCAAGCGCCTTCCAGGCTCCAGGCGCTTCAAGCTCTTGGAAGCTCATATAAGAGTGGTTGTGATCTGGACCGTTAGTGTTTTGCTACCGTATGGGATCTGGACCGCCCAGCTTGTGCGCTCGGCCGTCCTGTTGGGCTCTGGACCTTTCGCGCCCCCGGACCGTCCGAAAACGATTCAGGATGAAGGGTTTGCCCGTCGGAAGGCCTTGGGGTCCAGGACCATGGTCCTTCAGAATCCCTGTGCCCCATGTAAAGACCATCTCCATCGCCAAGTGCGGCCAAACTCGGGCAGCGAAATGAATGCTGCCGCAGGCCAGGCCCAGCATGGGTCCATCGGCGGTGTATTCGCCTCCCTGGTGAAGCCAGGAAGGCGAAGGCACCGCCCCAAGTGCCAGCATGGGCCCTGCAGGGCATCGCGGGCGAGTGGGGGAAGATCGCATGGAAACGGAGGGCTCCGGCTTCGTGTTCATGTCGCTCGTGCGTCTCGGCTTCGTGTTCGGTCGCTCACCTGGACATGCGTCTCGGCTTCGTGCTCGTGTCGCTCGTGCGGGCGAGGCGAAGCTGCGTGGGCGGGCGAGGGGCAGGCACCCTCCTCTGGCTATTGTCGCCGCCGGGCCACTCGTGTGCCCCCCCCCTCGGGTTAGGCGGCGGTGGCCAGGGGGGTGTCCCGCCGCGATGTCTCGCCGGCGTCCCGTCGGTGCTCCGGCGCTGTCCCGTCGTTGTCCTCTCGCTGGTGGCGCGTCGCTGTCCGCTCGGTGACCCGACGGTGTCCCGTCGGAGTCCCGTCCCGTAGTGAGAAAGATAATTGGATTGATAGGGAGACCGATAGTCAGGTGGATCGTGAGATCGATAGTGAGATCGAGACTGAGGCCGATCGTGAGGTGGGAAGTCATATCGATAGTTAGATCGTCCTTGCAATGTATGGTGAGATCGATCGCAACGTCGATAGTAACAGCAACATCAGGTCGATATTGAGATCAAGCGAGTGTGATCGATCGAGTGAGATCGATAGTGACCGTTTGTGAGATCGATGGTGAGATCGATAGAGAAATCGAAAAGTAAGATTGATTGTGATATCGATCGTGGGATCGATGGTGAGACGTTTTCTCCTCCCCCCCGAACCTCCCCATCACTCGAAGGGTGTGCATGTTGGTATGTATATATCCCGACGCCCTGCAAATAGGTTCTCCCACCCTGTCCCTCGTCGTTTCAAGTCTACCGCCTTACCTGGCTCAACATGAGTTCTGGCGTGACGCTCTGGGAACGAAGGGGAGTGCAAGTGGCAGGGATGCCAGGCGAGCAGAAGGGTCAGCAGCGGATTCTGGGGAGGGGGGCCGCAGTGCACAAGCAAAGATTGGCGGTGCCCGTAAATTTGAGCCTTGTGGCCTTTACCATTTCAACCAGCCAGTCCGCAGTAGATGGGTAGAGAGAGAGAGAGAGAGAACAAAGAGAGAGAGAGAGAGAGATAGAGAGATAGAGAGACATAGAGAGAAACAACAAAGACAGAGAGGGAGAGAGAGAGAGAGAGAGAGAGAAAGAGAGGGAGATAGAGACCACATGGAGATTGATCACGCTGTCTTCGAAAGTAGATTGGCAGAGAGTACACACGACTCCTGGAGCCTGTCATGTTCTCACCTCGTTTGGTCTCCATTACGTCACGGGCATATGTAACTCAGTCTTCTTCGCAGATGTTGGTGGCCGGCTGGATTCCCGGGTTCCGGGTTCCCGGGTTCCTGGCCATTGGATCCGGGCCGATTTCGATGGGTTCCGGGTTCTGGGTTCCTGGTCGACCTCTTTATCGATCTCTTGATCGATCCCATTTCTAACCCTCAAATCCTTGGGTTTGTTCTCTGGCGAAATTCTTCTTCCCTTCCCACTTGCACGCCGGACACTTCGCCTTCCGGTTGCCCCGACGGGCCTCGCGCTGGTGCGGGCTGCTTGCTGCCTCGCCGCGGGGGACAACATCTGCCAGGAGCCCAGCGGGGGGGGCACCAACGACGGCCTGCGCCTCCTCCCTCCCTCGCATCTCCTCGAGGCGGGGGAGAGCAGGCGACGGGCAGGGGCGGTCGGCGATGGGCGCTGGGGTTGGGGGGGGGCCCTCGGCTCCACACGTGCGCAGGATCACGGTGGGCCCAGCGGACGGCATCTGCAGCAGCGTTGCCGAGGGCGGCGCCTGCGTCGGCCTCAGCGCGGGGCGAGCAGCAAGTGGCAGAGAGCCAGGGAATGATCCCGAGGCGGGGATGTCTCCACCACCCGCCTGGGGTGACCTCGGGCATGTCCCTCTACAGGGGGGATACTCACGAGCAGTAACAAAAAGATAGTTAGGTGCAGAGTTTGCGAGTTTTTCTTGCTCGGATTGTTTCTGTTTTTTCCCTCCGACATCCCCCTCCAGGAGGACACGCCCGACCTAAGCCTGGGGCATGGATCTGCGTGGGCCTCGGCAGTCGGTGGGCTCGGACATCGTTGGTTCCCGGGGGGGAGAGGGAATCCATCCATACATCCACCAGCTGTCGGGGTCCTCGGCGATCGACTCCCCAGGCCCCAGGCGGTCGACGAAGTCGAAGCAGCCACGAGTGCAAAACGCGCGTGGGCAATGCAATTGGCGAGCGTGCGAGCAGCGCCAGGCGCGTCAGCCCGCGGGCAGGAGACGCCACACGCGCGACGAGACAGGGATCACGCGCCCAGGCGGCGACCATGGATATGAACCCCCGCCTCGCAACAGCTCATGTGTGTGGTCCTGGTTCGAAGCGGTCGCCTTCCGCTGTCGTGCTGATCGAGCTGCTACTCGCGATCAGATTCCTCGCGGAGCCTCGTGCAGTCAAAGCCACGCGTGTCCCGCATCGGAGGCTTGGCATTTTGTAATACACTTTCAAAACAGTATCCCCACCAGCATCGTGTCAGAAGCAGCAAGCTCGCGAGAGATGCAGTGGGCAGCGACTTCGTTTTCCGATGTTGCCTCCCTGTCCAATTTATGAGCGGACAATTGGACGGGTGTCTGCTCGCGTTGTGCAGCAGGTTTGGATGCATTCCACTATGAATTCGGCGGTCCTGGAAGCGTGTTGGACTCGACCAAAGGGCACCACCGCATTTAAGAGAGCATTGACCCATCCTCTGGAGAGCCCACCGACTGAACGCGTGAATCTTGCACACCCGCTTCACAGCCCCTTGTTAAGGTCACCGTTGCCGTGTTCGCTCCCAGCGATTGGTTCGTCCCCCCATCGGCGAAGTTACCTCTCGGTTCTGCGCAGTTGTCTTGAACATGCAGCGCGGCCGTGTGTTCCTGCGCCACAGTCAAACATGACAGTAAGGATGATCGACTTCTCATGGGTACCCTTGCATCCTTGCCTCGACTTTTCGGTCATCTTCGGTCCGTCCCCAACCACTTTAGACGGCCCGCCCCGCTCGTGGCGCTTTGGCACGGGCGTCCAAGGGACTTGCATCCTTTTCGCGCCTCCTTGCTGTCAGTGTTGACTACATCTTTTCCCGCTCCCGTCCCCAGAAGCTGACTATCGTTTAACCGGTCCCCATCCCCAGCGGCGTGGCCTGGGCCCCTCTGGCCGATGTACCCCCCTAGATGGGGATACAGGTCGTTCCCTTCGGGTTTCGAGAATTGTATCCCCAACTGGGGTGGTAGTTTGGTGGGGGTCTCGAAGGGGATGGGGATGGGGATCGGGGAAACGATAATGAGACGCCTCCCTGGCTGGTGGCCCTGGACGTCGCTGCGGTGCCCCGGGGCCCATCGAAGCCTCTGCGCGCGGCCCGGCCGGCCAGCGCTGCGACAGCCAGAGCCGCACGGTCATTGGCAGAAGGGGAGGAGGAGGAGGAGGAGGAGGAGGAGGAGGAGGAGGAGGAGGAGGAGGAGGAGGAGGAGGAGGAGGAGGAGGAGGAGGAGCTGCGGGAGGACGAGGAGAAGGACGAGAGGGAGGGAGGAGAGGATGAGGGGGAGGGAGGAGGAGGAGGAGGAGGAGGAGGAGGAGGAGGAGGAGGAGGAGGAGGAGGAGGAGGAGGACGAGTGGGGAGGGGAGGGGGGAGGAGAACGAGGAGGAGGAGGAGGAGGACGAGGAGGACGAGGAGGACGAGGGAGAGGCCCTGGACGTCTTGACTCATCACTTCGAGCTCTGCTCAGGCCCAGCGGCCGGAGCGCGCTGCCCAGGCCGCTGGACCCCAGAGGCCTCGACCCCTTCTCCCAGGGCGAGTTTTTTCCGCCCTGGGCTCGACTGGTGACTAGTAATGGCCCCTGAGCTCGAGCACGCCCCCCCCCCACTCCCCCCCATGAGGCCGAAATGTTGGGGAAATCGCCAGGATACTCTGGAGACTCTGCATGATAGCGCAGCGATGTGAAGGAATTCCGCCGGCACCTACTGAGGGCGCTCCTGCCCACGCGTCCGATTCTTCTCCGCCTTGCGGAGGACGTATGGCCAGAGGCCCAACGGAACACGACGTAAATGCTCGCACCCTGTGGCGGATTGGGAGATCGCCAGGGTGGGAGAAACCTCCGCTGGAGGTCCGGGAACTCGGCCGTGGCCTCCCCGAGGCTTCGATCCGAGCTACGACGGCGGCCAGTGCGGCTGGCGGGGCTGCCCGGTGCTCGCGGCGACGGCGCACTGCGCCTCCGTCCCCGCCAGCACAGGATGCTCGTTTCGTTTCGTTTACTCCCCACCCCACCTCCACAGAGTTCCAACGGCTCGCAAGCATCGCGACATATGTGTGTTCGTTTTCCGCGCGCACGCAGGCAACGAAAGGCATCACCACATACCGTGCCTGGAGACCGTTTCCAGACCATGGGACCGCAACATCGCGACTCGGGAGGAAAAGCTGGGCCCAGGAACGGTCGCGAGCTCCGGGGTCCAGCGTCTCGAAATGAAAGATTCGTCGGATATCTGGGCCTGCTATCCCATTTCCTCCAGCATCCCGCCCCCTCTACCTGTTCCTCCCATTCCCTTGCTCCCCCTTCCCGTGTGCCAGTTCCTCTCCCGCCCCCTCTGCCCCGCCACTCCCTCCCATCTCCCCTCCTCCAGCCCCTCTTCCGCGTCGAGGGGTCTTGCGCGAGCGGCGCGTCGGCTGCCATGCCCTCCGCACGTTCTCTTCTCCTCTGCCAGGTCGCCCGCTGGCCCCTCTAGCCCGTCCACTCGCCCCTGTTTGCCGCTTGGGGGGGGTCCGACGGCACAGATCCTGCTGGGGGCGTCCCGCGGGGGGGATCGATCCTTTTGGCATTCTTAATTGTATTGTGAAGGCGTTGCGGCTTGTGTTAAGTCGGGCATGTCCCCCTACAGGGGGATTTTCGTTGAAAAATATAAAAGATTCCAAAATAGCTACAACATGTTCAAAACATAGTCCCCAGATTTTATATATATATATATATATACATATATATATATATATATATATCATTTTGACCTTTTTGCAATATTTTTGGTGTATTTTTTTCCTGTAGAAAATCCCCCTGTAGGGGGACACGCCCGACATAAGGCTTGTGCCGCCGACCCTGACGGCGGGACCTTCCCGGGGACCCCCGCTGCCGCCCCCCCCCGCGGGTGGCATTTTTTTGACCCGGGACCACCAAGGAAGGGGGGGCCACCAGGACCCCCCCACGGGGGGAGGGGTGGTAATCTGACCCGGACCCCCCCTCCTCCTACCACCCCCCTGCGTACCCCCACTGTACCCCACCCCTTACCCTCCCGTCAGGGAGGAAATCGACTTAACTACGACGTGTATTTTCTCTGTTCGTTTCGAAATTCCTGGGGAATGGCGGCGACGATGACGAATACGGCGATCGTTCAAGGTGAATCAATCCACGAGGTGTCAGAAAGCAACCCCCAAGTCATCACGATGTGAATATGCTGCAAGTGTCGGGGCGCGGTCTGACTGTTCGACGCTTGGGGGCAGGCGGGTGGCGGGGACCCGAAGCCTGATGCGGTCTGCGGGTGATTTGGGGCACGCCGAGGAGGGATTTGGCGCGAGGGATTCGTGGGACGTTACGTGCCCAGGCCAATCGGAGCAATGGAGAATCATAGTCCTGGAGGAGAGGTGGCCTGGAGTTGTTGCCGGGGCCGTTCTTGGAGCCAGGGGCCTTCAGACAGCTGCCCTGGATGACGAGCTGGTGCGGGAGAAGGCTTCAGGGTCCGGGACCCGCTTCCACCATGACCCCTTTCCTGCATGGCAGAGGTGGTCATCGATTTGGGGTTCACAGCAGACCTTACCAGAAAAGGCGTCCATAAGGTGCGCATGTCACCCGTTCCTGGCCGAAACGAATATTATTGTGTCTTGTACTTGCGGTCTGGGGCTCACGTTTTCTTCTCTTCCCTCCATGCTTCATCCTTCACCCTCCTCATATCTCGCTATCTCCCTGTCTCTCTCTCTCTCTCGTATTCCTCGTGCCATGCTCCCCATTCACCCTTTCACGTCCTGGATGCCATTCTATTCAATTGCAGGGGTTCCAGCGCTGACCCAGCATGCAGACTGAGGGCTCCGCCGTGTCTCACCCTGCTCAGCCGCCACGTGCCGCGCACGGTGCCCTTGCCGCACGCTGCCGCCGCTGCTCGGGCTGCGCCGCCGCCGTCGGCGCCGTCTGCAACAGCTCTGGCCCGCAGCGCGCCGCTTCTGCCCCTGCGGCATGCGGGCCGGGCCGGCGCAGGCGCGGGGGGGGCGTGTTCGTCCCGCGCCAGCTCCGCTCTCGCTTCTTTTGCCCGAGGCTGCCCGCAGGCACGTGGCCGCGCCAGCGTTTCACGAGGCCCACGAGGCGGCCCCCGCGGAGGTTTTGAGGAATGCTTGACCTGCTTGTTGTTCGTTCTGGGCCGCCTCGGGACCCTTCTGGGGCAATGGTGTAGCCAGACGCCAGCACATCAGGAGATACTGCGCACGTGCTGCTTCTCAGGGAGGCTACATCGGACCTCGCAGCCACATGGTGGAGTTGGCAGCATCGCCTTGGATCTTGGAACCCTTGTGGGCCAGCCACTGGTTGTCAGGCCGAGCCTCGGAAATCACGTGGAAATCTTGGAGACCTAGAGTCAGACCGCATAGTAAGGATGGGCAACCTTCCCAGGGGTACCCTTGCATCCTTGCCTCCTCGGTGCATCCTTGGCCACTTTCGTTGGCCGCGTCCCGCTCGAGAAACCTCGGAATGGGCGTCCAAGGCCCTCGCATCCCCATCGCGCATCCTCATGGCACGGGCCGACTGTACAGCCAGACGTTGATGCCAGGACTCTTTCGGGCCGAGGCGGGGGTCTGGTTGGCAAGCCGTCTTTAGATGTGTCTCGGGGAACCTCTTCGTGGACGAGGCCGGCCGTGGCTCTGGAGGAACAGTCCGCTCGCTCTTTTTTCTCGGTGGTGGCGTCACGACGACTGCAGCCCTGGAGAGGTCGCGCGGGGGCCCTCTGATGAGATCCAGGGGCTGCCGTGGAGTGTTCCCTTGCGTGTGCTTGGTCAGCGCGGGCTGCCGCCCCGGCCCCGCTCGACGCGGAACCCTTCCACGTCTGGGTGCTCCTCCTCCCCCCCTCCCCCCCGCGCGGCCGCCCTCGTCTTTGTTAGGGGGCCACATGCGAACCCTACCCCTACCCCCCACGATTTCTGAGGGGGAGGGTGGGGTTCACTTCGTTCGGGAGCTCCACCCTCCCCCTCAGAAATCGTGGGGGGTAGGGGTAGGGTTCGCATGTGGCCCCCTATTTGTCCTTCCTCCCTGCACGCCGGCCGACTGGCCATCCGGTTGCCCCGCACATGCCGCACGCTGGAGCGGACCGCCTCTGCCTCGCCGCCAGCGGACAAGAAGTATGTGTGTGTGTGTTTGTGTGTGTGTGTGTTTGGTCGGCCCGTACAGCCAAGACGCTGAAATAAGGAACGGTCTGGTTAAGAAAGGGGCTCGATGTTCCTTAGGTCCTTCCATGGCCTTTCCTCCAGCCTTCCTCGTGCACGCCGACGCCTTTGGGACCAAAAAGGGGCCCCGTTCCTTCTTTAATTGTTCCCTGCTTCGGCAGCCCGACTGTGGGCGAGCCGCTGAGCACACGGCTCGAGGCAGGGACGCCGCGGGGGAAGGGCCGCTGCAGGAGGCGGCGGAGCACAGAGCTGCGCCGCAGGCCAGAGAGAGGCCCGGAGCGGCGTGCTCCCGAGGTTCACACCCGACGCGTCGGCCGCTGCACGGAGGGGGGGCGGCCGCCCGCTCCCTCGGTCGGAGGCCTCGGAGTGAAGTCGGGCCTGTCTCTCTTACAGGGGGAATGTGCAAAAATAATAAAAAATAGCCTGGGGACCTGACTATTTCTGATCATTCGGGAATATTTTCAGAGTATGTTTTATTAGTCGTCGAAAATCCCCCTGTAGGGGGACACGCCCGACTGAACCTTGGAGTGCTGCTTGCGAGCGCGAGCGGCGGTCTTTCCCCCCCCCTGCTCGGGCAGCGCGATGAGGACGTACACGCACACGAGTCTCAGAGGAAAAAGAGGTACCCATACCGCTACCCTCCACTGGTGTTCCCCTTTTTGGGCCTCCTCGGAGACCCTCGTCGCCTCCGCTGGATTCGACTCGAAATTCTGGTCAGGAAGCACCCCGGGAGAGGTCCAGGGAGTAGCGGTATCGGTGCCTGAAAAGGTCTCCCCAGAGTCCATGATGGCCTCGAGAGCACGCAGTGCGCGAACGTTCGTATCACGCGGACGGTCTGGCGGATGGGGGGGCCGCGTTCATGCGCGTGGTCGGGCGCGTACGTCCTTCGTGGTCTTCCCTGCCTCTGCCGCCCCTCGCTGGCGCACTGCGGGGTGTGGGGGGGGTCCTCGCTGTCCTGCCGAGCGCGTCTGCGCCCAGTAGCTCCTGTGAGCCTTGTCCTTCTGGGTCTGCAGAGCGGCGTCCTGGCCTCCGGGTGCGGGCTCTGGCGCAGGACTGGAGGAGGAGGAGGAGGAGGAGGAGGAGGAGGACGAGGAGGAGGAGGAGAGGAGGAGGAGGAGGAGGAGGAGGAGGAGGCGGAGAAACAAGATGCGGAGAACGGGGTGACCGCCTTAAGTCAGGCCTGTCCCTCTACAGGAGGAAGACTCCACAATAGTCAAAAAATGGTTTTGGGGCGATGTTTTCAGCACTTTTGGACTATGCTTGAATATCTTTGTTTGGGAGATTCTTACTTGTCGTTAGAAGTCCGCATCTAGGATGACATGCCCGACTTGATTTTAGCCGCGCCACTCGTGCACCAGATTGGTGCTGCTGTGCGCGCACCTCTTCGGAGTCGGGCTCCCGGGGAAAAACAAATCGCAGGGTTTTCTTTGGGCTGTCCCTCAGAGACGTCGCGCAAAGAAGCCAGGGAGCGCGCATGCCGAGCAATTGTGTTGTCCAGCGCGGAAGCAGGTATCGCATACCACCGAGCATCATCCTGATGTACATGGTTGGTTTGGGGAGGGAGAATGGTGGAGGTGTTTTGGAGGTCCGTCCCCGAGTCCGGCACTGGTGGGGAAGGAATTGAGGATGTATCGAATCTCCGAATCATCTGTAAGAGTGGGCGGCGGGCCGCAGAGTACATGCGCATGGGTAAAAGGGGGCCACGAGGCAGACGTGACACCACTGTCGCCATCGGCGCCTACGTCTGTGACGACTGAGACGCTGGCAACGACAAGCAGTACGGCTCCAGCGACATCTAGAGATGAAGAGTCGGATGCTGCCGCAGAGGAAGAATACACTGACGAGCTCAGAAGATCCATGATGGCCGAGGCGACCCAGTGTCAATGCCAAAGTCACGACTCCGTGCTTAGTGTTCACAGTCCTGTTGACGTGCATGACAGTTTGCAACATACTCCGTTGACGCTGCATCTCCGAAGTAATTCATGCAAGTGTAAACCGAAGGACTCCTGAAGTCAGGGCTTTGGGCGGAAGGCCAGTCACACCGGTGTGATACTTGGGAGACGTTGAATTGTGTATCATTTTTTTGTTTTGCCTCGTGGTTGCCCAGCATTGGCATACGGACGGCATGTTGTGCCAGTTTCATCGTTAGTGGTTCGGGCTAGTGCGATATGTTCGTTGAGTTGTGCACCGTGCATGGCCACTGTCGTCACTTTAGCTTCTACGACTGTCCCTGTTCACCTGTTGCTCGCACATCTGCCGGACCATCCGCGTTGACCACCCCCAACAATCTTTGCAGTTGAGGGGTTCTTGCCCGCGCTACTTCGGTAACTGGACGGGTCGGCCGAGGATACTCCACGTTAGCGACGCAAAAAAACTGTGTCGTTTGCGCCAACATTGGCGCGGTAGCTGCCCGCGTAAGGTCGCGCGTGAGCGCCTTCTTCTCCAAGTGTGGCGTGCCGCGCGGGCGGCCCGCGCAAGCCGCCGCGTAGGGTTAAGTCGGGCATGCCCCTTTCTAGGAGGGTTCTCTGAGTGGCCCGGCTTCCTCTGTTCCTGTCGCGCCATGGCTCGTCCTCCTCCTCCTCCTCCTCCTCCTCCTCCTCCTCCGGGTCTCCGGGCACTGCGGCCTTGCTTTGCGCACAGCGTGTCCCCTCTTGCCAGCCCGCCGGAGCAGTCGCCCTCTGCCCAGCCGCCGGCGCAGAAACTGGGAGCGGCTCGGCGAGGGGGCCGCATGCGAACCCTACCCCCACCCCCCACGATTTCTGAGGGGGAGGGTGGGCGTGTCCCTCTACAGGGGGAGAGTTCAAACATAAGTCGTAAATCGTCGGACACTTTTTTGTTCTAACTAGTTTTTTGAATAATTATTGAGCTGGTTTGGTGTTGGATTTATTTCTCGTCCAGAAATCCGCTATAGCTCACACCACGTAGCTTGGACGACATCGCGTGCACCGGTAGGCTCGCACCGCATGCCTTGTCCCAGCGCACTTTGCACCACGTAGTCTGCACTGCTCACATTCCACCCCCAGCTTACACCATCCATCTCACACAGCATACCTTGCACCTCGTAGCTTGCGCCACATCTTTTTCCGCCAAAGCTCACCCCCGCATAATTCACACCGAATAGCGTACACGGCATCGCTTGATAGGCATAGCTTACGCTTCCAATGTGCAAGTCTTCTTCACACTTCGCGGATACACTCCAGCCAATTAAGAAGCCTTGCCCACGAAAGTTGACAGGAAACAGGACGAGGAGACACATGTAGTGGAACAGAGCGGGCGACTGGGGTGAGCAGAAATATTTCTTGGCGCAAGAGGGGGTTCCCTTGGAGGGCCTCGTCGGGCCCCCGCGGGGACGAAGGAAGGAGGAGGTGGACGACGGTAGCGACGACGACCACGACGAGGAAGAGGAGGAACAGGGCACGGACGAGGACCAGAAGGAGGACATCGAAGAAGAAAAAACGCCGTAAACATAAACTTTGGGCGCTCCGTGCGGGTTTCTTCGATCTGCGCTGGGCTCTCCCAGCAGCGCCTCGGGTGCCGCCCCTGGCGCGCTCCGCGCGCCAGGGAGGGGGGTCCGGCGCAGATCCAGGCAATCCGTGCGGAATGCCAAAAATTTGTGTTTAACTGTCTTCGTCTTCTTCTGTTATTCTGTTATTCGGACGACGAGGACGAGGACAGAGCCCTCAACATCGCCTTTTTGGAGCTTTCTTGAGACTCCTTCGGGGGGACCTTGTGGTCCTCTTGGGGCTCGTTTGGGTGGTCTCGGGGGCCCACTTGAAGCCTTCCTGGAGCCCTCTCGGGGTTCCCTTGGGAGCTCGTGAGGGCCTCTTGGGGCCATTTTGGAGGCCATCCATCAAAAACGAGGCCATTTTGATCGATCGATTTTGGGGCCATTTTGGAGGCTATCGATCGATTTTGGGGCCATTTTGGAGGCCCCGCCCCCGAGGCCATCGACAGGCCCTCTTGGGGCCCTCGTGGGGCGCTCGTGGGGCCGCTCTGGGGCGCTCGTGGGGCCGTCCGGGGGGGGGGCCTCCTTGGGCCCCTCGCGGGGCTGTCCTGGGGCCAGCTTGGGGCCCCCGTGAGGCCTCCTCAGCGCATCGGAAGGCAAACAAAAAAAAGGATCGAACGCCGTTGGAAGTTCTCAAATCGGCAGCGGCTTGTGTTCGGAGCCCGTGCCACCACGGGCGTGGGACTGTGCCGGCGGCCACCACAGCGCAGGAGGTTTCAGTACGGCCTGCGTGGCGATGTGGGCTGAAGCTGGGTGTGACAATTTGTGCATCTGTAGGGCGCACCAGTCGAAGCTCTTGGTCAAGATTTCCAGTATCCAGCCGTGGAAAAAATCAAAAAATAAATCAGCGCATCGGAAGCGAAACGGCGAGAAGACGCACCTCATTTATTGTCTGCCGGTTGTTTCAAGGATTTGGCCTCTTGGGAGGTCTTGAAAGGGCTGGCGAGCATTTGGAACCGTCTTGTGGCCCCCGGCGGGCTTCTTGGAGGTATGTCGAACACAATCTTGAACCATCGCCGGCTATCTTGAGCCATCTGTGAGGCAAGGTTGGAGCATCGGAGGCCCTCTGCGAGCCATCTTGGGCCATCTTGGGCGCCCTGGCACTTCGCGGTCTGCCCCCCCAAAAACCCGAGGGAGGGGTGGGGAAGCAAACTTTTCGGAAGGAGAAATGTTTTGGAATAATCAATTCGCTAGACCACCTTAGCCCAAAAGGCTGGTGGGCCTCATTGTTTGGGGCCCGCGCTGGCTAACATGTGCCTTCCTGTCTCAAAAAGGTCATATACATTATGTGCTGTTCATCCGTCCAGCAGCGTGTGCTGTTCGTCTTGCCCGTCTCAAGGTACGGAGCACATGCAGGAGGAGCGCTGGTGGAAATCGCTTGGTAGAGTGTCCTGGTGAGCTTCTGGTTTGCGGCCCGTGTGGCCTTTCGCATGTCCCGCCTCCTCTGCAGGTTATTCTCTTGATTTTGCGCCTCCCTGACAGGTGGACGCCGCGAGCCCCGTGATCTCCACGAGCCCGGTGGACTCCCCCCCCCGTCCTCCTCTCTCCCATTCTTCTCTTTACTCGTCGCGGGGACTCCTCGGACTAGCCCCCGTCCCAGCTCGTTGTGTTTCTGTTGGACGCTCGTCCCTTCGTGGGTACTTCTGGATGCGTCTCTTCTGCTCCTCGTCTTTCTCGCCCGCCTTCTCTTCTCTCACCAGCCCATGCCCATCCCTGGGATTGACGCGCCCAAAGGCGATGACAATCTCAGGGATGCACCCTCAGAAAGTGAGGGAATCCCTGAGATCGCCATCGTGGGGAGGCGATGCCGAACATAGGGATAGGTTTAAATCGGGCCTGTCCCCCTACAGGGATTTTCGACGAAAGATAAAACATACCCCCAAAATAGTCCAAAAATAGTCTGGGAACTATTTTTTGCATATTGTTTGACCTTCTTGGAGTATGTTTGGGGTATCTCTTATTGTTCGTCGAAAATCCCCCTGTAGGGGGACAGGCCCGACCTAAGGACAGGGATATGTTCCAGGCTGGAAATTCTCCTCCGCTTTTTTCTCAGGCAGGGCCGCCGGACCGCTCGCTATGGGGGGTGTCTCTTATGCCCGCCTCCTTCGCCTCCTCCAGCTGCTGGACCATGGCCCCTTTTCCCGCATCAGCCAGGAGGGGAAAAACACACAGGCACAATGAACCGCCGATTCCGCAGAACATATGGGAAAATTATGGGAAGTGGGGGCAAGGCAACAGCCCAGAACGAATGGGAGTGGATGGGGGAATCCTGCTGTTTGTGTCTGTGTGTGTGTGTGAGTGTTTGTGTGTGTGTGTCTGTGTGTGTCTGTGTGTGTGTGTCTGTGTGTGTGTGTGTGTGTGTGTGTCAGGGCCCCTTCCTCCGCCTCCCGCTGCTGCCCATGGCCCCTTTTCCCGCATCCTTTGGGCTGCGGGTTGGCGAGCGAGGGCCTCCCCGTGCTGTGGAGCAGCCGAGGGGTTGACACGCAGACCTGCACAGACGCACGACGTCGGCGCTGACAGATGCACCAACATCTACGCGCATGCAGATGTACAGGTTGCAGGTCTGCGACGTTGGGCTGTTTCCAGGAACCCTCGACCTCTCGTTGCGTACACGTTCAAGACGAATCGCGGCCGCATATGCTCTGCTCCTCTCCTGATGTGCTCAGATGAAGGCCTACTACGGCGCAGCGGACGTAGGCGCCAGAGATAATGTATTCTTTCATCGTCAGGGGGAGTGCGAGGCAGCTGAACATGCACAGAAAAGCGTTATGCTGTGGATTACCGCCATTTTGTGGTGTTCAGACATTCGGTGGCTGTCGCCTTGTAGCGACGCACGTGTTCAAGTGTCTTGCTCGCGTGATCATTCCGCGGGTGGGTGAGTAGTCCCACCAGCCCGTTGAGGGCTAAGGTGGTCTAGCGAGTTGTTTCTCGCCCCCCTTCAAGAAGCGTCTTCCATTCCAGGAGGTTTGTCTCCCCCCCTTCCTGAGGTGTCGTGGGTGTGCCGCGAAGTGTCAGGGCGCCCAAGATGGCTCGAAGAGGGCCTCCGATGCTCCAACACTGCCTCACAGATGGCTCAAGATAGCCGGCGATGGTTCAAGATAGTTTTCGACATACCTCCAAGAGGCTCGACGAGGGCCACAAGATGGGTCAAACAACTCGAGTGCCTTTTCGGGACCCTCCGAGAGTCCCAATTTTGTCAGAAACCAAATGAACATCAATGATGAGTGCCTTGTCAGAGTTTCGTTTCCCATGATATTCACGAGAGGGGCCCAATAGTCTTCCCAGACGGCCCAACAAGCGCCCAAGAGCTGCCCACGAACCCCAAAGATGTGCCCCAAGAGGGCATGTGTGATGACCCCAGGGATGAAGAGCACATTGCCCCCGCCCACCCCTCCTTTGACCGGTGGCCTCCAAGATGGCCCCAAGAGGCACTCCAGGGCTCCCTAGGGGCCCCCAAGTGGGCTCCAAAAGGGCCCCAAGACGGCCCCCAAACCCACCGAAAGAGCCCCAAGAGGACCCCACGGTCCACCCAAAGAGTCCCAAGAAGGCTCCAAGAGGCGACCCGCGCGGGCCCGACGAGGCCCTCCAAGGCAACTCCCTTGCTCCCAGATGTGCCTCTATTTTTCCATGCGTCTCTTGACCCCGGTTCCTGTCAGCTTTTATGGGCATCTGTTAGAGCCGCGAGGTGTTTTGAGGCTTCATCTCTTGGCATGTGTTCCTCCTCCCTTCTCGCCCTCGCCCTCGCCCTCCTCCTTGGAGGGCTCTCATGACAGGCTGCGTCAGTGGGATGCGGAGGGTGAGCCCCCCTGCGAGCGAGGGAGGTAGGCAGGAGTTGAAACAGTGATGATGGCGACGATGAGGGGGGGAGGGAGGGAGGCAGAGAGGGAGGGGAGGGAGGGGAAAAGGAAGGAGGGAAGAGGGCGGAGGGAAGGGGGGAATAGGGGGGAGGGAGGAGGGAGAGGATGGAGGCAGGAGGAGAGGTGCTTGTGGCAGGTGGAGCCAGCGGGCACCAACGCGATGTCGGATCAGCAGAAGCAGCAGATGATCGGCGGCATCGTCGGCGGGACGCTCGGCGTCGTGACAGTGGGTCTGCTAGGCCACGTGCGGGCTAGCCACGCGTCGCCCTCGCATGCAGATGATGACGAGGAGGAAGAAACCCAACATGAGGCAAGGGGAGGAGGAGGAGGAGGAGGAGGAGGAGGAAGAGGAGGACGTGATCAGCGTCGTCCGCTTCCCTTCCAGCCCCTTGCCCTCCCCTTGTCAGCCTTCTGTTGTCCACCTCCTTCTCCATTGACCTCTTTGCTGCTCGTCCTCTAAAAGCTTACACGCCAGTCGTTGAAAGCAGGTATTTTTGGACTCCCAGATCCTAATATACTTCGCCTTCCTACTTTAAGGATCGACATGTCTCCTTCTTCCCTCCTCTTCCGGGGCGGGCGGAAGCCTAATCTATCTCCAACGCCTTCCTGCTTCCTACTTCCTACTTCCAGAGGGCTACTCGGGCAGGAAGGTTTACGCTGCAATGGTCCGTCAGTCCAATGTGGTTTGAGGGCCTTGTCGAAGTCGCGATGAAGGTCAAACGCTCACCATGATGTCGACGTGCCAGGTATTTCTCTCCACGAGAGATTCCTCCGTGGAGGCAATGCCAGTCCAGAAGCAGGCGCCAATCAGGCACTTCACACACATCCGTCCAACACGACAGGAATGGAGCTTGCAAGTGAACTGGCGGGTGTTGCTCGTGCGGTGTGCATTTTAGCTGCGCGTGTGACCCCGCGCTGGCCCGGGCTCTCGCCGGACGTCCCCTAGTCACACGCCTGCCTAGGCTCTTTGTCCCAGCGGGCCGTCCCACTGGCGGCGCAAGACGGTCTGGCATTCCCGGGTGCGAGCGTTGCTTTTGAGAATTTCGGCCCAGGAGTGCTATGTCACTGGCCACTAATCTTATGACATGCCCACGCCAGACGATCATGCTTTACAGTATGAGCGTTTCATTGATGCGATGCTTCGGTTTTTTTAATGGGCATCTGGCGCAAGGAGCATTCGACTGGTGCCATGCTCCATGGCCTTGGTGAGTAGTGCCCAGGAGGGCCGTCGCGCCATCCGATGACAGGCTGGCGCGGTCTGTTGGTTGGTCGCCACCCACGTCGGAGAAGAGCTCATGTGCCAGGTTGACACCGTGTGTGAGTGTATGCTTCAATTCCGTTGTGCTGCCCGGGTTGCAGTCGGCTCTCCCTGAGGTTCCGGGGATTTTCCACGGGTTGGCCCCCAGTCGAAAGACCGCCGCGCCCAGGGCTTGAGGCATGTCCCCGGGGAGTGCTGTCCGGGTCGCCCCTGGGCCGTCGCTGCTTCCGTGGGGCTTTGGTCGGCGAGGCACGCCCCCCTGTCACTCTGAGTTGTTGTCCGGGAGCCCCTTGCCGGAGTGATCGGGGGTGGACAGAACCCCCAACAGTGACACGTCGATTAGAGAATTGTCCGTTTTCGGTTCTCGAGAGGGCGCCGTGGCCGTTATTTTCCAGGCTTGCGCCCGCCAGGTTTGGGCCTCAGGTCGTTTTCACTAAACCACGTTGTTCTAAAAGGGGGTCTGTCCAACCCCGAAGTGAGCATCGGTGGGCTGATGCCTATCCCCACTGACGTGGCCTGGGCCCCACGGGCCGACATGCCCCCTTCGATGGGGATATGGGCTGTTTACCAGTTTGAAACATATCCCTATCCCTATGGTTGCCATCACCTCACCTCGATGCCGACCTTGAGGAGTCCCTCAGTTTCTGAGGGCCTCTCCCTGAGACTGCCCTCGCTTTTTGTTCGCCCAACTAGGGATATGTTCGAGGCTGGTTAGCTGTCTCCTTCTGGGGCTCGGAGGGTCTGTCCCCGACCGGGGCGCCGGGATGGTGGGCGTCGGGGCGGGAATGGGGACGGGGGGGACAGGGAGCGGTCAAGCGATGCTGACAGAGGGGGTCGTGCAAGTCGCGCTCCGCTCAGTGTGCCCTGTGCTCTTTCCGACGGGCCGTGCGCCGCCAGGCTGTCCGAGCCCTGGGTCGTCAGTGGGGAGGGGAGGGGGGGCTCCCCCAGAAGGGGATGAAGGAAGAGAAGGCAAGGGGGGGGGGGGCGGGCAGCGCCGTCACGGGGAGGGGCATCGGGGATAGGAGGGGGAATGGAGGGGTAGGGGAAAGGGGAAGTGGGGGCGAGGGGGGGTGAGGGGGCAAGGGGGCGAAACAGTGGTGACGGCCGAGGCCCCCGAGGAGGGCGCGCCTGTAGGCGCCCCTCGGCGGCACCCCTCGGCGCAGCGGCTCCCGCGGCGCGGGGCCCGAGCGGGAAGGCGAGCGGCACGCGTCAGCAGCGACGGGCAGCGAGCGAACAGAAGGAGAGCTGCTCGGAAGCCCTCGGTGGGTGGGGCTCCTCCTCCCTCCTCCTCCCTCCTCCTCCTCCTTCCTCCTCTCCTCTGCCTCCTCTGTCTACTCCTCCTCCTCCTCCTCCTCCTCCTCCTCCTCCTCCTCCTCCTCCTCCTCTGCCTGCCTCCGCCTCCTCCTCCTCCTCATCCCCTCCTCCTCCTCCTCCTTCCTCCTCCTCTGCCTCCTCTGTCCTACTCCTCCTCCTCCACCTCCTCCTCCTCCTCCTCCTCCTCCTCCTCCTCCTCCTCCTCTATCCTCATCCCTCCCCGTCCATTCCTGGACGCCCCCACCTGGAACCCCCCCCCCCTCTTTGGGATGCCGCGGGCGCCTGAAAGGGGGGGGGCAGAGCGGCGAGCCGCACTCGGTTCCCGCCCCGCCCCCCACGAACTCCCCACAAAACCACCGACGCCAAGAGCTGCACCATGCTGGGAGGCCGCGCACGGAGGGGACGAATTCCCCCCGTAGCCACCGTCAGGAGGGTTTCAATTCTCTTGCTGGACGCCCCCCCCCCTCCGCAAGAGCCCATGCCTGGCCAGAGGCGCTGCGCGTTCCCTGGCTCGCCCTGTCCTTGTCGTTGTCCTTGTCCCCGCTTCTCCTCCTCCTTCTCCTCATCCTCCTTCCTCAATTCATGCGTCCTCCCTCCTCACTCCTGCTTCCTCCTCCTCCTCCTCTTCTCCTCTCTTCCTCGTCCTCTCCTCCTCCTCCTCCTCCTCCTCCTCCTCCTCCTCCTCCTCCTCCTCCTCCTCCTCCTCCTCCTCCCGCCTTCTCCACGTCCTCATCCTCGCCCCCGAGGGGCTCCTTCTCTCCCCGCGCGGTTCGATGGCCCGTCCCCCCCCCCCCCCCACCCACCCACCGACCTCCCGCCAAAGCTCGCCACCAACGCCCCCTCCGCCCCCCCCCTCCCCCGCGCGGCGGGCGAGGCGGGTTGCTCGGCGGGCTGCTGACCACGTCGACGACAGGATTGGTCGGAGCAGCAGCTGAAGCACGGCGAAGACGATTGCGGGGAGGAGGAGGAGGAGGAGGAGGAGGAGGAGGAGGAGGAAGAGGAGGAGGAGGAAGCGGAGGAGGAGGAGGAGGACCAGTGGAAACTCAAGGGTCATCAACGATGTTGGAATAGTTTAAACATTGCCAGAGCTTCACGGATTGAGGGCGGCTCCTTTTCACAATGTGGCTCTCGCATCAGCACCGCGCACATTCGTTTATATAATTTTCAAGAGATTCACGGATTCCCAAGATCAACGAACGGGTTGTGTTGAAAGGATTCGAGATTATGAGGGCTCAGCAGTTACGTTCATTCGCGACGTTGAATACCAAGAACGGCGTTCTGGCACGATTCAAGACCGTCAAACAGTAACGGTCAAACTGATCCGTGGCGTTGGACCCCGAGAACCATATTTTGGCATGCTTCAGGGTCTTCAAGCGGTTGTCTTCCAACGAGGCAGTTCCTTCAATGGAAATGATCCGTTGTAGGGCCTATGAAAAGGAAGCTCGGAGGGACGAAGGCTGTAGCCACATGTTGAAAAGGAACCGCCCTCAATCCGTGAAACTGTTACAAAGGTTGAAAACGAATGTGCGCGGCACTAAGGCGAGAGCCACAGTTTGAGAAAATGGGTTGCCGTGCGACTTCCGCTTCTTGGCCATAGCGGAGGTGCTCGTCCTGCTACCCGGTCATACATCCTACGACGTCGTGGTCGAACGAGCAGGTTGATACCCCCTTACTGAATGTCGCACGCCCTCTGGGGAACGCGTTTTGTATCCAGTTGTCCTGCTGCGCCGCGCGCGCGTGCCCGTCCATGTCGCTCGCTGGGCCCGCCGCGTCCCCTCGCGCCTCCTCTCGAGTTCTCCCGGCCCGCACCGCCGGATGGCTCGCCAGTCATGGCGGACCCCACTCGTCCCACATCCCCGGGGCGGCCGAAAGGGGGGGATTGGGAGAGGGGGGGGTACGAAATTTGCTGCGGGGTTTACGAAATTTGCTGCATGCAGCTAGTTTCGGCCTCATCGAGGGGCCCAGTCCTCGATACATAGCTGCCTCCGGAGCTGGCTTGCGCCGCGAAAATCAGCTACGTGAGCCGATTCTCAAACCCACCCTTTGCTATACCCCCCTTTCGCCCGGCCCGACACATCTGTGCATCCCGTCCCACCTGTAGCGTTCTTCGCTCGCCGCGCGCGTCGCACAGGAGCTCCGATGCTTCCTCGGACGACAACCGTGCCGACGACCACGTCCTCACTGGCGCCGGTGTTCGAAGAGAGGACCCGGCCGGTGCGAGCAGTCTTCTGTCCTGGGGGGGGGACGGCGCGAGAGTGGGCTCCAGCGGGGTGCCGCGGTGCGCGGGGCAGGCGACGCAGGCCAGACAAGGGGAGAGGCGGAGCAGACTTGAGAGGCCGAGGCTCCTGCGCGCTCGTTCCGCAGAGCACCCCCGAGCCGCGCTTCGGGGGTCTCGCTCTGCTCGTGCTGGTGCTTGGATGTAACTCTTGGGGCGTCAAGTTCTGACTCTGCCCTGGTCCGACCTCCGGTGAAGTCCGGCCGCAGCCCGCTCGATCTGCCCAGATTTCGCTTGCTCCCGCTGATAGTCCGGCTCACTCCCGCGTGATCCGCGGCGTTCAAGTGTGGCGATGCGACCCTCCAATGGGGCTCAAATTTCTCCTTCGTCTTATGATGTTTCAACGTACTGTAGCCTTGTTTTCCAGAAAGAATCTCGAGCACCAAGGAGCACCGAAAGTCGAGGGTTTTCGACACGCGTTCGACACTGTTTCGACACTCTTCTGGGTGCTCGCCATTATTTCTGGGACGTGGTCCATTTCAGCACGGAGCAACATAACCTTAGTCCTCTCGGCGAAGATCCCCCCGGTCGTTGCCCCCCAACTGTTTTTAGTCTTTGGTCGGGTCAAGCCAGGACCCCAGGTAAGGGGACCCGGTTAGTCCAGAGCCCCTGAATTGGCCAGAATCACTAAACCAGGTCTGCCGTAGCTGGTGTATTTTGGGGTTGACGGCAGTTCCTTTTAGTGGACTGGGGCGGGGCGGGGGGGGGGGCGAGTCCAAAGTACACACCACCTAACCGGCCCCACTAAGCCCAGTTCTCCAACGCCCCCAACTCCAACGCCCAGTCGTTGCCCCCCCTCCCCCTGTAAAGAGGAGGGGGAGAGGAGGGGAGGAGGGGAGGAGGAGGAGGAGGAGGAGGAGAGGAGGAGGCCTTAAATTACTTGGTCCTCATGGGGGAGGGGAAGGCGGAGGAGGGGGGGGAGGAGGGGAGGGGGGAGGGGGTGAGGGGGAGGAGGAGGGGAGGAGGAGGAGGAGGAGGGGGAGGGGAGGAGGAGGAGGAGGAGGAGGAGTAGGGAGGGGAGGGGGAGGAGGAGAGGTGAACGGGTAGAAGGGGAGTAGAGGAGGACGGAGGAGGAGGAGGAGGAGGAGGAGGAGGAGGAGAGGATGGGAAGGAGAGGAGGAGGAGGAGGAGGGGAGGAGGAGGAGGAGGAGGAGGAGGAGGAGGAGGAGGAGGAGGAGGAGGAGGAGGAGGAGGAGGAGGAGGAGGAGGAGGAGGGGAGGAGGAGGAGGAGGAGGAGGAGGAGGGGAGGAGGAGGAGGAGGAGGATGAGGAGGAAGGAGGAGGAAGGAGGAGGAGGAGGAGGAGAGGAGGAGGAGGAGGAGGAGGAGGAGGGGAGGAGGAGGAGGCGGAGGAGGAGGAGGAGGAGGGGGAGGAGGGAGAGGGAGGAGAGGAGGAGGAGAGGAGTGAGGAGGAGGAGGAGGAGGAGGGGAAGGACAAGGAGGAGGAGGAGGAGGAGGAGGAGGAGCAGAATGAGGGGGAGGAGGAGGAGGAGAAGGAGGAGGGGGAGGAGAAGGAGGAGGAGGAGGAAGAGGAGGAGGAGGAGGAGGATGGGAGAAGGAGGAGGAGGAGGACCCCCTCCCCCTCCTGCTTATGGTGGTGGCGCTGGAAGACAAGCCCACTAACGACGGAGGTTTGTTCGCACCACGCAGCTTCCACCACGTGGCCTGCGCCGCATAGGCTGCACCACACAGCGCACACCACACATCTCAGAGGAGGTGAAGGTACCTATACCGCCACCCTCCGCCCGTTTGCCTCTTTTTGGGTCTCCTCTGAGGCCCTCGTCGCCACCTTTGGATTCGCCTCGAATTTCTGGTCGGAACGCACCCTGGGAGAGGCCCGGGGAGTGGCAGTATCGGCTCCCTTTGGTTTCCTCAATATCTATGTCACCATACGGACTCCGCCGTTTCGCTGACACCACGTAGCCCACACAACATAGGTTGCAACGGTATATCGTGCATCATGTATTCACGCCACCTTGCTCACACCACCTAGCTCACACAGCATGGTTTGCACCACCTAGCTCACACTGCATAGCTCACACCACGTAGCTTACGTAACACAGCATTGCGCACACCACATATCTCATATCGTTAAGCGTTCACCACGTAGCGTAACCGCCCACCGCATAGGTCAAATCACATAGCTCACACTAAATAGCTTTCTCCGCACGGCTTTCACAGCTTAGCTTGCATCGTATAGTTCACACCGCATAGGTTACACCGTACGTTGCCTCGCGTTCACCTCCACATTGAAACAGCTCCATATGTGGGATCCGCGCTGGCAAACCTATCTCTGGCGAGCACACTGCCTTCGGTCGGGATATGCGGCTCGGTTTGCGAACACTTCCTGTAGAGGAGTGGGTGGCGGCGCCAGCCAGAAGCCAGGCGAGCACGGTGCACTGCGCCAGGAGAAAGCCAAAGCTGCTGCTCCACAGGCCGAAACCACTGCGGCACCCCTCGCCCTCGTGCAAGGCGGTGGGCGCCGCTCTGGCGGACGGGTTGGCGTGCTAGGCGCGCGCGGCGGCGTGTTCGGCTCGGCGAGGCGCTATGCCGTGTCGCCTCCTGCGACCACGCGCTCAGAGCGGGCGTCGGGCGCCGGCGACAGACCACCCTTCGCCGTCACCCTCTCCCTCGCCCTCGCCATCTCTCTCTCGCCCTCGTCCTCTCTCTCGCCCTCGCCCTCTCTCTCGCCCTCGCCCGCTCCCTCGCCCTTGCCCTCCTCCGTTGCAGCCCAGGCCCTCGTCCCCTTCCCCCCTTCCCCCCTTGCCTCCCCCGAGGCGCGGAAGGGCGCCGCGGGTGCCCCCCCCCCCCCCCCCCCCGGCGGCCAAAGGCCCCCCCCCCGGCTCACGCTCGAGCCCCGCTCGCGCGCGCGCGGCGCGCTGTGGCAGGAGGGAGCGACGGGGGCCCACCGCTGGCGTCGGCGACGGGGACCCACGAGCCTCGAAGGAGCGACGGGGGAAGTGCGCTTACGGTACAGTCGGGGCGCTGAAGAAGGAACCCTTTTCGTTGGGGAGGGGCTCCGGTCTCCTTGAGTGTTTCACAGCTTGCCTCAGGTTTTCCGGAGGTTTTCGATGGGACATCGAACTTTAACTGATTGGAAAAAGGGGCCTCGTTCCCTATGTAGGGTTCCTTAGGTCAACGACCCGACTGTAGGTTCATGCGGCAAGGTGTTCAAGTTTGAATTCTGCGATGCGGCAGCACCGGCGGACACGGTAACGCCTCTGAGCCCGAGGGAATTCAACCCTGAACGATCATGGCCGTGATCGATTCAAGGTCGAATGATCGACGCGGTGTCAGAAACCTTCGCGCGCGGACGCCGCACGAACCTACCGCAGTTGTTGAGTAGGGCCGAGGGTCAGGGAGCGCCTTCCTCTGCAGGGCCACCAGAAAAGGACGTCAAGGTGGTTACGCGCCTCGCTGGTCAAGCCGACGAGGATGTGCAACATCCAACCATTCGTTGATGTCCAAAGTTTTGGCTGAACGCCCGGTGTGGCGCAGCAGTTTCTAGCTTGATCGAACAGGTTGGTTGCGCCCCTTGACGTCCGTTTGGGGTCTTCTGCAGACCTGGACCCCCAGCCCTGCTCACTTTGGCTGCCCTGAGACGCCCGTCTTGAAACGCAGCACGCACTTACCGTGTTCAAAAACGCCCGTGCTGACACGCTGCGTGTCGGCTCACCGTGTCGGCCCATGTTTTTTGGTGAGCGTGTCGCGCCAGACCTGCGTGGGCAGTCCGCGTGTGGAGCTCCGGGTCCACACGTTGCGGGCTGCGTGCTGCGTGTCGGGGCAGCTAAAGGAGCGAAGGAGAAGGCCTTCTCAGAAGGCTCGGAAGCCCCCCAACCTGCTCAGAAGTTGTCTGAGTCTTCCCCGGACCGGAGACACAGGGAAGACTTCTGAGAGGGCGCGAGGGGCTTCTGAGAGATGTCCCGCCGCCTTCTGAGGCCTTCTCCTTTCCACTTCCCCCCTGTCGCTCGTCGTCGACCTCTGCTGAGAGGTACGTTTGGGGGACCTTCCTTGGGCCCACATTCGCCGATCTGTTCGATCCCCGTTCGGACCCAGTTCGACCCCAGCTCGACTCGGGTTCACCGCAAGTTCGATTCCAGCTCGGTTCACGCAGCACCGACGCATGAGTGCAGCTATCGTGGCTCCAGGAGCGCCCCCACAACGAGCATCTCCCCACTCCTCCGGCGATAAGCATCCCAGAGGATGTCGGGAGTCTCGAGACGGGGGTCAGTGCAAACGCTGGTCAGCCCGAGCGCCCGATCTTGCAGGATCCTGCAGGGCCAGGGTCACACTGAACCGGGTCTGGGTGCATGATCCTGCAAGGATTCTGCGCATTGCCCCAGGCTTGGGTGCAGGGTCTCGCAGGCTTCTGCAAGGCCTGACTGACCCTGGTCTGTGGGAGGCTCGTGCCTTGTCTCTCTGGTTCCTTCACCGGGCCTCCAGCCGGCTTCCTATACACTCCCGTGCCGCTTTGGGTGCAGGCCACCCGTCCGTTTGAGCGGAGGAGGAGGAGGAGGAGGAGGAGGAGGAGGAGGAGGAGGAGGAAGAGGAGGAGGAGGAGGAGGACGAAAGGAGGAGGAGGAGGAGGAGGAGGAGGAGGAGGGGATCAGTGTAGTAGACCGCGCTGGAGAACGAGGAGGAGGAGGCAGGACGAGGAGTGGAGAAGCCGCAGCGAGGGGGAGGAGGAGAAAGAGGTGAGGAGGGGACAGGTCGCCAACGTCGGCGTGCGCGAGGGGGAGGCGCCCGGTGCCTCCGCTCGCGAGGGGCTGGCCTCAAGCTTTCGGCGGAGTGCGGTGCGCTGCCAGCTGGTGCCTCCGGTCCGGTCGGCCCCGGGTTTTGAGCGCAGGTCAGGGGCGCCACCCGGTTTCCGGGCGGTTAGGGTTGGATGGGCTATCCGAAGGCCTTGGCCGACCCTCCTCATCATCTCTGCTTCTCTCTCCTTATCTCTTTCCACTCTACTCCTCGCATCCCCCTCACCTTTCTCCACCTCCTCCTCCTCCTCCTTCTCCTCCTCCTCCTTCTCCTCCTCCTCCTCCTCCTCCTCCACCTCCTCCCTCCTCCTCCTCCCCCCGCAGCGAGCCAGTCCCCCCCCGTATCGTCCACGAGGAAGGATCGCAGGCCCGCGCGAGCGGGGACGTGGGTGAGCCAGGGCGGTGGCGCGCCCGAGAAAGCCACCGCCGCGGGCCGAAGCGTGCGCCATTCCTTTGCCCCTCGCTCGCTTGGTCTGGCCAGGAGCTGGCCCCCGGGGCCCTGCGGAGGCAGGGCGGGGGGCGAGGGGGAAGGGCAATGGGGACGAGGAAGAGGAGTTCTTGCTGTCGCCTGTTCTGGTTTGCCGTTCTTTCCTGTGTCCTGGCGCTGTCATGCCGCAGTGCAGCGACTGCAGTGGAGCGTGGCGCCTGAAGGGGGGAACGATCGAAGAGGGCGAGGACGAGGAGGGAGAGGAAGAGGAGGAGGAGGACGAGGAAGAGGCAGGGGACGAGGAAGAGGACGAGGAAGAGAAAGAGGACGAGGATGAGGAAGAGGAAGAGGAAGAGAACGAGGAAGGGGACGAGGTTGAGGAAGAGGCAGAGGACCAGGAAGAGGAGTCGGCAGAGGACGAGGAAGAGGAAGAGGACCAGGAGGAGGAAGCGGCAGAGGACGCGGAAGGGGACGAGGCCGAGGAAGGAAAGGGCACGAGGGGCCTGGCGCCGGGCGCTGCAGCAGGAACAGGCACGGGGTGTGCGAGGCGGCCGGCGCCCGCGGCCCTTCGGACGACGCGTGTGCATGGCACCACGGCGGCGCCTCTCGAGGCGTCGCCGAGCCTCGGCCCGGGAACTCGAAGCAGGAGCACGCCATGACCTTGGATGTTTGGCGCTTCTAACCAGCCTCGAACATGTCACTACCCCTAAGATGGGCGAGCAAAAAGTGAGGACAATCTTAGGGATATGCCCTCAGAAACTGAGGGACTCCTTAAGATCGGCATCGAGGTGAGGTGATGTCAAACATAGGGATAGGGATATGTTTCAAACTGGTAAGCTCCGCGCGGATTTCGGGGACCCCGGCGCCCCCGGCGGCGCCGGCCGGCGCCGCCCCGGGCCAGCTCCGCGCGCCAGGGAGGGGGGGGCCAGCGCGCCAGCGCGGATCCAAGAAGTCGGCGCGCAGCGCCGAAAGTTTTTGCTCATGGCGTTTTTTTGTGTTTTCTTCTAGGAGTAAGTCGGGCCTGTCCCTCTACAGGGGGAATTTTCAGAAATAGTCAGAAAATAGTCTGGGGATTGTTTTTGCGCATTTTTTGACCCTTCTGGAGTATTTCTTGAGTATTGTTTGGCTCGTCGAAAATCCCCCTGTAGGGGGACACGCCCGACTTCAGCCGAGCAGCAACTCTGCACCGTGCCGCGCTAGAGCGGGGCCCGACGGGGTGCCCAGACACGGTACGGTGCAGAGGCGCCGTTCTCGTAGCTGGGCGCCGGGTAGCCAGACTTCTCAAGGGTCTGTTCGGGCGCGCCGGCGATAGTTCATAGGACCCTGGCCAATTTGGCCCCTGGACGGGGAGAGCGCCGTGCGGGAGCAGCGTGGCCCGACATGCGGAAGGAATCGAGGAGAAAAAGCACATTGATGAGTCAGGGCGCGTGGATTCGCGACGGGTCCGGCTGCTGTGCAGAATCGGCTTGCTCCGTCGCCGAAGTAGACGGCATTGTCCTCGCGTTTTGGGGAGCCCACTCCACGAGCCGTAATTAGGTCTGGCGATCACGCGCCGGATCCACTGACCCCTGATGGATGTCAGCGCGTCTCGAACTCCTCCTCCTCTTCCTCCTCCTCCTCATCCTCCTCCACTTCCTCCTCCTCTTCCTCCTCCTCCTCCTCCACATCCCCCTCCTCCTCCCCCTCCACCTCCTCCTCCTCCTCCGCCTCCTCCTCCTCTTCCTCCTCCTCCCCCTCCTCCCCCTCCTCCAGAGGCAGAGGTCGGGGGCGGGACCGGCGTGGCCCGACACGGGGAAGGCGGAGCGAGGCCGACGCCCCTGACCCCCGACGTCATGGTGTTCGCACGCTCTCGGCCCCGGAGCGCATGTGTGAACGAAGCACGCTCGGAGTGACTGCTTGCACAGGCTGCATCAGGTGGGCAGGTGTGGCTGCCATCCTGGCAGACACCTGGAAAGGTGCAGCGCGGCGGTACAGAGTAGTATTTTACACATGCTCCGCGTGCGGATCATGTATTACACATGCAGGGATTTGTATTAATCATGCATACATTGATGCATAGAATAATCATGTATTAAACGTCCGATGTTTTTTAATCCAAAAATCCGATGTATGAAATACTGGCCTGTACAGCCGGACGCGCTGATGTGCCTTCCTTGCGTTCTTTCGTCTCGATCCTCGCAGTTCTCGACCCATTTCCAGTGGGAGTGCGGTTTTTCATCCGCACTGGTTTGTTGACTGTCCCGAGACTCTGCGAGGGCCCAAAGAGGTCGAACACTGCCAGGCATGATGGTGTTAGTCATGGTGATGGTGATGATGATGGTAGTGGGGGTCTTGGTTGTGCTCATGACAAAGATGGTGGTGATGATGCTGATCTTGGTGATGGTGATTGTAACGGTGATGGTGATAATGCTGGTGGTGGTGATGGTGGTGTTGATGGTGATAGTGATGGTGATGGCGATGGTACTGTTTTGATCGCGACGTGAGGGGGTCCTTGGAGGCTGAGGCCTGAGGATGGGGGGTCAACCACTGTCATAAACATGAACTCAGAGGTCCGCGCGGACTTCCAAAAGATTACGCTCATGTGATTTGTTGTTCCCCTACAGGCCCCAGAGGGGGACAACCCGCGGGCGCGAGCGCTGCCGCCAGGATGCTCGGCGGCCCGCACGGCTCGCTGTCCGCCTGGGGCTCCTGGGTCGGCAGCGGCGCCTCCGACCTCACCGAGTCGGTCCGCCTCGGCGCCCACGGCCAGGACCGGCGCGAGCCACCCTCCTCCCTCCACCCTCCCCCCTCGCCTTCCTCCCTCCTCCTTCCCCTCCTCCTCCTCCTCCTCCTCCTCCTTCTCTTCCTCCTCCTCCTCCTCCTCCTCCTTCGCCTCCTCCTCCCCTTTCTCCTCTTCCTCCTCCCCCTCCTCATCTTCCTCCTCCTCCTCCTCCTCCTCCTCCTCCGTTGCCCTCGTCCTCCCCGTTCTTCCTCCAGCCTCAGGGGACTTGTCCCACTTGGATCCCGTCCCAGTGCCGGCACTTTGCAGGGTCTGGCCTCGACTAGACGTAAGAGTGACCTTCCGCCGGAGTGACCTTTGGTGCGGGCACAGATGGGCCCCCAGATGGTTGAAATTGAAGCAGGAGCAACGGCTTGCGCGCCGAGGCTTGGTCCCCACGCTGCCCCCAAAAAGCCGCGCACCAACGGTCACTCTTACCCAGGGTCACTCTTGCGTGTAGCCGATGGCCCGAGTCGTCGCAGATGGGGCGCCTGGGGCGCCCTGTCTCCTGTCGGCCGCTTGCAACGGCTTGGTCTGCAGCATGGGCGGTTTCCCGAGTTCAGGCAGCATCGGTGGCGCTCGCACCCGAGCACGCAGAAGCTGAGGGTCCCAAGGTCGTCATCGTCAGTGGGCTGCTGGGGGATGGTGACATCGCGGAGGCGGCGGAGCTGGTGAAGACGTTCGTTCCCATATTGCCCACCAGCGATTTGGAGTCCTCAGCCAAGCACTTCGTTGCTGCATGGGCCGTAGCTGTGCTGTGAAGTTCAAGGAGGCTCGCATCCGACGCATGTCGTCGTTTCTGGATCCCGAGGCCGACATCACCGTGGGTTTTGAGCGGGCGAAGCTCGACCAGGACAGGCGCAGGAAGGACGTGTCCTCGGCAGCAGTGGCGGCGACGCCTCCTGTGGGTTCGAGGCCACGCGTGGCATGAACCTCTTCACAGCTCTTGCGAGAATCCGTGGGACTCAGGACCCGCGGAGCCGTGAGGCGGCTCAGCAGCAGGAGCGGGAGAAGTACGTGTCATTGCCTGTCGATTTCGTCTTGGAAGCTGGCCTGCCGGTGGGTCGGCTGCCCAAGTGGTCCAGTCGCCCCCGCGGCTGTTCCTCGCAGTGTCGCCCAGGGCCGCCCTGGCGACAACGTTGGAGAAGAGATCCCGTGAGCGTGTAAAGGTGAGGTCGTTTCTGATGGCCGGGGAACAGGCACGATTTTCACACGATGTGCGACATCTTGGAATCTCTGCAGGTGTGTTTGGAGGAGCCATGCAGGCGCACGGCGCCTTGTTCTCACAGCAGGGCTGGAAGCGATCGGGTTTCTCGAAAGAGGTGACGGCGCCTGCCCCCCGGATATGTTCGCTTCAGACCACATGGTCTAGAACTTCGTTCGTGAGGCGATGGCGCAGGGAAAATGGCTTCTGTCGGGCAGCCGCCATGAAGCACCTCGTCCAACTGTGGCAATTATCAACGCTCTCGAGCGGGTGGTTGTTGGCGAGACCGCCGAGGTGTACAAGCGCAGGCTGGCCTTCAGGAAGCTGTGCAAGGTCTGGGGGACTTACCGTTTTGATGACCATCGGCGGAGGATTGTTGGACTGAACTCGTTTGACGCTCGTCCAGACGAAAACCAGCGGTTAGTACAACGCCGAAGGGGTTGGTGAGGACCTGTGGTCGCAACATGCCACCGGGAGCGAGATGAGTTTCTCGTTGCCCCGCGCCTGGGCCACACGGGGGTCGTGCACAGAGAGGTTAAGTATCTTGAGGGCGCAGCCTTGTCAGGGGCACTCGTGGCTAGTTTGGTAGTGGCTGGAACGGCTGGAGCGCTGCCCGCCACCAGGTACTCGTTTACGTGTCCGTTTGGTTCTGGACGGAGCAGCCTGCAAGAATGTTCTGCGATTCTGGGTCTCTGCGACTGGGTCTCAACAAGGAGTGGATGGACGATTCTGCGATTCTGCGATTCTGGGTTTCAACAGGGAGTGGGTGGAGACCTCAGGCCGCTGTCAGGGCGACCATGCCGAGGCTTACATCCGGGTCCACGGGCGCACTGTCGGAACCATTCGGTGCAGCCAAAAACCCTAATCAGGACGCGCGACTCTGCCCAGGGTACCCTTGCGCCCTTGCTCTTCCTTGCTCTTGCGTCTTTGGGGTTTTCGTCGTCCGCCGCCCCAATCATCCCAACTTCGGCTTCCAAGAGTCTTGCGTCCTTACCGCGCGTCCTTATTAGGGTTCTTGATGGTATATTTCGAGAATAGAAAGTCGACGGGCTCGGCGAGGAGGACACTCTTACGGCTCCGCGACCATGGCATAGGCGAGCAGGCGATGGAGATGCAAATCGAAGAGGTTCCGGTGCTTCGACCCGTTTCCGCCCATGAAGGACATGCGCATTTTGGACCTGGCCGTGCCCGTCGCGTGCGTTCCTTGGCGCGCGAGGGGGCTGCGTGTCCGCAGCAGGGCCCCTTCCAGGATGTGCCTTTTCGTCGGCGCTGCTGGCCGCGCAGCACATTGATTCCGAGGTTCCAGCTACGCCGCGGCCGACGTCCACGAGGGGGGCAAAAGCGTGCGCCCACGAGTTTGCCCCGATGGCGTCCGAGGCTGCGCTGTGCCGATCGGACGCAGTGGCTTCAAAAGCGGCCGCGCTTCGCGGCTGTGCCTGCCCCGGAGTGCTTGGTTTGGGGGGAGCTTTGAGGAAACCTCCTCCTCCTCTTCCTTCTTCACCTTCTCCGCCTCCTCCTCCTCCTCCTCCTCCTCCTCCTCCCCGTCCTTCCCTCTCCTCATCTGCCCTCTCCTCCTCTCCTCCTCCTCCTCCTCCTCTTCCCCTCCTCTCCTCCTCCTTGTCCTCCCCTCATCCCCTCCTCCATCTCTCTCTCCCTCCACTCCTCTCCTCCTCCGCCTCCTCTCCTTTCCCTCCTCCCCCTCCTCCTCCTCTCCTTCTCCTCCTCCTCCTCCTCCTCCTCCTCCTCCTCCTCCTTCCCCTCCTCCTGTCGGGCCTTTCGCAACCTGACGCGTCTGGGCGCCACGGTTTTCACCATTCCTGCTGGAAGGGGGGCGCGCGACCCGTGTAGGACGAGGACGAGGCGGATGTGTCGTCGGCGGCATGCTCCTCGTCGGCGAGGGTCCTCGCCGAGTTGTCCTTACATGGAGCCTCGGGGCTCCCCGCCAGGGCTCGGGCACACCGCTGAGCTCGGACTGAGTTTGGTAACGGGGGCTCGCGCGCCCTGGCGCCCTCTCTGCTTGCAGCAGGACGTGGCATCGCTCGGACGCGTGCAGTTCGTCGGCGAGGACGATCGAGGAGCATCTTTGGCGGAAACAAGATGCGCACGACACCGAAAGATGCGCGGGGAGTGGACGTCCGAGCGATGGCCCGTCGGAGTCGGGCGGCCTGCGGTCGCAGGGCGGTCCCAGGAACCCTCGGATGCGTCTTCCCGCGCTCCCTGCGGACACCGGGGCGCACTGAGGCATTCAGGAGCACGATCCTGGCATCGCTCGGACGTGTGTATTTTTTCCCCATATCCTAAGATGGGGTTTTTGTTATTACTTGGACGCCTCCTACTCCCTCTCCTTCTCCCTCCTCCTCTTTCCTCCTCCCCTCCTGTCGGACTTACTCATACTCAGACTTGCTCATACTCAGACTTACTCATACACAGACTTACTCATACTCAGACTTACTCATACTCAGACCTACTCATACTCATACTTACTCACACTCAGACATACTCATACACAGACTTACTCATACACAGACTTACTCACACCCAGACGTACTCATACACAGACTCACTCATACCCAGACTTACTCCTAAACAGTATTAGTCATACTCAGACTTACTCACACCCAGACGTACACATACACTGACTTTCTCATACACAGACATACTCATACCCAGACTTACTCATACACAGACTTACTCATACACAGACTTACTCATACTCAGGCATACTCGTACTCAGACCTACTCATACTCAGACTTACTCAACACACATCAGATCTGGAGGATGTCTCAAGCGGGGCGTTGGTTTCAGCACCCCTAAGGGGAGCCGCCAGGGGTGTTTGCACGGGCTCGTTCGCGGCCATTTTGTGGGGATGTCTCAGGCGGTTTGCTTGTTTCTGGGCTCAACATCCTTCGCTTGGAGAGCAGATTGTGAGGATGTCTCAGGCGGGGCGCTGGTTTCAGCACCCCTAAGGGGAGCCGCCAGGGGTGTTTGCACGGGCTCGTTCGCGGCCATTTTGTGGGGATGTCTCAGGCGGTTTGCTTGTTTCTGGGCCCAACATCCTTCGCTTGGAGAGCAGATTGTGAGGATGTCTCAGGCGGGGCGCTGGTTTCAGCACCCCTAAGGGGAGCCGCCAGGGGGTTTGCACGGGCTCGTTCGCGGCCATTTTGTGGGGATGTCTCAGGCGGTTTGCTTGTTTCTGGGCTCAACATCCTTCGCTTGGAGAGCAGATTGTGAGGATGTCTCAGGCGGGGCGCTGGTTTCAGCACCCCTAAGGGGAGCCGCCAGGGGTGTTTGCACGGGCTCGTTCGCGGCCATTTTGTGGGGATGTCTCAGGCGGTTTGCTTGTTTCTGGGCTCAACATCCTTCGCTTGGAGAGCAGATTGTGAGGATGTCTCAGGCGGGGCGCTGGTTCCAGCACCCCGAAGGGGAGCCGCCAGGAGTGTTGCACGGGCTCGTTCGCGGCCAGTTTGTGGGGATGTCTCAGGCGGTTTGCTTGTTTCTGGGCTCAACATCCTTCGCTTGGAGAGCAGATTGTGAGGATGTCTCAGGCGGGGCGCTGGTTTCAGCACACCTAAGGGGAGCCGCCAGGGGTGTTTGCACGGGCTCGTTCGCGGCCAGTTTGTTGGGATGTCTCAAGCGGTTCGCCTGTTTCTGGGCTCAACATCCTTCGCTTGGGGAGCAGATTGTGAGGATGTCTCAGGCGGTGCGCTGGTTTCAGCACCCCTACGGGGAGCCGCCAGTGGAGTGTGCACGGGCTCGTTCGCGGCCAGTTTGTGGGGATGTCTCAGGCGGTTTGCTTGTTTCTGTGCCCAACATCCTTCGCTTGGAGAGCAGATTGTGAGGATGTTTCAAGCGGGGCGCTGGTTTCAGCACCCCTAAGGGGAGCCGCCAAGGGTGTTTGCACGGGCTCGTGCGCGGCAATTTTGTGAGGATGCCTCATGCGGTTTGCTTGTTTCTGGGCTCGACATCCTTCGCTTGGAGAGCAGGTTGTGAGGATGTCTCAGGCGGTGCGCTGGTTTCAGCACCCCTAAGGGGGGCCGCCAGGGGTGTTTGCAAGGGCTCGTTCGCGGCCATTTTGTGGGGATGTCTCAAGCGGTTCGCATGCTACTGGGCTCAACATCCTTCGCTTGGAGAGCAGATTGTGAGGATGCCTCATGCGGGGCGCTGGTTTCAGCACCCCCAAGGGGAGCCGCCAGGGGTGTTTGCACGGGCCCGTTCGCTGCCATTTTGTGGGGATGTCTCAGGCAGTTCGCATGTTTCTGGGCTCAACTTCCTTCGCTTGGAGAGCAGATTGTGAAGATGTCTCAGGCGGTGCGCTGGTTTCAGCACACCTGAGGGGGGCCGCCAGGGGTGTTTGCACGGGCTCGTTCGCGGCCATTTTGTGGGGATGTCTCACGCGGTTTGCTTGTTTCTGGGCTCGACATCCTTCGCTTGGAGAGCAGATTGTGGGGATGTCTCATGCGGGGCGCTGGTTTCAGCACCCCTAAGGGGAGCCGCCAGGGGTGTTTGCACGGGCTCGTTCGCGGCCATTTTGTGGGGATGTCTCATGCGGTTTGCTTGTTTCTGGGCCTGCTCACGTGGACGCGCTATTGTAGTCGACCGCTCATAGAGCGCGACTACAATAGCGCGTCAACGTGAGCGGTCGACTACAATAGCGCGTCCACGTGAGCAGGCCCAGAAACAAGCAAACCGCCTGAGACATCCCTACACAACGGCCCCGAAAGAGCTCGTGCAAACACCCCTGGCGGCTCTCCTTAGGGGTGCTGAAACCAGCGCCCCGCCTGAGACATTCTCACAATCTGCTCTCCAAGCGAAGGGTGTTGAGCCCAGAAACAAGCAAACCGCCTGAGACATCCCCACAAAATGGACGCGAACGAGCCCGTGCAAACACCCCTGGCGGCTCCCCTTAGGGGTGCTGAAACCAGCGCCCCGCCTGAGACATCCTCACAAGCTGCTCTCCAAGCGAAGGATGTTGAGCCCAGAAACAGGCGAACCGCTTGAGACATCCCCACAAACTGGCCGCGAACGAGCCCTTGCAAACACCCCTGGCGGTTCCCCTTTAGGGGTGCTGAAACCAGCGCCCCGCCTGAAACATCCTCACAATCTGCTCTCCAAGCGAAGGATGTGGAGCCCAGAAACAAGCAAACCGCTTGAGACATCCCCACAAAATGGCCGCGAACGAGCCCGTGCAAACACCCCTGGCAGCTCCCTTTAGCGGTGCTGAAACCAGCGCCCCGCCTGAGACATCCTCACAATCTGCTATCCAAGCGAAGGATGTGGAGATCAGAAACAAGCAAACCGTCTGAGACATCCTCACAACATGGCCGCGAACGAGCCCGTGCAAACACCCCTGGCGGCTCCCCTTAGGGTGACACATCCTCACAATCTACTCTCCAAGCGAAGGGCGTTGAGCCCAGAAACAAGCAAACCGCATGAGACATCCCCGCAAAATGGCCGCGAACGAGCCTGTGCAAACACCCCTGGCGGCTCCCCTTAGGGGCGCTGAAACCAGCGCCCCACCTGAGACATCCTCACAATCTGCTCTCCAAGCGAAGGATGTTGAGCCCAGAAACAGGCGAACCGCCTGAGACATCCCCACAAAATGGCCGCGAACGAGCCCGTGCAAACAACCCTGGCGGCTCCCCTTAGGGGTGCTGAAACCAGCGCCCCGTTCGAGACATCCTCCAAATCCGATGTGTGTTGAGTAAGTCTGAGTATGAGTAGGTCTGAGTATGAGTATGCCTGACTGTGTATGAGTAAGTCTGTGTATGAGTAATCTGGGTATGAGTAGGTCTGTGTATGAGAAAGTCAGTGTATGTGTACGTCTGGGTGTGAGTAAGTCTGAGTATGACTAATACTGTTTAGGAGTAAGTCTGGGTATGAGTGAGTCTGTGTATGAGTACGTCTGGGTGTGAGTAAGTCTGTGTATGAGTAAGTATGTGTATGAGTATGTCTGAGTGTGAGTAAGTCTGAGTATGAGTAGGTCTGAGTATGAGTAAGTCTGAGTATGAGTAACTCTGTGTATGAGTAACTCTGAGTATGAGCAAGTCTGAGTATGAGTAAGTCCGACAGGAGGGGAGGAGGAAAGAGGAGGAGGGAGAAGGAGAGGGAGTAGGAGGCGTCCAAGTAATAACAAGAACCCCATCTTAGGATATGGGGAATAAAACATGAGATGCACATACGGGGAGCTCCACGCAGTGAATATTTTTTTTTCGGCGAGGACCCTTAAGGAACATCCTGGATCATCGAGCGAAAAAACACGCACGAAACCGAAACATGCACGGGAAATGGACGTCCGAGCGACGGCAAGCGTTGCGCTCCCGGGCGTTTTGGGCTCGTCTG
>CAUYUJ010014356.1:352604-355104 GCA_963575745.1 Prorocentrum cordatum | reverse complement strand
ACAGTTTTGCACTCGCCCCCCCCCCCCCCCCAGGGAAGTCGCGAGGTCTTAACGAGATGCCCGTGTAATTCTATTCCGCGCGACTGGGTTCCCACTTGGTTCCCGTGTGACTCCACTCCGCTGGACCTCCCTGGAGGCCGCGAAAGTGGGGACAGCAGCGCACTTCGCAGCCCCCCAGGGAGCCGCGAATTGGATCCCCGTGTAACTCCAGTCCGCTGGACCTCCCAGGAGCCCACGATAGTGGCGACGGTTGCACACTTTTCAGACCCCCAGAGAACCCCGAGGTCCTAACTGAATCTCCGTGGACCCCCACTCCGCGGGACCCCCCAGGAGCTCACGGAAGTGGCAGCCCCCCAGGGAGCCGCGAGGTCCCAAGTGGATATTTGTATAATTCCACCCCCACGGGACCTCGCAGAAGCCCACGAAAGCGGCGACAGTTTCGCACATCGCAGCCCTCCAGGGAGCCGCTGGGCGGGGTCCCAAGTGTATAATTGTTTTCCGCCTTTTCGCGGGACCTCCCAGGAGCTTGCGACAGTGGTGACAGTTGCGCATGTCGCAGTCCCCCAGGGTGCCGCGACATCCCACGTGGATCCTTGCGACCTCCCAGGAACCCACGAAAGTGACGCCAGCTGCGCACCTCGCAGTCCTCCAGGGAGCCGCGAAGTCCCAACTGGATCCCCAGTGTAACTCCACCCCGCAGGACTTCCCAGGAGGCAGCGGAAGCCTCGACCATTGCGTACTTCGCAGCCCCTTAGGGGGCCGCGAGGTCCCACATGGATCTCCGTTGAACTCCCCCCCGCGAGACCCCCCAGGAGCCCACGACCATGGAGACAGTTGCGCACTTCGCGGCCCCCCAGGGAACTCCGGGGACCCAACTGGATCCCTGCGTAACTCCACCAGGGGACATAACAGAGGAAATAGGAGGCAGGAGGGCGGAGGACGGGGGGGAAAAGGAGACGCAACCATGCGGATAAGGAAGAGCAAGCCGAGGAGAGGGGAGGCAGGAATTGGGGAGCAAGAGGGGGAAAAGGGAGGTGGAGGAGGAGGATACTCGATCACAGGGCTCTGTTCCAACCGGGAACCCCCAACACAGGAAGATTGGAGAAACAAACATCAGGCTCGTCCATGGCAAATCGTTCGTTCCAGCCTCGACCTATGTCCTGGCAGGACATGCCGAGTGCAGGACAACGCGTATACACATAAGATGGTAGGCCTTGCCTCGCTCTTCCGCGGTGTTGCCGCCGATGCTCTACGGGATCCTCGTGGACTACGTCATGTTTCTCGGCCTGCCGCTGCTGATACGGTGTGGGCGTTCGTGAAGCAGTGTGCCCGGGGGGCTCCAGACCCCTGGGAGAGTGGCTTGTCTGATGAGGGCGGTGGTGGTATCCATGGCCAGGCCTCGATTGGAGGTCCGCTGGCCTCCGGACCCTGGGTTCCTTGCCGAAGGGCTCCTTGTCCAAAGCCATCAACGCACACCCTAGGCGATGCTCATGAAAACTCAAGTGTTCGGCCAGAGTCTCGACGATTCTTAATGTTCACGCGGCTGCTGCTGCTGCTGCTTCCCATTCCCCTCCTCACTCCCATGTTCGTCTTATTTTTCCCTGCGCTTTTCTCGAAAACTCGTCCTCATCTTTCCCCGCCTCTTTCCAAGGTCATCGCTGACATTCGGCAATCCGGCAGATTTGCGAAAGCCGGTCGTTTCGTCGCATATCCCGCTGGTTGGGCCAGGTTTTCAACACGCAGGCTTCAGCGCATCGCACGCCGTTCACAGTTTGACACTGCAGCGGGGCAGCTCATAATTTGAACAACTAGAAGAAACGGGTCGGGTCAACGCGTCACTATACTACCCTAGATGCCAGAATCTACAGCACACGCACACCTAACCGCCCACGAGGATCAGTATCTGAAGCAGTTGTAGCCGTCCAGTGTCGTGCAGGAGACGGGTATATGAGTGGTTTGGAAGTTATGGCGTCTGATCCACGTATATTGGAAGGCCCGTTGTATGAGCCTCCACGAGGAATCGTTATACAGCGTTTCAGCAGACTTGGCCATCTTGCGCTATGCCAGCTAAATTGGCATAGCCATTGTGAAAACGAGTGTCATGAACACATGTGCGTATTTCGTCGGCTCGGGGGCAGTGGATCCACAAGGTTTGTCGCGCAACGCGCTGCCAATGTGGTCAGGATCAGTTGCCGCACAGCGCGTACACTCTGACACGGTCATGTCTGATAACAGTTCGTGTGTTGGCTTGGTCCTTTTGTCGCAGCGATGTGGGGCGCACCGCGGTGGCACCAGACATGGACGTGGACCGGTTAAGTATGCGGGCGGGGGGAGAAGCCGAACCATGGTAGTCCAGCTGAACACACATCAACGTCCAGAGGGCCGCGTGGGTTTCTTGGGCCGGCGCTGGGCTCCCCTCCCTGACGCGCGGGGCGCTCCAGGGGCGGCGCTGGAGGCGCCTGCAGGGTGGTCCAGCGCCGATTCCAAGGGAAGCCTGCTT
>CAUYUJ010014356.1:262604-350104 GCA_963575745.1 Prorocentrum cordatum | reverse complement strand
TCTTTCTCTCTCTCTCTCTCTCTCTCTCTCTCTATTTATATATAACAGCACCAAAGGAAGAAGAAGAACCGGCCACCGCCAGAGGGGATGCCTCCCCGAGCCGCAGACTGGCCAGGCAGGGCGCCGCCTAAACGGGGTACCACGCCACCAGGAGGACACCGGCGCCGGGCTCGTGCCCACGGCGGCGGTGCCGTCGTCCCTTGCTCGGGATGCCCCCCCCCTCTCTCGGATCCGCTGGGGGGTCGGGCACGTGCTGTCGGAATGGGTGGTGGGGGCTTGGAGGAGACGGAGAAGGATGGAGGAGGATGGAGGGGGAAGAGATTGTGGGCATGCTCAGTCAGAAGGTGAATCACCCCCCCCTTGGCCTTGGTAAGAAATCCATCCTTGGGCTCGGCGGCGGATGCGGCACCATTATGGACGCATCAGCTAGGCGCGGACCTTCTTTGACCTACCTAGACCACTCTGGGGAGGGTGGAGTGAGAGGCATAATTCTCCGAAGGAGAGGAAAAAGAGATTTCGTTGGACGAGCTGGCATGCTCAATCACATCCCATCGGACTGTTGCGATTTCGTCGACCCCCGATTCTATTTTGCAAGGTGCTATCCCGCCCACACAGCGATTCGGCAAAATGGCAACGGACACTTGTCACGCATCGCCCACGAATTTCTTTGTCAGACATCGTTCACTAATTTTCTTTCACCTCCACTGACAAAGAAGGTCCTGCTGCGCAAAAGGCTCAAGGATCTAGACGTCAGTTGTCGGGGAAGGCAGCCACGTTGGCGTCGGAATGTCGGCTTTGCTGCAGTTGCAGATCGCAGGCTGCGTCGCCGACAGCTTGAGAAATATTCATGTGGAGTCATGGCCTTCCGTAGCCTTTTTGGCTCAAGGGTGCTCTGCGCCCGCGATCGCAATCGCATTCTCTCTCACAAGTTCAAGCAAACAAACACAAAACACATCGCAGGCATGCTCGCAGAGGGCATGCTCACTGTCCCCTCCACGTCAGCTCTGTCTCCTGCTGCCATGGACTCCCTGCCGCAGAAGGTGCTCTTGGCGGACGCCACTGTCGACTCGCGCAGTGGCTCGGACCATGACGTGTCCGACACCGAGAAAGACTTCCCGGACGACCTCGCGCAGCATCTCACGAAGCTCATCGGCTTGCCCCCGCCCCCGGGGCTCGGCCTGGACTTCGGCGCGATCGCCCCTGCCGGGCGCACGCCCCTCCGCAGCAAGGCCACCTTGTTCTCGCCCCTCCGCAGCCATGCCGAGGCGTTCGTGCCCAAGGGCCTCGCGCTGGCGGGGGGCCAGCGCGTCACCTCGAAGGCGCCCGGCGGCGGCGCCGAGGCGAAAGCCCAGGGGTGGACCACGGTGATGATGCGCAACGTGCCCCACTCCTACACGTGCGACAAGCTCATCGGTCTGCTGGAGTCCAAGGGGTTCTCGAAGTGGTTCGACTTTGTCTACGTCCCCATCAACTTCACCCATATGCTTGGTGTCGGATACGCATTCGTGAACCTGACGTCTCAGGAGCGAGCGGAGGAGTTCATACTCGCCTTTGATGGCTTCGAGGGCTGGGACTCTTCATTCTCCAAGGAAGCATGCACTATGCACTGGAGCGTGTGCCAGGGCCTCGACGAGAACATCAGCCGCTATCGGAACAGCCCCTTGATGTGCGAGGAGGTGCCGGCATTCTACAAGCCAGTCCTCTTGAAGGACGGGGTGCGAATCGAGTTCCCGAAGCCCACGAAGCAGCTGCGCACTCTGAGGCGCCGCAAGGGCAAGCAGGGGGAGGGCGAAGGCGAGGAGTGAACGGATAGGACCACATGAGTGGCGTACGTATAGGCTTAGTGGCTTCTCTGTGCGGTGCTTCTGCGTGTTCTCTACGATCCTTGCTTGGTTCTCCGCAATCAGCCTAGCGATCTTTTTCACAAGCGAGTGCCGCAGATTGTGCGAAGGCTACTGTGCTGAGAGCTGCCGATGGCCGAGCTCTTGTTCTATCGAAAAAACAAACAAACAAAAAACAAAAAAATGTGGAGTCATGGCCTCGACGAGCGTTTTCCTGAACTTCGTAGGACATCTCAGCACTAGCTTTGAAGGCTTGACATGACTTGACCAATACCCTGATGCGTCTTGAGATAACCTCAGGAGTTCATATGGCAGTCTTCGCGACCTGTCGGACTATCTGCTTCCATCTCAGCGCCCTCCTGCGGCGGCCTACTCGAACCTCCGGTTCTCCTCCAGTTCCTCTTCCTTCTCTTCCTCCCCTACCGTCGTCCTTCCTGTCCACGCCTCCACCCCATGCCGCCCTCCACTTCGCCCTTCTCCTCGCCTTCATCCTGGCTGGCGCGCGCACTTCCCGCGGCGGCGGGCCGCATCGCCAAGACGCATCATCAGCAGCCATAGCTGGCCCGTGCTGTGCACCTCCTCCTCCTCCTCCTCCTCCTCACCCTCCACCTCCTCTTCCTCCCCCTCCTCGTCCTCCTCCTCCTCCTCCTCCTCCTCCTCCTCCTCCTCCTCCTCCTCGTGCCCATCCCCCTCCTCCTTCTCATTCTTCTTCTTCTCCACCTCCTCTTCCTCCTCCTCCTCCTCCTCCTCCTCGTGCGCAATCCCCCTCCTCCTTCTCATTCTTCTCCTCCTCCTCCTCGTCCCCCTCCTCCTCGTCCCCCTCCCCCTCCTCCTCCTCATTCTCCTCCTCCTCCTCCTCCCCGCCCCTTCGGAGTGGGCCGACCTCAGCGCCTGCGCAGAGTCGGGAGCCCGGCTGGTCCGTGGCCCCGGGATCGACGCGCACGCCCCCCCCCTGGCCACAGGCAGGGGGAGGCCGTGCGCACCGACCTCGGGCGCAGCATGGGCCAGCTCAGGATGTCCTCTCTCTCTTTCTCTTTATGCTGACTCTCTCTCTCTCTGTCTTTCTCTTTCTCTCACTCTCTCTCACCTTTTTTTCCCTCTCTCTCTGTCTCTCTCTCTCTCTCATTCTGTCCTTCTCACTCGTTCACTCTCTCTCTCTCTCTCTCTCTCTTTCCCTCTCTCTCTCTCTCTCTTTCTCTCTTTTTTTTCCTGCCTCTCCCCTTCTCTTTCGGCCTCCTTTCTAAAGTGCCGTTTTTAGATACATGCTCCGCGCGCGGATCATGTATAAAAACGCAGGGATTAGTATTAAAAAACAACGACGAGTTCATGCATGAATTCATTCACACATTAATCATGCATTAAAAACATCCTATATGTTTAAAACTCCCATGTGTTACAAACTGCCCTGTAGCATGGTGGAGTGCTCACCCATCAGGGAGCAGTTCCCCTTCAGATTCTGGCGAGGTTGCCTACACGAGGGGGGCGGCAGGAGTGTAGTGAGGCCCGACAGGACATTCCGACTTCACGCAGGTCGGGACTAGCTCATACGCCTATTCGGCCAAGCGTTGTTGAAAAAGGCGGCGAAGAGAGGCGCAGGGAAAGACAATGCAAGAAACCATGCCTGAAATGAAAAGAGCAACTGCCTCCTGTTAAAAAGCTGGCACTGGTCATCACCTGGCCTTCGTCGGCGGCGAGCGAGGGACGGAAGTGTGGAGGGTTGGGCCTTCTGAGAAGGCTCGGAAGTCTCCCGGCCTCAGGAGAAGTTTCCCGAGCCTTCCCCGAAGACACAGAAGGCTTCTCAGAAGGCGCGAGGGTTTCTGAGGAGTCCCGTCGCCTTCTGAGAGGGCCTTCTCCTTCTTGCTTCCCCCCCTCGCTCGCCGCCCACTTCACACAACTCAGGCCTGGTCAGGATATCGGTGCTGGTGTACAGGTTGGCGCCCTCCCAAAGGGCGGCCGCGTCATGGCGACGCCGCCGGCCCGCGCCGACGCGCCCCCGCGCAGCCCGCGCGGCGCGTCGCCGGCGAGCGCCGACACCTTCGACAGCTGCGGGCAAGATACACTGAAGATCTCACAATAGTGGGGGGACAAAAAAGTATTTGACGGCCCATCTGGGACCCCCTCGAGGGCGGCGCAACCGCAGCACACTCCAGACCCCCCCAGAAGCATCGTTCCGCGTTTAGGTCTAGACCTCCCCAGAGCATCGGGACCCCCCCACAGTCGTGGTTGACGAGGCCCTATCGACCCCCCCAAAAGTAGGACCCTCCCCCATTGTCATGAGATCCGGAGTGCCCACGTCCCCACCCGCTGCCCCTTGGACTTGCTGGCAGGTGGCGCCAGAGAGGCCGAGGCGCAGTGGACTTATCGGTGAAGACCCAGCCTCCAGGGGCTGGGTTTTTGTCTCCATGTCCACTGCTCCTCCTCCTCCTCCTCTCCTCCTCCTCTCCTCCTCCCCTCCCTCCTCCTCTCTCCTCCCTCCTCCTCCTCCTCCTCCTCCTCCTCTTCGTCCTACTAATGGACTTCGTCCTGGCACTCCTGACTCCTGACTCCTCCTCGTCCTCCTCCCCTCCTCCTCCTCCTCCTCCTCCTCCTCCTCCTCCTTCCTCTCTCCTCCTCTTCCACCTCCTCCTCCTCCCCCCCTCCCCTCCTCCTCCTCCTCCTCCTCCTCCTCCTCCTCCTCCTCCTCCTCCTCCTCCTCCTCCTCCTCCTCCTCCTCCTCCCCCTCCTCCCTAAGGCTTCTGGTCAGAGGGGCCCGAAGCTCCAGAGGGCAGTGGGCACGGACGCAAGCCTTGCCCGCAACAGCGCCTCCGAGCCATCGGGGAGCGGGTCGCTGGCCGGTGCTGGCGGCGGGCGGCACGGACGCAGCGGCTCGTCGAGCGCGGCCTCGGGCGCGGAGGGCCTCTTCGGCGAGGCTCGCGGCGCAAGTCGTCGTCGCCGTCGCCGTCGTGGTCGTCGTGGTCGTCGTCCTCGTGTTTCCACCTCCCTCTCGGGGCCTCCTCTGTGGGCCTCCCTGGGAGTTTTGAGGCCGATAATATGACAACGAAAACGGCAATCCCCCGCCCGTTCAGTGCAGCCCCGCCATCGTCATCGTTGTTGTCGTCGTCGTGGTGGTGGACGTCGTTGTCGTCGCAGTCGTCGGCGTCGTCGTCGTGGTCGACGTGGTCGTCGTCGTTGTGGTCGCCGTCGTCAACGTCGTCGCCTTCGTCGTCGTCGTCGTCGTGGTCGTCGGCGTCGTCGTGGTCGTCGTGGTTGTCGCCGACGTCGTCGACGTCGACGTCGATGTAGTCGTCTTCTTCGTCGTGGTCGTCGTCGTTGTCGTTGTCGTCGTTGTCGTCGTCGTGGCCGTCGTCGTCGTCGTCGTGGTCGTCGTTTTTTTGGTGGTCGTCGTCGTCGCCGCCGCCGCCGTAGTCGTCGTCGTAATCGTCGCCGTCGTCGTCATCGTCTTCGTTGTCGTCGTTGTCGTCGTGGTCGTCGTGGTCGCCATCGTCGTCGTGGTCGTCGTCGTCGTCGTGGTCGTCGTCGTCGTCGTGGTCATCGTCGTCTTGGTCGTCGTGTTCCTCGTCGTCTTGGTCGTCCTGGTGGTTCTCGTCGTCATGGTCGTCGTTGTCGATGTCGTCGTCGTCGTCGTGGTCGTCGTCGTCGTCGTAGTCGTTGTCTTTGTCGCCAGCGTCGTCGTCGTTGTCATCGTGGTCGTTATCGTCGTGATCGTCGTGGTCGTCGGCGTCGTCGTGGTCGTCGTTGTCGTCTTCGTCGTGGTCGTCGTGGTCGTTGTGGTCGTCGTCGTCGTCGCTGGCGCCGCTGCCGTCGCTGGCGCCGCTGCCGTCGCCGTGGTCGTCGTCGTCGTCATGGTCGTCGTCGTCGTCGTCGTCATGGCCGTCGACGTCGTCGTCGTGGTCGTCGTCGTCGTCGTTGTCGTCGTTGTGGTTGTCGTCGTCGTTGTCCCTGCAGGCCGCCTCGCCTTCCGACGCCGGCTCGTACGCTCATGGTCGTCGTGGTTGTTGTCGACGTCGTGGTCGTCGTCGTCGTCATTGGCGCCGTGGACGTCGTCGTCGTCGTGGTGGTCGTTGCGCCGCCGTCGTCGTGATCGCGTCCTCGTCGTCGTCGTCGTTTCTTTTTCGTCGTCGTCGTGGTTGTCGTTGTCGTCGTCGCCGTCGCCGTGGTCGTTGCGTTGTCGTCGTCGTCGTGATCGTTGTCTTCGTCATGGTCGTCGTCGTCGTCGTCGTTGTCGTCTTCGTCGTCTTCGTTGTCGTCGTCGATGTCGTTGTTGTCGCTACCGCCGTCGTTGCCGTCGTCGTCGTGGTCGTTGTCGACGTCCTCGTCGGTGTCGTCCTCGTTGTCTCCGCCGTCGTCTTCGTCGCGTCGTTGTCGTCGTCGTCGTGGTCGTTGTGGTCGTCGTGGTCGTCGTCGTCGTCGTGGTCGTCATCGTCGTTGTAGTCGTTGTGGCCGTGGTCGTCGTCGCGAACGTTGGCGTCGTCATCGTGGTCGTCGTCGTTGTCGTCGTCGTCATCGTGGACGTCGTCGTTGTCATCGTCGTCGTCGTTGTCGTCATCGTCATGATCGTTGTCGTCGTCGTGGTCGTCGTTGTCGTCGTGGTCGTCGACGTCGCCGTCGTCGCGGTCGTCGTCGTCGTTGTCGTCGTCGTCGTCGTGGTCGTCGTCGTCGTGGTGTTGTCGTCGTCGTCGTCGTGGTCGTCGTCGTGGTCGTCGTCGTCGTCGTGGTCGTCGTCGTGGTCGCCGTCGTCGTCGTCGTCGTGCTCGTCGTCGTTGTCGATGTCGTCGTCGTGGTCGTCGTCGTGGTCGTCATGGTCGCCGTCGTGGTCGTCGTCGTCGTGGTCGTCGTCATTGTTGTTGTTGTCATCGAAATCGTCGCCGTCGTCGTCGTTGCTGTCGTTGTCGTCGCTTCATGGTTATGGTCATCGCCGCCGCTGACGTGGTCTTCGTCGTCGTGGTCGTGGTCGTTGACGTCATGGTCGTCGTCGTGGTCGTCGTCGTCGTCGTCGTCCTTGTCGTCGTCCTTGTCGTCGTCCTTGTCGTCGTCCTTGTCGTCGTCGTCGTGGTCGTCGTCGTGGTCGTCGTTGTCGTTGTCGTCGTTGTTGTCGTGGTCGTCGTCGTTGTCGCCGCCGTCGTCGTCGTCGTCGATGTCGTCGCAGTCGACGTGGTCGTCGTCGTCGTGGTCGTCGTGGTCGTCGACGTGGTCGTGGTCGGCGTCGTTGTCTTCTTGGTCGTCGTGGTCGTCGTCGCCGTCGTGGTCGTCGTTGTCGCCGTCGTCGTGGTCGTCGCCGTCGTCGTGGTCGTCGTCGTCGTGGTCGTCGTGGTCGTCGCCGTCGTCGTCGTCGTAGTCGTAGTCGTGGTCGTCGTGGTCGCGGTTGTCGTTGTTTGTGGGGTCGTCGTCGCCGTCGTCGTCGTCGGCGCCGCTGCCATCGTCGTCGTCGTCGTCATCGTCGTCGTCGTCGTCGGTGTCGTCGTGGTCGTCGTCGTCGTCGTGGTCGTCGTCGCCGCCGCCGCCGCAGTCGTCGTTGTCGTGGTCGTCGCGGTCACCATGGTCGTCGTCGTCGTCGTCGTTGTGGTCGTCGTCTTTGGTCGTCGTCACCGTCGTTGTGCAGCCGCCGTCGTCGTCGTCGTCGCCCGTCGTTTCCGTTGTCGTCGTCGTCGCCGCCGCCGCCGTCGTCGTCGTCGTGGTCGTCGCTGTCGTCCTTTCGTCGTCGTCCTTGCCGTCGTCGTTGGCGTGGTCGCCGCCCCTGCAGGGCGTCGGCTCGCCGGCCGCCCGCCGTGGCGGCGGGCGCCCTCCGCAGAGCCCGCGCTCCGAGGGCGGGGCCTCGGGGCGCCGCGGCCGCGGCGCGCGCTCGGCCGGCGAGGGCTCCGTGCGCTCGGGCGGCCGCGGCGCCGCGGGGTCGCCGAGGCTATACCTCGGAGGAGGACAAGGATCCCATAGCGCTACCATCCGCCCGGTTTCCTCTTGTTGAGCCTCCTGGGACGCCCTCGTCGCCACCGCTGGATGCGCCTCGAAATTCTGGTCAGAGCGCACCCCAGGAGAGGTCCCGGGAGTAGCGGTATCGGTACCTTTTGGTCTCCCCAAGTGAGCCACGCGCAGAGGTGGGCAGGGGGATTCTGGGCCTCCTAGATGGGATCCGAGCAGACGGGGCTGGAGGATCGCGCCGCATCGCCACTGCATCGCCGATCGATGCGGCTTGTTGTGGAGCCTGGTTTGCTTCACGTCGACGGCGCCGACGTACCGCCGACGTCGCCGATGCTCGCCGATGCATCGGCGATGTATCCCCGATGCATCGCCGACGCGGCGCGAGCCTCCGACCCCATCTGCTCCGATCCCATCTAGGAGGCCTCGGGGGTTGGGGACAAAAAGCCCAGACCCCCTCGCGTTGTGACGGGAGGTTTGTCGCTATTTTCGCCCTCTGGGGGCCTTTACCAGGCCTCGGGACCGTCAAAAGTGACCCAGGAGGAACAACTGGTTCGTGAGAAGGGGTCGAGAGTTCTGGGGTTCGAGGTTGTGGAACAATTACGGCGTCGGGGCTCTGGGAGCGCCCCTACCTTTTTTTACGAGGCATTGTGCGCTGAACTCCCTGCGGGCTGACAGGGTAAACCATCCGCATCGCGCGCGGCGCGCGGCGTCCTGGTGGCTCCCTGGCCTTTGGGAACTCCCAGGTGGTTTACAGACCACTCACTTGTAACCAAGGGTAGGGGCGTTTTGTTTTCACTCCCCAAGGGTAGGGGGGGAGAAGGCTTCTTGGAGCCAGAAGCCTTCTAACAAGCCTTCCTTCCTTTCCCTACCCCCCTGTGCGCGCTGCCAGTTTGAGGCCGACCAAATTGGGTCGAACCCTTCGATCTGGGCGGTGCAACCTCCCAGGCATGATCGCGATGGTGAACATTCCCGGCGGGAGTTTTGCCTGCCCTGTTCGGTTGCCGGGGGCCTTCGCCGGGCGCCGGGGACAGTCCACAGAACGGTGCGCGATGGAAAGCTGGCCCCCGAGGAGTGGTGCGGGGCTCCTGGGCACCGCATGCCTGGGCCAGCATCGGCGGAGTGCTTCCACCCGGGGGGGGATGGTCCCAATCTTGGCTTGGCATCGCTCGGACGTGTGCATTTTTCCTTCGGCGAGGACCATCGAGGAGCATCCTTGATCATTTGGCGAAAAAACCACGCACGATACCGAAAAAAACACAGGGAATGGACGTCCGAGCGATGGCCAGTTGGTGATGGTGGGAATATTCACGCTTCCTGTAGGATGCCAAGAGATTGCCGCCGGCACCAACACCCAAGATCATGCTCCCCGGAGGAGCACATGCTGGTGCTGGTGCACATTTCCAGGCCTCCAATTTTTGGTCACGCTGGGCGTTTTCTGCCGCTTTCGGTCCCGGGGGCCCTCACATACTCCAGATTTCGTAATAAAGGGAGGGGGGTCTCATTTCGGGGGGGGTCTCTTCCAGGGTATCTAGGAGGGCCTGGGGGGGTCTGGGGACGATGTTTTGGAGGGTTCTCCCACGGGGGAGGTCTGAAATGGCTTGTCTTGGAGGGTCCAGACCCCCTCCCTTTTATTACGAGATCTGGAGTATCGATCCGACTCGGGAAAATTACGCAGAATGTTGGTGTCTAGGGCTCCGGTAGGGTTTGCCTCGATGTTACATTTTTGTTGCACCGTCAGATCTCAGGGAGGTAGATGGGGTTGGTGGATCGCGCCGCATCGCCGATGCATCGCCGATATGCGGCCGCCGATGAGGCGCAATCCTTCGACCCAATGTGCTGGAACCCTATGTGGGACTCCTCCAGAGGCGGAGGTCCCTACGGCCAACGAGAGCGGGGATCCCCCCCCCCCCTGGGGTCCGCCCTCGCGTCGTGGAGCAGCTCGCCCAGAAAGCGTTCGGCAGTCTTCGGCCCCCGGGGGCCCTGCAGGGCCCCGTGCCGCGGCGAGTGGCGGATCGAGACGAGAAGGTCCTGGTGAAGGGGCCACGGCGTGAACTAACATCACGACGTCGGAGGTCTGGCTTCCCCAGATCATCTGATACCGTTGCTTTTCGTTAGCGGTTTGGGCGCTCGTCGGTTTCGGTCGCGACCGGATCTCCGATTTTTCGGTCACGTCATCATCATCATCATCATCATCATCATCATCATCATCATCATCATCATCATCATCATCATCATCATCATCATCATCATCATCATCATCATCATTATGATCACCATCATCATCATCATCACCATCATCATCGTCATCATCATCGTCATCATCATCACCATCATCACCGTCACCATCATCGTCATCATCATCGTCATCGTCATCATCCTCATCGTCATCATTATCATCACCATCATCATGTGCGTGGTCGAAAACTGGGCTGATCCGGCATGACCCTGTTGATTCCGTTGGATCCCATCTAATGCGGCTAATATCGGGGGTAGGCAGGGAATGAATCCTTTCCAGAGCATTCCGGAATGCTCTCAGAGCGTTCCAGAACGCTCTGAGAAGGCCGCGGCGCTCGAGACATTCTCCAGCGCCTGCGGGATCTCAGAGATTCCCGATTTACCCTCACCCGATTTTGTCGTCGCCCTGGCGTCCCAAGATCATCCGATACCTATTATTTTCGGTAGCGGTTTCAGCGCTTGTCGATTTTCGGTCGCAGCCAGATATCGGATTTTTCGATCACGTCGGATAGTTGCAAATCGGTGCTAATTTGGAGAGGGTGAAATTCGGTAGCGGGGAAAGGAATTTCGGTAGCGAGTCCGGCGCGATAATTGCAGCGGGAAGACAAAAATCGTCAGCAGGCAATGAATATCGGTAGTGAGAAAACGAGAGTGGGTAACACGAGGATCATCATCATCATCATCATCATCATCATCATCACCACTACCACCACCACCACCTTCATCAGCATCATCATCATCGTCGTCGTCATCATTGCCATCATCATCATCATCATCATCATCATCATCATCATCATCATCATCAGCATCAGCATCATCATCATCATCATCGTCATCATCATCATCATCATCATCATTATCATCATCATTGTCAGCATCAGCATCATCCTCGTCATCGTCAGCGTAGCGTCATCGTCATCATCGCTATCACCTTCAATATCATCACCGTCTCAACGTTATCCTCATCGACAAAGAAGCTATCAGCATTTACAACATGTCGCTGGTGCCATAGTCATCACGAGTTCTATAGTACATTTCATGACGTTTCTAAACGTCAAGAAGCGTCGAGGAACGTCAGACAACACCACGACAGGCCTCAGGGATATCATCAGCAATTTCAGCATGACGTTGGTGACTTCAGCATCATCATCATCATCAGCATCATCATCATCACCATCTCGATCATCGTTACCATCACACGCATCTGCATGATTAGTACCACCATCGCGGTCGTCAGTGCCATCAGCGTCATCATCGGAATCCTTCCCATCATGTCACATCAGTGCCATCATCAGCATCATCTTCATCATCCACATCGGCGTCATCATCATCATCATCATCATCATCATCATCATCATCGTCAGCATCATCATCATCAACATCAGCATCATCATCACCGTCGTCATCATCACCATCATCATAATCATCATTCTCGCTGCAACCTATCATCCCCATCTAGAAGAAATTCGGTAGAGCCGAAACGAAACTCAGTGGTGCCGAATAGAATTCGGTAGCGGCGACGCGCTCAAATTCGATAGCGTTGAAACCAATTTCAGTAGCGCGCTACCAGTTTTTTGGCGCAGTTTCGATCGTGCATGCAATGCTCTCGCTACTGGTTTCGGAGCGCTGTTTTTCGGTATTGCGGTCGCGACTGGATCCTGTGAAGCGCTACCAGAAAGCATAGGTTTCGGATGATCTAGGTCGTTTGACTATATCGCGTTTAATCCTTGGCTTCACCTACGCTCATCCGGCTCAGTGGCCCACTGTCAATCTGGCCTTCATCCTTCAGACCTCCCAGCAGTTGCCTCCCGACCGCCTTTATGGTCACTCCTGTGGGAGGGGGTCTCCGATCTCGTCGGCCGCCCCATCACCGACATCTCGCCGCCCTCGCGCATGACGCCGGAGGCGCTCCGGCAGCGCGGCATGGGCGTGCAGTTCCCGGAGGAGGCCCCGCGGCTGTGTACCATCTCGGGCCGTGCCAGAGGGGGTTCACCACCTTCCCTTCCCTTCAAAATGGAGGCTCGAGGAGGAGGCGGACGAGGACGAGGAGGAGGAGGAGGAGGAGGGGGAGGAGGAGGAGGAAGAGGCCGAGGAGGAGGAGGTGGAGGAGGAGGAAGCGGAGGCGGAGGCGGAGGCGAAGGCGGAGGTGGAGGAGGAGGCGGAAGAGGAGAACGAAGAGAAGGATGAGGAGGAGGAGGAGGAGGAGGAGGAGGAGGAGGAGGAGGAGGAGGAGGAGGGGGAAAGAAGCGGTAGAGGCCGAGGAGGAGGAGGCGGAGGAGGAGGTGGAGGCGGAGGCGGAGGAGGAGGGAAGATGGAGGATCGAGGGCTAGTGTCCTGCGCCTGCATTTTTCGAGGTCCCGACTTCGTTCGGTTCCCTGTGCGCTGAGCTGATGGGCCTCACGTGCCTCTCTCTCTCTCTGCTGAAGTCGGGCATGTCCCTCTGCAGTAGGACAATTCCGAATTACTCCAAAAAAGTCTGGGCACGATGTTTCGATTATTTCTAAGCTACTTATCAGGTTTTGTTTTGCTTGTTTGATTATCTTGCAAAGTCTGTCTGTAGGAGGACATTCCCGACCTAGTCCTCGGCCGAGCCCCAAACCCTCGTGGGACGGAGGCCCTCGTGCCTGCGGTGCGCGCCCAGCTGCGCCTCGGCCACGCGCGAGGATCGAGGATCGAGGATGGAGGAGGTGCTGCGCGAGGATGGAGGATGGAGGAGGATCGAGGATCGAGGATCGAGGATGGAGGATCGAGGATGGAGGATGGAGGATCGAGACGGGGAGGATCGAGGATCGAGGAGGGAGGAGGGATGGAGGATGGAGCGAGGATCGAGGATCGGCCACGCGGGAGGATCGAGGATCGCTTTTGGGACGTCATCGTGAGTCCTCGCCACCCACCAACCCACCCCATCCCAGCCCGAAGGCCCCGATTTGCCCTTCATTTCCAGGGGGGGGGGTCGGGGAACGTTGAACAAAAACACGTATGGAACCCGTACCCCCCCCGACCCGAAATTCGGGTCTTCGGGTTGGGTTGGAGCGGTCTGGTGGGTGGTCAAGTCCTGGGGCATCCCCGGGGGTCCCAGGGGAAGGGGGGGGGGGGGGCGACATTTCCGCGAGAAGGAGGAGCTGGCGACCCGCCTTGGTGGTGACCCCCCCTCTCGGCAAGACCCGGGGGCCATCGACGTGGAGGGCGGCGAGCTCGCGGCGCGGGCGCTGCAGTTCTGCCTGTGCCCGACCCCGGAGCTGGGGCGGAGCCGGTCCTCGGGGTCGACGGAGGCTCCCGGAGGAGGAGGAGGAGGAGGATGAGGGGAGGAGGAGGAGGAGGAGGAGGAGGAGGAGGAGGAGGAGGAGGAGGAGGAGGAGGAGGAGGAGGAGGGGAGGAACAAAATTGCTGGTGCCGCTGCTGGTCCTGGAGGGCCCTCGTGGCCACGGCTGGAATCTCTCCCCGACCTGTCGGTTGGAGCGCGCCCCGGGAGAGGTCCGGGGAGGCGCGGAGGCCATCGGAAAATCAAGCATGGCATGACCATGATCGCGCGGACGACTCGAGCAGGTCACCGACAAGGAGGCGTGGAGGAGGCCAACGCAGATTTTCATTGAACTGGGCGCTGGGCCCCCCTGGCGCGCCCCGCGCTCCAGGGCAAGGGGTCCAGCGCCGATGCAGGCGGCCCACGCGGACCTCTGGAAGGTCACGCTGATGCAACTCGTTGTTCCTCGACTTGCCCTGGCCCCTGGCGCGCAGCGTCCAGGCAGGCGTGACAGGGAAAGGGGTCTGGTCTGCGCGCTCCGCGCGGAGAGGGGTCCAGCGCCGATCCAGGAAATCCGTGCGGAGCTCCGAAACTGCATCGCTCTCCCAAGAGCATGATGGGCCCATTTTCCACCGCCGCTACCATATGTAGGAGGGGGAGGGGAGAAGGAGGAGGAGGAGGAGAAGGAGGAGGAGGAGGAGGAGGAGGAGGAGGAGGAGGAGGAGGAAGAGGAGGAGGAGAGGGATGAGGATGAGGAGGAGGAGGAGGAGGAGGAGGAGGAGGAGCAGGAGTAGGAGGATGAGGAGGAGTAGGAGGAGGAGGAGAGGAGGAGGAGAAGGAGTAGGAGTAGGAGTAGGAGGAGGAGGAGGAGGAGGAGGAGGAGGAGGAGGAGGAGGAGGAGGAGGAGGAGGAGGAGGGAAGAGAGAGAGAGAGAGATAGAGAGCCAGACACGATCGCGTCGCAATAAAAAAAAGTCAGGACGGAGGCTGTTCACTATTTTCGGCCCTTGGGGGCCCTCGCCGGGCCCCGGGACCGTCAGGAAAAGGCTCAGTATGAAACGCCGGCCCCGGGGAAAGGGTCTGGACTTCTGGGGACGCCGCACGGAGAGGGAGGGAGAGAGTGAGAGAAAAAAGCCGTGCAACTCAGAGGGTGCCTTGGCCAAATGGGGTGACACGACTTCTTGTACGACTGGTCGTCAGCCCCGTGCATGAATAGGAGTAGTGTAAGCATCTCGTCAGGCATACCACCCTCGCCAGGATGCCCACAGGGCGGACGACCAGGGGGGGCGGGGAGAGAGCAGCGGCAGCAGGGAGGCACAGAGGGGAGCGGCACCCGGGAGACCAGGACGAGCCCGGAGCCACAGGGGGCGGGTAAAGGAGAGCAAGCGACGGGGGAGGACAGCCGAGAGAGGGGGGGGCGACAGCCCGAGGGACGAGCAGGAGGGAGAGCAGGCAGGTGAGCGGCGCAAGACGGTGGCAGAGGGGGCGACGACACCACCTGGAGGGCGGGCGGCGGGGGGCAGGCTTGCGCAATGTCCCCGTACCACGGATTATCAGCATTCAAATCATGAGACGCTCACCTTGTAAACGTTGTACTTCCAGCCTCGGACCTAAAACTACCAGCCTCGCACCGTATTAGACGACTCGCACCTTCAACATGAATCTTCGTTGGAATAGAACATATGCACCTAAAGCATGTGACAGGGCGTGCAAAGCTTCCTCGCCGCCAGCCGGCTGGCAAGCAGAGTCGTGCACCTGGAACTTCCGCGTGCTGGGCGGGGCTGGCCCTCTCTCTGCGCGCCGCAGGCTTGCACCTGCGCATGCGGCTGCTCCCTGGCAAGGGGGCAGTTTGTCCAACGGGCTTCAACTCCTCCTCCTCCTCCTCCGCCTCCTCCTCCTCCTCCTCCTCCTCCTCCTCCTCCTCGCCTCCGCCTCCTTCTCCTCCGCCTCCTTCTCCTCCTCCGCCTCCTCCTCCGCTTCCTCCTCCTCCGCCTCCTCCTCCTCCTCCTCCTCCTCCTCCTCCTCCTCCTCCTCCTCCTCCCCGCGCGTCAGCTGATCGTGGTGGTGCTTGCTTCTTCCCCCAGGCCAGCCGCCCGGAAGCCCCCGGGGGGCCGTCCGACGCCGAGCGGGCCCTGCAGTTCTGCCTGTGCCCGACCCCGGAGCTGGGGCGGAGTCGGAGCCGGTCTTCGGGCTCTGCGGAGGCTGGCCGGCTGGAGAACCTCTCTCCGTAGACTCGGGCGCGTTTGCTACGCGATCGCAAACATGGATTTAGGGGGCGTGGATTAGCGGCGGGTCCCGCTTCCGTGGGAAGTCGCGGATTTCCGCCGCCGAGCGAGGCGGCACCGGCCGCATCCTGGTGAGGGCACCTCTCCCGATCCATGGATGTGGCGACCGCGCGCCGAATCCATGGATCGCTGGTCCGTGTTTGCGCGCCCCATAGTTTGCTCGCATGGCATCCCCGCCCCAGCCCTCTCCGCCGCCTGGCTCAGCAGCGCTTGGCCGGAGAGGCGTGCCAGCAAGGCCCGACCTCTGTGAAGTCCAGATTCCTTTCGGGGCCCCACCCCGCCCCCACTCCACCCTCCTTTTCCATTCCAGTCACCATGCCGGAATCTTGCGAAGACCTGCCTCCAAGGGGCTCCCGACGCGCGGGGTCGGGCCTCGGGGAATCGAGTCATAGAACAACCACGACGGGGGGGTTTCTTCGTGTTCAGCCCCTTGGGGCCCTTGCCAGGCCTCGGGGCCGTCGACAAGAATACTCGAATCCTGGGAAACGCAAAAAACTCGAGTACGCTGGCACTCGGGTCCGCCGACGTTTTTTGGCGAGCGTGTTCTTGACGGTCCAGTTTTCGGGGGATGATTGCAGCGGGGGTTCGCGTCAAATTTCAGATTGGGTCTCGTCATTTCCATGATGGCCCCGTCAGGTCAACCCGAGTCCCCCGAACCCGAGTCTCACGATTTCCCGAGAGGGGGAGAGAGAACGGAGACGGGCGGAGATGATTTCGAGGAGTCGAGGAAGCACAAACGTGGGATAAGATGCCATGGCGCGTGGATGCGCGATGGGCCCCCCGGTTTTTCCGCGAGAGATCGGGGCTTTCCGTCGCCGGATCAGGCGGCAGTGGCCCCATGTTTCGGTATATTTTCGGCCAACAAAACACATGACGCCACGCCACCTACGGCCCGCCATGTCGCCCTACGGCCCGTCGGGGGCCGTCGTAGCGTATACCACGCAGAATCCCCCCAAGCCGGAATTCATAGTATATGCCGAGGCCCGTAGGGCCGTAGGTGGGGTGGTGTCGTTTGCTTTCTGGTCCAGACGTTGCGCCCCTGCGCCAGATCCACGGATCCATGATCCTTGCTGTCGTGTGCCCGAAGGAGGCAGGTGGATCCGTGACCGGTGGCGCAGCTTGTTGTCAGCCCCCAGAAGGCGGAGAGGGCGAGGGACTTCTGCCTCTGCCCGACGCCCGAGCTGGGCGAGGCTCGTTCCCCGCGGTCGTCGACCTCCCGGGGCTGAGAAGCTCGGCCACGCGCCGAGGGGGAGCAGGGGGAGGGGGCAAGGCTTCTTAGAAGCATCCCTGCTTCTAGGAAGCCTTCCCCCCTCCCCCTACCCCCCTCTGCGCGCCTCCAGAACCACGTGGTGGGGTTCTCCTCCGAGTGTCCTGCAAGAGAGATCCATCAGCATTTCGTTGGTTTCTTCCGGCTCGGGGATGGCCCCCACGGATGTCCGTTGGCCTCGGACTAGTCTTGGCATCTCGGTACCCAGTCGGTCTGCCCCCCATGGACATGGTTACATCCCCGCTGGGCGAATTGACCAAGATCCCCGTCCTCGCCATCCACCTCTTAACCTCACCTCCTTTCTCGTTTTCGTTGTCCTCTTACACATCCTCCATGGAATCACGGCAGCAGCGGGGTGTGGCCCGTCGCCCTCATCTGCCCTTCGATTGCATCGTCAGTGCGATTGTGGTCTGCGCGCCGCACGTCCATCCTGCATTGAAGCTCGAGCTTGTCGCCTACCACGTGCACTCCAGTGTGGCTCGTTCGAGCTGGTCGCTCATGGCTGCTTCCACAAATTCGCTCCCACAGCCCTTGACAGTGTGCACGATGCAGTGCGCTGTCACGGCAGTGCGCTGTCACCGCCTACCCGTGCTCGTGGTTTTTCAATGTATGTCCGTCTCATTTCTTGCGAGAACGTCGCCCACGCTTTCCTTCCGTTGGGCAACAAGGTCATGTGGAATCATCATCGGGCGATGGTAATAACCAGGTGTGGCGCTTGGGTCTGGTGTGGGTGATCCGATGTTGCCTATGAGGGAGCCCATCCGAACCGCAATCCGACGCGGCCCCACCAGGGAGCTCGCCCTCATCGATTTCACGAGTACATTGGCCCTCTGCTCGACACGCTTGATCTAGCTCTCTTCGGGCTTCATCTGTCTGCTGAAGCTGCTGTTGACGTCTTCCACCCACTTTCAATGACGCAGGACACTGCACGGTTCGTCCGTCTCGCCATCGCACACCGTCATCTTGTTTCTTGGAGTTATTCCAATCGTTGGCTGTGTGCTAGTACTTCTACATACTTTGAATTTGGTTGCCAAGCATTGTGCAGTGGATTCACCCGTTCTCGACAGGTTTGTCTCTGCACCGCCCTCCTTTTCTGGACTGTGGCATCTTCTCGCTGCGCTTCCTGTACCCGTCCTCCTCCACCCGACGCCGGCGTCTTGCCGAGCGTGCCGCCCACTCCAGCTCGGCTCAGTGGTCTCCAGCGGGCGACCAAGCAGTCAACGCGCGCTGTGCGGATCTCTGACCTGGTGGTAGCAGTTGCGGCGCTCCCAGAGCGGGGGCACCTCCTCGTCTAGACGCACGTCCAGACTTGCTTGCGGCCTGCCCAGTCGTAAGGATATGCTTGAACATGTCCGGCTTGTTAGCTTGGTGTTTCTGCTTGCGTGATCGGCTTCCATGCTTGCTTGATTTCGTTGCTATTGCTTGGATATGCTTGCCCTTTCGGACTTGACTTGTTTGCCTCATAGGCTTGGTGGGTGGCCTGCTTGCATGTCAAATCTCATGCGCCGGCTGGCCAGCAGCTGCGGCAACAGGGCTGTTCCATTCCGCCGGGAGGCGTGCGCTGCGCGGCGCGGGGTGCCCAAGCGCTCACCATCGCCATGGTGTGGAGAAAGTGGTTGCGAGGAGCCTTTGCCCTCCGCCAGATCTTTTTCTATTAGGAGCTTTGGCTCATCGTGTCGCGTCGCCGGGTCTGCCCCACCACGCTTCGGCGCGGCACGGGCAGCCCGCCACGCGGAGCGACACGCCACCCGCTTGCAGGGCACAGCACGTCGCCGAGGCCGCCGCCGTAACACGCGAAGGACAAAAATCCGGGCCCTCCTCCTCCTCCTCCTCCTCCTCCTCCTCCTCCTCCTCCTCCTCCGTACCCACCGCCTCGGAGTCGTCCACATGGACTTCGAGGACCGCTCGAGGAGTCGTGGACATGGAAGTCTGCCCGCCCCCGAAGGCGGGAAGCATGGAGTTGTCCATGTCTGCTATTCCTTGCGGATGCACGGCAGGGCTCCACAGGCAGTGGTGGATGTGGCTGTTTTTCCTGGCGGGGCGCGTTGGCGTCGCTGCCGCCGTGGACCCGCCGCAGTTGCTCCCCTCGATGCCCAGCCTCCGTCGGCGTCTCTTCTGGCATGTCATCTCGCGCTGTCTTCGCCAGACCGCCGTGGCAACGCTAGGCTGAGAATGGTTAACTACTGCACTTCTATGGTCTGGTCGGGCGCGCGCCTCCAAGGAGGACACTCGGTACCACTGCGCCCTTCTGCGCCCCGCTCCGCGCGGCCGCACACCGGCACGCAGCACACAATGTTGGTTGGCGGCGGTGGCGTGAGCGCCACGAGGCGCCGGACAGCATCCGCCGGCGCGCGGCGGAGCTCGTGGCGCAGCGCAGCGGCAGGGAGCAGCAGGAGACCCCGCCGTGGGCGTTCGAGGTCGAGCGCCGCTGGCGGCCCAGAGTCAGCGAGCATCGCTCCAGGTCGAGCGATCCACGGGGGGCTTGGAAGCCGACGGCGAGGTCGCCACGACGCGAATCTGCTGTACCTTCGCGTGCGCAGAGCTTCTGGGCCCGCCGGCTTGCGGCGCGTCTAGCTGCTAATCAGGCCGCTGTCGTGACCCGTAGCGCTTCTGACTCCGCTTGCGCCTTCGCTTGCGGACGCGACCGAAAAAAGTGTGCAGAGCTTTCTCAGTGACCAGGGCAGCTCCAGGATGATCAACCGTCTGTCTTCCTCGGGCCCCACTGGCATGTCGTGGTCCGCCTGCTGGCTCCGTCTGCACTTGAGTGAGCCCCAGAGTGCCGACACCATACGTTGAGGAGTAAATTTTGATCCGGCAGTTCGTTGCCGACTCTGCGATGGCACGCCCGGCTACGTCGTGGAGATTGGCTGTCTAACTACCCAGACAGATCTCAAATCCTGGTCTTATCCACTTAGCACTCCTGCCTCACCGTCGTCGGTGGCGCCGTCATCTAATAACTGCGTCGCCTGCATCAGTGACCTCACTGCTGCATTATACTGTGCCGTACTTTTCAGTTCCATCATCGCTGTCTCTGGCCAGCATTTCCGCTCTTCTCCATCGTGGATGTATGGATGTATGTCCAGTGGTCTCTTTTAACCTGCCTCTCTGGTCAACTTGTGCCGCCTAGCTCTTCTTTGTATTTGTTATCGGTTTCTGCTCCACCGATCTGTTCTTTTTGACCATCCTTCTCATGTCCTTTCCTTGTTGTTCCCCTTTTGCCCCTTGCGGCCCTACTTTCGCTCATGCCGCGGATTATCGTCCTCCCGCTCTGCCTCCTCCTTCTCCTCCTTCTCCTTCTTTTGTCCACCATCCCTTCACTCATCTTGTTCTTCAGCTCTTTTTCCTACTCAGCGGCCTCATCCTCCCAATCCTCCCTCTCCCGCTGCTCCTCCTCGTTCCTTGTCCCCCTTCCCGCCCTCCTCTCCTTTCTCATGATCCCCCCTTCTTTCCTAATCCACCCTCTCCCGATGCACGGCTGCCTCCAGCGCCGATGGGCGCTGGGAAAGGCAGTTGCACATGGTTTCGGCGGCGAGCGCAGGGGGGAAGCGAGAGGGGGCGAGCCTTCTCAGAAGGCCCCCCCCCCCGGACTTCCGAGAAGTGTCTTCTCCGGGCCCTCACCGATGATTCAGCGACTTCCCCTCGGTAGGCCGCAGGCCCTCCGAGAAGCCCATCTCAGGGAGCCAGAGACGGGGTAACAGCAGACGGGGTAAGAGGGCACGGCCGGTTCGGATGTTAAGTGGGCCAGTTGTTGCAGTGCAGTCTCTTTTTGCTTTCGCGTTCGATGCGGCACCTTTCACATGCTGGCTCTGCGTTGCACATTTTCGGCTTCTGCACTGCAACTTTTTGTTTTGGGCCCTCTGTTACCTGGTTTGTGGGGCTTGTTTGCAGTTTTTCCGCAACTGGTTGCCAACAAATTGCAGTGCATTTTTTTGGCGTTTCAGAAAAATGCAGTGCATTTGTGGGTCTGTCACCCCGTTTAGGCGTTTCCCGTATTCGTGCTCCCTGACCATCTGCCTTCCGAGAATGCTTTCTTCTCCTCACTTCCCCCCCCCTCGCTCGCCGCCGACGGCTTCTGCGGCAACCCCGCCCCATCCTCCGCAGATGTGAACCCTGTACACCACCACCTTACCAGATTAAAGCTGATTCCTGTCCCTAGGTTTGACATCGCCTCATCTCGATGCCTATCTCAAGGATGCCCTCAGTTTTCGACGGCGCATCCCTGGGACTGTCATTCTTCGGGATAGGGGTCAGTTCGATGCCGATTACCACCACCATGCCTGGGGAGGAGGAGGAGGACGAGGACGAGGAGGAGGAGGAGAGGAGGAGGAGGAGGAGGAGGAGGAGGAGGAGGAGGAGGAGGAGGACTGGTCAGGGGCCTCCTGGACTCCAGGGGCGGTGCATCGACATGCCTGGCCTCGAGCCCGGGGGAGCGCATGTGCGCCGCGCCTTGGGCGCAGAGAGACCCGGTCTAGGCGTGGTGGTGTATGGATGGCAGCGTTCGGGGGCGGCAAAGAGGGGGGTGAGGACTAGGGGGGATATCATGGCGGGGGCTATGATATGTCCCCAGATTTCATGGCGCCTCTTCTTGTTTCATTGCGTCCCTCGCCCCCCCGCTGGGCCGCGCAAATGCCGCCGGTCATGATTTGCACCACCCCCTCTTGGACAGCCCCCTCTTGGCCTGATCGGGCGTAGTAGCCCCCGAAGGGGTTTAATCCTCTTTATTCTTTCCGACGGAGACCTCCCAGCAGTTGCCTCCGAACCTCTTCCCCCACGGGGAGTGTGTCGCCGCGCCGTTTGCTCCGACGCGCGGCCTCCCGTCTTGCGGAGGGCGCCTCCGCCACTCAGGGCAGACGCCGCCGCGGACGCGAGGCCTGCCGCGGGCTTGCCGCGGTGCCCGCCTCGTCCATGCTTGGGCGCGCTGCGAACACACGGCGCGGCGACACGCGGGCCCGGGCAGAGGCGAGGCCCGCCGCGTCGAGCTCTCGGCCCCGGCCCTCCGCCTCGCCCGGGGCTCTGCAGCGGCGGTTCCACGACAGGGTCCGGCGCGCGTCGCTGGACTCGGCTGGGCGAAGGCCCGGGCGCGGGCCCTGGCGGAGGGGGGCCCGTAGGATCGAAACGGGAAGACCGACAGGGGTCCTTGTCGATTTTCCGACGAAGGCATCTATTCACCACCACCGTGCCAGACCAGGATGGCCCTGGTCTGGCACGGTGGTGGTGTATAGATGCTTTCTGCGTAGATTTGGAGCCGGGGGTCGCTGTCGGAGCCGCCGCAGGCCGTGGAAAGGAGCGTGCCCAACCGCGGCCGCCGCCGTTTTCGAACAGCGTTGGCTTCCGGTCCTCGTGCCCCCCTCTTTTCCGTGGGCAGGTCGGGCGTCCCAGGAGGGGGGGGGAGCGGCGGGCAGCAGGATCCCGCACGGCTTCGAGCCCTCGAATGTCCCCTGACCAGACCTGTCTGTTCGAGCTCGAAGACAGCAGCGGGTGCACTGCCAGATCTGGACGCAGGCGGGCGGCACTGCCTCTATAGTTGCCTCCCGTCGCCACCCCTGGCCACCCCCGGCCTCCCGTCTATAGTTGCATCCCGTCTGCCCCCATATCCATCACCCCAAGAATTCCTCGGTCTGTGCTGTCGGCCCCCGTCTTGGTGCAATCATGTGAGTACTGCGTGCTCTCATCTGATACCCACCCTCTTCGTCTTCGACCGTACACCTCTTGGGGGTGAATCTTCCTTACCTGCCGCGTGCAGCTGGCGCGGCCCCTAGAACATCGGAAGGGAGGAGGGGATATACGAGGGGGCGGAGGAACGATAAACGACGAAAGAGATTAGAAGGACGGGGTCCATAGCAGAGAATCAAGCGGCATAGCCAGGTGGGCGGGTCGGACGGGGGGACCCAGATGGCCGGGTCGAGCAGGCGATTCGCTGAAGCGTCAGTCTTGCATGAATCGCGAGGAAAGCTCGAGCGATAGCGCGATCCCCAAGTGAATCGTGAGGAAGTCCAGAGCGAGAGCGTGATTCCCGAGTGTCGAGGGCGCGGCGTCTCAATTAATTGCGAAGAAGTCCCATGCGAGAGCGGGATCCTTAGATGTATTGTGAGGACATCCCGCGCGAAAGCGCGATTTCGAATACATGTTGAGGATCGCCGTTGTCGTTTTAGTTCGGGGGCCAGCAACGCATTCTGAGGCTCAAGACTTCCTCTTGTGAGCAACAGGTTGCGAGCCCCAGGACGGCACTTCAATTGAAAAGCGCACGGTGCACCACAATGGGGTGATCAGCAATAGTTTAGACACCGGAGCTTAGTCATTTACATCTTGTTCATTCATGTCTGCTCGCGTGTGATGTACACCACAAGCCCTCGATACCCGCCCTCTTCGTCTTCGATCATGCCTCCCTTGGGGGTGTATCACCCTTATCTGCCACGCGTGGTTGGCGCAGCCCGCACAAGCCGGGGGAAAGGGGGGGGGGAGGGAGGGGACACGGGAGAGAGAAGGACGCAGGACGAGAGAGAGATCATTAGGACGGAGGTTACGAGCAGGAAAAGCAAGCGGCAGAACCGGAGGGGCGGGTCGGGCGGGCGGACCCTGACGGGCGGGTCGGGCCAGCGGGCCCAGACGGCCGGGACGAGCAGGCGATTCGCTGGAGCGTCGGTCTGGCAGGACTCGCGAGGAAGGCTCGAGCGACAGCGCGATGCCCAAGTGAATCGTGAGGAAGTCCAGAGCGAGAGCGTGAGTCCCGAGTGTCGAGGGCGAGGCGTCTCAACTATTTGTTAATATTTTGCGAAGAAGTCTCACGCGATAGCGCGATCCGTTGATGAATTGTAGGTAAGTGTTTTGGTTACATGGTGAGGACGGTTGAGGCGGGAGCCGTTGCCTTTGTAAACCAGGGCCCAGGGGCACAGTCTGGGTGCGAGCTCCGGGAGGGACACTTCAGTTTATCACGCGTACGTGTTAACGGGGAGGGGATCAACGAACACGAATATTTAGTCTCGCGAGCACTACAACAGCAGCAAACATTTTAACCCTGCTCGCTCTTATCTGCTCGCCAGGGGGTCAACATGCACATCCCCAAAGCCCTCGATTCCCGCCCTCCCCGCCTTCGATCGTACCCGCCTTGGGGGTATTTCTTCCTGACCTGCCACGCATAGTCGGCGCAGCCCGTAAAATAGGAGAAGGGAGGGAGGAAGGAGGATTCCAGGGGGGAGGGAGAACGATGGAAGACGAGGAAGCAAGCAGCATAACCAAACGGGCTGGTCGGGCGGGTGGAGACTAATGGGCGGGTTGGGCGGGCGGGTCTAGACGGCCCGGTTGAGCGGGCGGGTCGTTGAAGCATGCGCCTTGCACGGATAGCGCGATCCCCAAGGGAATCGTGAGGAAGTCCAGGGCGAGAGCGTGATTCTCGAGTGTCGAGGGCGCGGCGTTTCCATACAGTGCGAGTGCGTCCCATGCGAGAGCGCGAACCCTGCACACAGTGTGATGCAGTCCCGCGCGAGACGCGCGATTGTGAATGTGTTGTGACGTCACAGCTAGGTGGACAACATCGGGTTTTTTAGACCCCAAACTTCCCCTCGTAGAGTAGAAAAGGATACGAGCCCCAGGAGGGGTACTCCATTGGAACAAACATGAGGTGCACTGTAGGGGGTCAACAATCATTTTTCTTTAGACGTTGAAACTCAACACAGACTGTCCGTTCATATTTGCTCGCGTGCCATTACTCATTCATGTCCCAAACCCTCGGTACCTATGTCTTCCTTACCTGCCACGTGCATTCAGCGCAGCCCCAGGAGGGGGGCTAGGAGCAAACAGCGCGTGGCAGAACCAGGCGGGCAGATCGGCCAAGCGGACCCTGACGGGCTGGTCGGGTAGGCGGGCCCAAGCGCCCAGGTCGAGCAGGCGGGTTGCTGAAGCGTGCGTCATGCATGAATCGCGAGGAGGTCTCAAGCGATGGCGCGATTCCCAAGTGAATCGTGAGGAATTCCACAGCGAGAGCGTGATTCCTGAGTGTCGAGGGCGCGGCGTCTGAACAGCTTGCGAGGAAGCCCAACGCGAGAGCGTGACCCCTGCATAATGTGTGAGGACGTCCCGCGCGAGAGCCCGACTTTGAATTAAATTGTGAGGATGTATCAGGCGGAAACCGCTGTCATTGCAAATTGGGGGCCAACAGCCCAGTTTGGTAACACCTGCCTCTTCCTTATAGAAGAACTCGACAGCAACAACAACAGCAGTCATGTTCAGTTTGCTCGCATTCATGTCTTCCAGCGCGACTCAACACGTATATCTCTAGCCCTTTATGTCCGCTCTCTTCGTCTTGGCTCGTGCCCTTCGGGCTTCTCTTCCTGACCCGCCAGGCGCAGTCGGCCCGGCCGAGCAATCAGGGGATGGGAGGAAAGGGGCAATGGGGGAGGGAGAAGGATGGAGCACGAGAAAGTGGCAGGACGGAGGTTACAGTGCCGTTTTTTATACATGCTCCGCGTGCGGATCATGTATTAAACATGCAGGGGTTTAGTACTAAAAACAACGAGGAGTTCACGCATGAATTTAGTCATAGATTAACCATGTTTTAAACATCCAATGTTTTTGGTTTAAAACAAAAATCCCATGTGTTAAAAACTGCCCTGTAGGAAAAAGAGAAAAAGTGTGGGAACCAGTCCGCCAGGTTGGCCGGGCGGACCTTGACAGGCGAGTCGGGCGGGAGGGGGCCCGGACGGCCGTGTCGAGCGGGCGATTCGTGGAAGCGTCTTGCACGAATCGCGAGCAAAGCTCGAGCGATGGGCGCGATCCCAAAGTGAGTCGTGAGGGAGTCCAGAGAGTCGGGCCGGACGAAAGGGGGGGATTGGGAAAGGGGGGGTTAAGAAATTTGCTGCATGCAGCTGGTTTCAGCCTCACCGAGGGGCCCATTCCTCGATACATAGCCGCCTCCGGCGCCGGGAGGCGCCGGGAAAATCAGCTACGTGAGCTGATTCTCAAACCCCCCTTTTGCTATCCCCCCCTTTCGCCCGACCCGAGAGAGGGAAATGATGTTTGAGTGTCGAGGACGCGGCGTTTAAATGAATCGAGAGGCCCCACGCGAGAGAGTGCGATGTAAGGTTAACTTGTGAGGACGTCCTGCGCGAGAGCGCGGTGGTGAATAGTTTGCGCGGCAAGATCAGGCATCAGCCGTTGTCTCCGTATGTAGTTCTGGGGCCCGTACTGGATTGTTGAGACTTCGGTGCGAGCCCCGGGAGGAGCAGTTCAAGTTGGGGAATCAACAATCGTAATTGTTTAGCTATGAGAATTCAGCAACGGCTCCCGCCTGGTACTTTCTCGCATCTGATTGGAAATCGGGCTCTCGTTCGAGACATCCTCGCATGTGTTCCCCCACATCGCGCTGTCGTCCAGGACGTCCTTGCAATTTACAGATGTCCTGCGCTCTCGACGTGCAGGAATTCGGCTCTCGCCTAAAGCCTTCTTAACAACTTGCAAAATTAGTTTCAATGCCCGCTGGCAGGGCCCGCCCGTGATGGTCCGCCCGCCACCCGCGTGCCAGAGTCCGCTCGCCCGACCCGACTGCTGGGGTCCGCCCGCCGCACCCGCTTGTTAGGTCTGCGCGTCAGTGTCCGGCCTTTTTCGTGTTTGGAAGCCGCATTCCGTTCTGAGGCCCCACCCGCCCGATACGCTTTTCAGGGTCCGACCGCCCGACCCGCCCGTTAGGGCTGCCCATCCAGTCAGGATCCCTTTGCCAGAATCGTTGTTCTTCTCTTCCTCCCCTTCTGTTGAGCCTCCTTCGCCCTCAGTCCTCCCCCCGTCCTCTTGCCCCCCTCCGTTCTCGTGTCCCCCTCTTCTCCTCGCCACTCATCCTCTTCTTCCGTGTCCCCCCCCTGCCTACAGTCAACCCGCACAATACGGATGGGCCACCTTCCCAAGGGTAACATTGCATCCTTGCCCCTTCGGTCCAACCTTAGCGACGTTCACTGGCCAACCTCGTTCTCAAAACGTTAACATGGCCCTCCAAAGCCCTTGCGTCCACACCGTGCGTCCTTATTTTACTAGGCCACGCGCAGAGGGGGGTGGGGGGAGGGGGGAGGGCTTCTTAGAAGCACCCCTGCTTCTTAGAAGGCGCGGGCCTCATCTGTAGATGTAAGGCCAGCACCTTCTAAGAAGCAGTCTCCTCCTAAGCAGCCCTCCCCCCTCCCTCCACCCCCTTGTGCGCGCCGCCAACATACGGGGCGACTAACGTCGACACTGCACCAGAGCGCATCGTCGGAGACTCGGGCCCACCGCTACTTGCCCGCGCCCTGGCAGGCCGCCCGCCCTCCTCCGTGGAAGCTGCCCCCCCCCCCGGGCCCCCGCCCTCCCCGGGCCTTCGCGCGGCCACCCGGAAGACGGCCCGGCGCTCGCTCGCGGCCCCGGCTCCGCGAGCAGGTCCCCGAGGCCCGGGGCGCGTACGAAAATCGGGGGCGCGAGGGGCGTCTGGAGGCGGTTCTCTCCTGCAGACTCTGCCGGAGGAGGCAACATGGCACCCCGCAGCCCTAAACCCCATCCCTCGTCTTCGCCCTTCGGGGCCGCGCCTGGGAGGCCCGCGTCGCCACCGCTGGGTTCGCCCCGAAGGCCTTGTCGGAGCGCGACCCGGGAGAGGTCTGGGGAGCAGCGGCATCGGTACTGTCCTGTGCCCTCAATTCGGGGCCCTCTCGGACACCAAAAAGTCATGCGACAGGACTCGACGCGCCCCATGGGCCTCGAGGCGCGCCCCATGAGAGGTGACAGGTTTGGGTACGGGTCCCTGGGAGAATCTTCAGGATTGAGAGCTGGGGCTCCAGGGGGTCCAACAAGGGACCTGAGGGCATCCCAACTCGTGCCTCGAGGGCACGATGGCGGACTTGCACGGAGGGGGGGGAGGGGGGCTAGGGGGGAAGCCCCGAAAGGGAATCCGGACTTCACGCAAGTCGGGACTCACTTTCACGCATTGTCTTGCCCAGCGTTGCTGGAAAAGGCGGCGCAGGGGGCGGGGGGAGTCCAAAGTAAAACAGCCTCCTGGCTGGCGCAAGGGGCTCGGCACAAAGAGCGAGACTCGGAAGATTTTTATACAACGATCTTGTCTAGTTTCGGCAGTTTCCGAAACCTGCGAAGGGCGTGAGTGGTTCCCTAGCTTTTGGCAGTCCATCAGCTACGCTTCGTCGATGGCGTTCCAGGGGTGCCAGAATCGTCCCAAATGGCCGCCGGAGGTCCGAAATATGTCTCGAAAACAGGGTGCGTCGACCCCGAATCGCCCATGGATCGTCGACAGGGGCCTCGCAATCAGCCCTGCGGCCCAGGAGCGTGCGGATTCGCCATCAACGGCCTGCGGCCGATCTATCGGCGGTGTATCGCCGATTCCAGCCCGATATTTTTCCTCTTGAGCCGCTGCTCCGGTTCACTGTCGCTTTCGGGGGGGCCAGGGATCATGAAACGTCGAGTAGGCGATCGACTACAGAATTGATGTACCCTATCTGTTTTCTCAGAGACTCCAACAAGTAGGAACATGTTCGTAGACCAACGAATGTTAGACGTACCTGTTCGCAGATTCAGCGCAACAACATGCTTGGGATACATCAATTCCGCAGTCGATCTCCTACTCGAAGACGGGTTGGCGCGCGAGATGTGTGGCCTGCAGCTGGCCCCGGGTCCGCCCGCCCGCCAGGCACCCCCTCCCCCCGGCGCGCGGCCGCCTCTGGCGCAGAGGGGCTCTGGGGATGCCAGCTCCACGTGGCTGATTCGCTACGGGGGGGATGTTCGTTTGGGAACTTGGCATCGCTCGGACGTGTGCATGCTTCTAGACACTTGTTGGTCGGCGGGGCGAGAGCGAACCTCTTCCGCTAAAAGCTAGGCGGGCTACACACAGCTTTGATTAGGGAGACAGGGCACAGGCATGATTCTGGACACGGACCATCGAGGAGTATGTTGGGCCATCTTGCCCCCCCAAAAATACGCACGAAACAGACGAACGCACGGGGAGCGGCCTGGGGAACAGCAGGCGGCGTGGCCTTTGGTGGAGCTGTTATAGGGCCACGAAACGCTCGCGGGGTGTGCCGCAGTGGGCGCGGTCACGCATGCGATTCCTGCCGATGGAGCACTCGGTGGAGCCCCCAGGGGACCGGGAAACGTGCGAGGGGTGTGCCGAAGTGGGCACGGTCATGCATGCGATTCCTGCCAGTGGGGCTTTGGCTGGGGCGGGGGCCACGCGTGAGGGGTTTGCTGACATGGGCGCGGTCACGCATGCGATTCCTGCCATTGGGGCCTTCGGTGTAGCTCCCTATTGGGGCCACGAAGCGTGTGAGGGTTGCGCCGAAATTGTCAAAGGCATGCGGACGCAGCCTCTGGGGCCTTCGGCGGAGCTGAGAATGGGGCCACGAAGCGTGCGCTGGGTGTGCCAAAATGGAATGGCGGCGGTATGCGGGCGCAGCTACTGGGGCCTCAGGCGGAGCTACCTCTGGGGCCACGAGGCGGGTGAGAGGTGCGCCAACGTGGGGGTGGCGGCGGCATGCGGTCGCAGCCGCTGTGGCCTTATGTGGACCTCTCTATGGGGCCACACGAAGCGTGTGAGGGGTGTGCCGCCACGTTTTGCATGCGGAGGGCAGAGGCAGGAATGGGAGGAGGGAGGGCGGGGAGGGAGGAGGAGGTGGGGAGGACGCGGGGCGCTGCTGGTTCCGAACGAGGACGACGCTTAACACAAAACGGTTGGGAGCACGCCGATGTTTCCCAGTAGGGAAGAATCACTGATGCAAAGAATCGCCGATTCCCCAGGCAAGGTTGGAGAATATATGGGAGTCCATCCGGCAAACATGGAACGTTTTCTGGAATCGTTGTTTCTTTCTCGACTTTGTGATTTTGTTCGCAGTGTCGACCCCCAAAGGCCTCGACCCGTTCCCCCAGACCGGTTTCTCATCCCGAGTCTTTTTTTGATGGCCCCGAGGTCCAGTAAGGGCCCTTGGAGGCCGAACATGGCGAACAAACTTCTCGTCGCGCTCTTCTCACAGCGCGAGGGGGGCCTGCAGGGTCTGTGTGTGTACGTCCCTGCAGGGGCTCCACACCCTTTCGCTGCGGAGTTTTCGCCCGCCCCGCGAGGCTGACGCCGTCGCCCCCGCGGCCCGAGGCTGCCGGCACCGCCGCCTCCGCCGCCCCCGGCGGCGCCCGCCTCGCGTGAGGGCCGCGGGCGCCCCGGAGGGCTCGACGGCGCTGTGCCGAGCGTCGCGAAAAAGCGTTGTGCCTAAGGCGGGCCCGTCCCTCTGCAGGAGGAGTGTTCGAGAATAGTGAAGCATAGAAGGGGGACGATTTGTCGACTATTTGTTGGTTCTTTTTGTTTGTGTTTTTCCTATGTTTGCCCCCTGCTCGAGTCCATGGCGTACCTTGTCCTGTGCAAGTTCTTCGGCACCGCCTGTTTTCTGAGCCCTCCGGCCGCCTGAGGCCCTGCCCGCCCGTGCCCTGTCTCCCCACTTAGGGCCAATTACCCGCGTCCCGTTTAGCTCTTGACCGGAAGGGGCCCGCTCCCGACCCGCAGACCAAAAATGTTCAAGAATAGTGGAGCATAGAATGGGGGCGATTTGTCAATTATTTGTTGATTCTTTTTGTAGTTGTTTTTCCAATGTTTCATTTCTCTTCCGAAATCCGCCCGCAGGAGGACCTGCCGGACCTGACATTGCGCGGGCGGCCGGGTCGGACCGGGCAGATCCCGCGCAGCTCGGGGGCGGATGTTCTGCAGCGGCCGCGGCCCGAGAGAGAGAGGCGCAGCGAGAGGGGCCCCGAGTGGCGGAGGAGGCCAGGGGTGGACAGACCTCCTGCCCTGACACGTCGATTAAGGAATTGGCCGTTTTCGGTTCGCGAGAGGGCGTCGCGGCCGTCGTTTTTGCGGGTCCAGGTCCGTCGGTTCCGGTCCCAGGCCGTTTTCACTAAGGGGAGGTCTACTAAAGGGAGGTATGTCCACCGCCGAAGGATGCCAGGGGCGGCAGCAGAGCGAGAGGGCACCCCGCCCCCACCTGCCCCCCTCGCCCACTTCCAAGAGGATCGGGCCGGGCGATAGGGGGGGAATGGGAAGGGGGGGGGGTACGACATTTGCTGCATGCTGCAGCTGGTTTCGGCCTCACCGAGGGGCCCATTCCTCGATACATAGCCGCCTCCGGCGCCAGGAGGCGCCGGGAAAATCAGTTACGTGAGCTGATTTTCAACCCCCCCTTTGCTATCCCTTCCTTTCGCCCGACCCGAAAGGAGGGGTGGATTGTACTTGTTGTTCATTGCTTTGGATGCGCCCGGTATCGGGGCGAGGGGCTTTGTGCTATCTTCGGCCTCCGGGGGCCCTCGCAGGGCCCCGGGCCGTGAGACAACGGCCCAGGCCTGGCGCCTGGCGGGAAGCCGGCCCCGGGGAACGGGACGGGACTCCCAGGGGAAAAAGGCAGTGCGCCGCACCGCATGTCTGGGAATGGCTCGACGTTTCTTCGCCGATCGACGTGGCGCTGTCCCGTCTAGGATCTGGGCGCCCCATTCTTGTCCACAGTGGGCGTTTTCGCCTGCATTCTGGTCCCGGGACGCTCACAGAGCGATCCGGCTCGGAAAATGGCGCAGAGACATGGGGTATAGGGCTCCGGTCGCTTCAACAGGTTTGGTTAATTACGCCGGGGTATGGTTTGCGATCAGAGCCGTTGGGGCTTCGGGGGTCACCGCGTTGCGCCAAAGGTTTGCTGAGTCCTCGTCGGGGCGCGGCAGGGATCTCTGTCGAGGTGCTCGCCAGCCCCCCTCCCAGGCGCGGATTGCAAACCACACCCTCGACCAATCTACTCCCAGCCCCCCTCCCAGGCGCGGATTGCGGGTGTGACCCCCGATCTTCGCCAATCGATTTGCCGCAGTCAGGACAGGCAGATCTGATGGCAGCCCTAGAATTATACAGGGAGGACGGGGGTCAGCGGCGATCTTGGCATAGGAGATTGATGGTTATTCTCCCTTCGGCATTGTAACTCCCAGCCCGCGTTTCATTTCGTGCTGCCCACTGCGATTCGCATGATGCCGAGGGACGCAGCCCCGGCATTCTCGGACCACACAAACATTTGTTATGTCTGGGTCCAAAAGGTCAGTTCTCCTTGGACGCAGGTGCGGTTTAGGCATTCGTTGAGGAATGCGCTCAGGAGGTTTCCGACCTTGGAGGACTCCTTACCTGGTGTGGGCACTGGTGATTTCCATGGCCAATGCGCGATTAGAGTTTCACCGGCTTCCAGACCTTGTATTCCTTTTTCGAAGGTTAAGTCGGGTATGTCCCGATACAGGAGGGATATTCAAACGCTTGCAAAATGGTATGGGGACGATTTCTCTTCGTTCCAACAATCGTTGAACATCCGCCTGTAGGAGCACGCGCCGGACATAATCCAAGGGTTCTTTTTCGGGCGTCGCATTGGGGAGGTCATGGATGGGGGGGTAGCGAGGGTGGTCCGAAAAGGTACCCAAACGGCACCTAAACGAGCCCCCTGGGGCTCCGGAGGGGCACGGAAGGGGCAGGGAAGTGGACCGTTTCTTACCCTCCCACTTATGACCCCCCCCCTAGAGCCACGCTCAACCTGTGTCCAATGCCCTCGCCGTATCAGAAGAGGCGGCTCTATCGATACCGATGTGTCCTTCCCTCGTTGACACGGCTACGCTCGCTCTGATATTCTGGCCAGACCGCAGCCCCGGAGAGGTGCGGGGAGCAGCGGTGTTGTTTTTGTTGTTGTCGCCCCCCCCCCCCCAACAAAATTATGCTAACAGAGTTCCCCACATAATGATGTTAGTGGGATAGTGGAATCAAGGATCATTTTGTCATGAAATTGCCGACCTGCCCTCGCCCTCTCCATCCTTTCCCATCACATGGTTTGCGAATACCCTCCTCGCTCAGGCGGGGCCTCCCTGGAGGGGTGGGAGGGGCACGAAACCTGATAAGTTCGCGAATACTGTCCTCGCTCAGGCGGGGCCTCCCTGGAGGGGTGGGAGGGGCACGAAATCTGGTAAAGAACACTGTTCGCGACTACAGTCCTCGCTCAGGCGGGGGCTCCCTGGAGGGGTTGGAGGGGCACGAAAACTGATAAATAACACTGTTTTCGAACAGCGTCCTCGCTCAGGCGGGGCGAGCCTCCCTGGAGGGTGGGAGGGGCACGAAACCTGATAAATAACACTGTTTTCGAATAGCGCCCTCGCTCAGGCGGGGCCTCCGTGGAGGGTGGGAGGGGCACGAAACTTGATAAATAACACTGTTTTCGAATAGCGTCCTCGCTCAGGCGGGGCCTCCCTGGAGGGGTGGGAGGGGCACGAAACCTGATAAATAACACTGTTTTCGAATAGCGTCCTCGCTCAGGCGGGGCCTCCCTGGAGGGGTGGGAGGGGCACGAAACCTGATAAATAACACTGTTTTCGAATAGCGTCCTCGCTCAGGCGGGGCCTCCCTGGAGGGTGGGAGGGGCACGAAACCTGATAAATAACACTGTTTTCGAATAGCGTCTTCGCTCAGGCGGGGCCTCCGTGGAGGGTGGGAGGGGCACGAAACCTGATAAATAACACTGTTTTCGAACAGCGTCCTCGCTCAGGCGGGGCCTCCCTGGAGGGGTGGGAGGGGCACGAAACCTGATAAATAATATTGTTTTCGACTAGCGTCCTCGCTCAGGCGGGGCCTCCCTGGAGGGGTGGGAGGGGCACGAAACCTGATAAATAGTAGTGTTTTCGAATTGCGTCCTCGCTCAGGCGGGGCCTCCCTGGAGGGGTTGGAGGGGCACGGAACCTGATAAATAGCACTGCTTTCGAATAGCGTCTTCGCTCAGGCGGGGCCTCCCTGGAGGGGTGGGAGGGGCACGGAACCTGATAAATAGCACTGCTTTCGAATAGCGTCCTCGCTCAGGCGGGGCCTTCCTGGAGGGGTGGGAGGGGCACGAAACCTGGTAAATAACATTGTTTTCGAATGGCGTCCTCGCTCAGGCGGGGCCTCCCTGGAGGGGGGCACGGAAACCGATAAATAACACTGTTTTCGAATAGCGTCCTCGCTCAGGCGGGGCCTCCCTGGAGGGGTGGGAGGGGCACGAAACCTGATAAATAACACTGTTTTCGAATAGCGTCCTCGCTCAGGCGGGGCCTCCCTGGAGGGGTGGGAGGGGCACGAAACCTGATAAATAACACTGTTTTCGAATAGCGTCCTCGCTCAGGCGGGGCCTCCCTGGAGGGGTGGGAGGGGCACGAACCTGATAAATAGCACTGCTTTCGAATAGCGTCCTCGCTCAGGCGGGGCCTCCCTGGAGGGGTGGGAGGGGCACGAAACCTGATACATGACACTGTTTTCGAATAGCGTCCTCGCTCAGGCGGGGCCTCCCTGGAGGGGTGGGAGGGGCACGAAACCTGATAAATGACACTGTTTTCGAATAGCGTCCTCGCTCAGGCGGGGCCTCCCTGGAGGGGTGGGAGGGGCGCATGGTATTGGTATGGTATTGGTATGGTATTGGTATGGTGGGAGGGAGCTCAGACGAAACCTGATAAATAACAGGTGTTGCATGGTATTGGTATGGTATTGGTATTGTATGGTATGGCTTGGTATGGTATTGGTATGGTATTGTATTGGTATGGTATGGCTTGGTATGGTTTGGAATGGTATCGGTATGGTATGGTATTGGTATGGTAGGGCTTGGTATGGTATGGTATTGGTATGGTTTTGGTATGGTATGGCTTGGTATGGCTTGGTATGGTATTGGTGTGGTATGGTATTGGTATGGTATGGCTTGGTATGGTATGGTGATGTGCGGAATGGTATCGTATGGTATGGTTTAGGAGAAGGACGCGGGAGGAGGAGGAGGAGAAGGAGAGGGTGTTCTGGGAAAACAAGAACCCCACTCAGGATGTGGGGAAAAAATCACATCCAAATACATGACTCGTTTTGATTATTGCGATTCGATTCGATTTCGATGGCTCCCGATTCTGATTCGATTCGACCTCGGATCCCGATCTGTGCTCAGATTTTTCACTGGAGGCCTCCTAGACTGCTGATTTTGGCCGACTCGACTTCTTCCGACTCGGCTGCCGATTTCCGCCGATCCGATTCATTTCGATCGCCGATCCGACTTGTCGATGCGATGCAGGGTTCTCGTGCAAATCTATCAAATTGATCAATTGTCAGAGGAGGAATGGACGCCCATGCCACCACCCTTCCCTCGCTTTCCCCTCTTGGGGTATCCTTGGAGGCCCTCGTCGCGCTGGGCCCCCCCTGGCTGCGCCTCCGGCGCCGCCCCTCGCGCGCTCCGCGCGCCAGGGAGGGGGGTCCGGCGCGGATCCAAGGCATCCGCGCGTAGTCCGCGCGTAGCGCCACAAAATTATGTTTTTTGGGCGTTTCTTTTTCTTCCAGCACGGTCCGATCCGATCCGATGTCCCGGTCCGATGTTGATTGTGTCCTTTCGCCTCCATGCTCGCTCTGCTCCTCCCGGGTCAGATCCTGTGCCCCCTCCCGTTCGAGTGTTTCAGCTGGTGCTTGATAGTCTGGCAGTTAGGTGTCGGCGCAGCGGCCATGGGCAGGCAGCTTGCCTCCCCTTCTTCCGTCCCTCGTGTTACTGAATGGTGGCCGACGCGGCATGGGCTGTGATGTTGTCTGACCCGCAGGGGGGAGGGTCTCCAAGACATTCGAATGCGGACACACATACGCTCACATGGTTTCAGGCATATAGGAGCAAAACGGAGTAGCATGGGGTCATCGATGTTCTGCAGGCCCCGCACGGCCCGAGAGGGCCTCAACATCACAAAGGGGCCACAAATGCGTCCCCTTGTGTGTGTGTGGTGTGCGAGTGGGTGTGTATCGTATTTGTGAGTGCGAGGGTGTCCTGGCTTGTCCCTCCTCCCTCGTGCCGCTGCGTCCGGCGCGTGCCCAAGCTTCACTCCGCTGCCCTCCGCGCGGTGGCACTGACCTCCTCGTCCTCCTCTCTTCCCCTCGTCCCTCCTCCTCCCCCTCCCCTTCTCCACTCCTCCTCCCCCGTCGTCTTCTTCCCTACCTCTTCTGATCGTCCTCCTCTCTCCCTGCCTCCTCCTGCTCCCTTCCTCCTCCTCCTCCTCATATGCCTCCTCCTCATATGCCTCCTCCTCATATTCCTCCTCCTCATATTCCTCCTCCTCCTCGCTCCTCTCTGCTCCTGTTCTCCCCTCCTTCTCCGCCCTCCCCCTCCCCCCCTCCTCCCCCCTCCGCCTCCCCGGGTCCCCTGCCCGCACCCGTGCCTCCGCCTCCCGTCCTCGCCCTCGCCGCCTTTTCCTCGCCCAACGTGTCTCTGGGCGCTGCAGCTCGCCTGCCTCCTGCTCTCTCTCGCTCGCTCTCTCTTTCTGACTCTCCCTCTCTCTCTCTCGCGCTCTAGCTCGCTCGCTCGCTCTATCTCTCGCTTTCTCTCTCTCTCTCTCTTTCTCTTTTGCTTTCGCTTCCACTCGCTTTCCCTCTGGCTCTCTCTCTCTCTCTCTCTCTCTCTCCTTCGCTCTAACTCTCTCTCTCTCTCTCTCTCGCTCGCTCTCTGCATCGCTCTCTCTCTTTCTCTCTCTCAATCTCGCTCCCTCTCTCTCCCTATTGGTCTCGCTCTCTCTATATCTCCCTCTCTCTCTCTCTTGCTCTTGCTTCCTCTCTCGCCCTCTCTCTCTCTCACGCCCTCGCTGCCCAGCCCCCGCGAGGTGCGGTTCCTCGAGGGCGCGGGCGCCGCGGGCCCCCGCGTCGCCAGGCCAGGAGCCGCCCGGCGGCTCCGCCTCGTGCTCCCCCTGGGTGCGTCGCGCAATGGGGGGGGGGGCGAGGCACGGAGGGGGGGGGATGACCAGGGGGGGCGGGCATCATTCGGGCCGGACGAGAGGGGGGGATAGGGGAAAGGGGGGTTACGAAATCTGCTGCGCGCAGCTGGCTTCGGCCCCGCCGCCGGGCCCATTCCTCGACACATGGGCGCCTCCCGGGAGGCGCCGGGAAAATCAGCTACGTGAGCTGATTCTTCAACCCCCCCTTCGCTATCCCCCCCTTTCGCCCGGCCCGAGCGATGCACGGGGGGGGTGATGACCAGGGTTGGGCGGGCATCATCGCGGGGGCCATGATACCTCCACAGACCTCACGGCGCTTCTTCTTATTTCATGACGTCCCTGCTCGCCCCCCCCCTCCTGGGCCGCGCACACGCCGCCGGCCATGAACTGCGCCCCCCCCTCTTGGACACCCCCCTCTTGGCCGCCCCCGACATGGGGGGGCAATACACGGGGGGGCAGCGAGGGCCGCAAAATAGGGGCCCTGTAGTCTAGGCCTCCCAGATTCGAAGAAAGAAAACGCCAGAAATGTTGGGCCCCACCAGCGTCGCCTCTGGCGCCGCCCCTGGCGCGCTCCGCGCGCCAGGGAGGGGGGTCCAGCGCAGATCCAAGAAATCCGCGTGGAGCGCCGAAAGTCCATGTCTATGTAGTTTTTCCTTCTTCAACCGATGGGGTCGGAGTAGATGGGGTCGGAGGATCCCGCCGCATCGCCGATGCATTGCCGATGCGGCTCGATGTCGTGCCTGAATTTCTTCATATCGACGTCGCCCATGCATCGCCCACGTCGACGATACATCGCTGGCGCATCGCCGATGCATTGCTGATGGATCGCAGATGCAGCTAGGAGGCCTCTGTCTTCCGACCCCAGCTAGGCGCGAGCCTCCGACCCCATCTACTCCGACCCCAGCTAGGAGGCCTCTGTCTTGGGCCCATGCAGGGGCCGGCTAGGGTCCAGATGTGGAGCTTCGAGGTCCCGAGGAGTGCACCGTTCTTCCTGCCCCCCCCCATGCATTCGCCTCCCCCCCCCTCCTCCTGGAGCGACGCCTAATCCTCCCGCGTGGGAGAGCGGAGCGTGACAGTGGGCGTGCGTTTCCCCAGCCTCGTCTCGCCCCGGAGGCCAAGGGCCATCCTACACTCTACACGTTCAGCCCGTATGCGCAGCCCGTTCTGCGCTCACGGTCGTGCGGTTGGCGCTCAGAGGGAGTCAGTTCCCTCATTGGAGTCGAGACGGCCTTCCTCAGGCCGTGGCAGCGCGGAAGCCTTATCACGAGGGGAGCAGCTTACATATGCGAGACTGGAGGACTGAGGACGTGATAAGCCAGTCGGCGTCGGCGCTGTGTGTCCGACACACAAGTCTGGACCTCTGGGCATGCTGGAGCGGCACCTCTGGAAGGAAAGCTAGACAATGGCCCGTGGCAGTTGCAGACAGTAGCGGCTGAGCCACTCGCCTAGTTGGTTGCCATTATTGTGCGGTGGGGTTGCGAGAGCAGGTGATGTTCGGTAGCAACTCATGGGAGCTCTGCGTGTCCTCGAAAGCGCGTCTTCAGTTTCCACTAGCAGCCGTTAGCGTCTGATAGTCACTGAGATAGCGCCGGTTCAACGTCGACTGCGCGTCGATTAGCGCCGATGTATTCTCGATCAGCGTCGACGGGCGTCGATTCGCGTGGACGCGCAAGCGCCAACAAGTTGGCAGGGGAGGCTTCCAGGAGTTGCCGCAGAATCAGCATGGGGGAAACGGGTCCTGAAGGAAACGGGGGTCCTGGACCCTGGGGCCTTCCCCCAGGACGAGATCTTCATCCTTGATCATGTTCTGACAATCCTGGGGCCCGTGGAGGGCCCCGAGAGCCCGAAAACTGTGAACAACCTTAGGTTGCGTTTCCCTCAAGAGCCGTGTCCCCCCATGGCGAGCAGAAGGCGATGACAGAAGAGGGAGGTTTAGGCCTCGCCTCGCCCCGCCTCGTCCTGGGGAGGGAGGAGGAGGAGGAGGAGGAGGAGGAGGAGGAGGAGGAGGAGGAGGAGGAGGAGAAGGTGAGGTGGTGGAGGAGGAGGCGGGAGGAGGAGCAGGGAGGAGGAGGGAGGAGGGAAGAAGGAGGGAGGATGGACGCGGGAGGGTGGAATGATGATGATGATGATGATGATGATGATGATGATGATGAGGAGGAGGAGGAGGAGGAGGAGGAGGAGGAGGAGGAGGAGGAGGAGCAGGAGGAGGAGGAGGAGGAGGATGAGGAGGAGGAGGATGAGGAGGGGGAGGGGGGGAGGAGGAGGAGGAGCGAGGAGGGGGCGGAGGAGCGAGGAGGCGGAGGAGGAGCGAACTGCCCCTCCCCCCCCCCTGCGAGGCTGAAGTGCCTGCCGCGGCCCTGGGGCCTGCCCAAGCTGCAGCCGCTCGGGGCGCAGCGCGCCGCGGGGCCTCCCTCGCCCGAGCAGGCATGGGGCTCTCTCGCTCGTCTCTGCGCGCCCGCTCCCGTCGGCGTCGTCGTCGTCGTCGGCGTCGTCGTCGTCGCCGTCGTCGTCGGTGTCGTCGTCGCCGTCGTCGTCGGTGTCGTCGTCGCCGTTGTCGTCGCCGTCGGCGTCGTCGTCGCCGTCGTCGTCGTCGTCGGTGTCGTCGGCGTCTGGTGTCGTCGCCGTCGTCGTCGTCTTCGGTCGGCGTCCCCTTCCGCTGGCGTTTTTTTTCTGTCGGTGGCGGTTTCCGTCGGCGTCGGCGTGGGTGTCTGCGTCGTCGGCGTCGTCGTCGCCGTCGCCGTCGTCGTCGGCGTCGGCGTCGGCGTTGTCGTCGTCGTCCGACCCGAGGTCGGGCGGCACGAGCCTTAAGTCGGGCCCGTCCCTCTTCAGGGGGAATGTCCAAACATGGTTAAACAATAGTCTGGGGGCGATGTTTGGCTTATGTTGTTTGCCTATGTTGTAGCGTGTTTGGACTATTTTCTATTCTTCGTCCAGGATCCGCCTGTAGGAGGACACGCCCGACCCAAACCAACGTCGTCGGCGGCGTCGTCGTCGTGCGACTCGAGGTCGCACGGCACGAGCTTGATTTTGTGGAGCTCCGCGCCGATCTCTCGGATCGGCGCCGAGGCGCCCCTGGCGGCGCCCCTGGCGCGCTGCGCTCGCTGGGGATACGGGCCCCAAACATATACACCACCACCACCGCCCTCCCCCCCTCCCTCCCCCAGGAGAGAGGAGAGGAAGAGGAGGATAGTGGTGGTGTGTATTCTTGGGGCCCGCAGGGGAGGGGGGTCAGCGCGGACCTCAAGACATCCGCTCGCCGCCTTGCGCCCTTCTCTCAAGTTCGAGTAGGGGATCGACTACATCTTCTATCCACCCAAGAGTTAATTTTCTCGTCCAGATCTACAGGGCCTCCTGCGCGGTTTTCGTGATTCCAACGCGAAAGCCAAGCTTGGGGTGATTCAATCCTGTAGTCGGTCCCCGACTCGACCGTATTCGCTGCCACCGGCCCTCTCGCATGTTCTCGCCCCCTCGTTCGCGTCCTGACTCGTGTCCTAGGTCTCTGGTCTTGGATGCCCTCGCTCTCTTCTCATCGTCAATGTATTGGCACCGCTGTTTCTTGTCGCTTGTTGTTTCGGGTATCCGTTGTCGTCCTTTCTCTGATTGCTGGTCCTGTCCGCCTTGTCCTTTTGTCTACACGTCTGTACGTACATCACATATATAATATATTATCGAAGCAGTGTTTGCATTTAGGGTTTCTTACTTCTCCTCTACAGATTTGGGCCTGACGACCAGTCTGGCGGCTATGTAGCCGCCGTCGCCGCCTCGTCGCCGCCGGTCTTCTGGGCCTGTCTGTCGGTATTGCGGCTATGTTGTCGCAGTCGCCGCCCCGTCGACGCCTCTCATAATTGCAACACATAGGTTGCATCACTTGGATTGTACCAAACATGTATCTATACATTATATTGCACCACGTCGATTGCACCACATACATTGCACCACGCAGATTGCACACCATATATTGCACCATGTAGATCGCACCACTCATATTGCACCACAGGGATCGCACAACATATATTGCACAGCCTAGGTTGCACCGCATGTGATGCACGACAGATCGCACAACCTAGATAGCCCTACATGGATGCACGCAGTAGATCGCACCACCTATACTGCACCACATGTCAACTCGTTTGTTAAAATCACTTGCACCACATAGATTGCACCACACATATTGCATCTCGCAGAGTGCACCACACGCATTGCTCCACATAGACTGCGCAACATAGATCGCACCACAGATTGCACTGTACAAGTTGTACTACCCAGATTGCCTCACTTGAGATCGCACAGCATGGAGTGCTAGAACACACACACACACACATACTGTTAAGGCTCACGCTTGGCAACATAAGCTATGTGCGTGTTGTGTGTTCGCGTGTCTTCCGGCCTGGCGTTCCGCTACAGCTTCGTGCTTTTGTTGCATTCCGCTGCGCGTCAGCATGAACGGCGCCAGCCTCCGCCTTGAACGGTAGCCAATCATGGATATACCTCGAGCTCGGTAACAGTCAATCAGCGATAGCTCGGTAGCAAATCATGGGAGCCTGATATACCGACCCCTTTAATTCCGTTGTTAGCGTCGACTAGCGTCGATTCGCGCTTGGGAGTGGATGAGACAGCGCCGATTGTTCGTTGGTTAGCGTCGATTGGCGTCGATTCAGCCTCGATCAGCGTCGATTTAGCGTCGACCAGCGTCGATTCGCAAGAGCCTACAAGATGGTATGGAAGGCTCCAATGCCCATGAGTTGCCACCGAACCTGAGGGGGTGCAACAAACGAGCGGATGCTCAGCATGGACGGCAGGAAGTCTACAGGTGTTGAGAAGTCTTGGTCGTGGTTGGATTGCAGGCGTGGTCAGGGGGCAACGAGAGGACTGGAACAGGCAAAGGGGGGGTGGATCCACCTCCAATCGCCCATTGATCGCCGATATGGGGCCTGATAGCCCCACAACGCCCAGGAACGCGTGGACGTGCGGATCGGCTATCGGGGGCCTATCGGGGGCCTATCGCCGATCTATCGGAGATGTATCGCCGATTCCAGGTCGATGTGTCTCCCCCCATGCAGTACCCCATATCGTTGCCCCTCACCTGGGTACATGGGGCCCACCGATCCCGTCTCGGTACAGCGATTGCGTACAGTGCTGTCGATGGTCTACCGATCGTTTGGCGGGCGCCCTCCCAGCTGGCTCTGCGGACGCCGACCTGCAGGGATACGGGACGCTGACGGCTCTGCACAGGTCGGTTTGCCACTGGAGGGGCTCTTCGACGCGCTCCGAAGCGCGTCATTCTCGAGCGGGCGCCCTCCCAGCTGGCTCTGCTGACGCCGACATGGAGGGATACGGGACGCTGACGGTTCTGTGAGGAGGAGGAGGAGGAGGAGGAACAGGAAGAGGAGGAGGAGTAGGAGGAGGAGGGGGAGGAGGAGGAGAATGGAGGAGGAGGAGGAGGAGGAGGACGACGAGGACGGACTCCGTTTTGCCATTGGAGGGGTTCTGCGATGCTCTCCGAAGAAGCGCGTCCTTCTCGAGCGTCCCACGCGCTCGACGGGTTTTCGCCTGCGTTTTTTTTTCTTTTTAAGGCTGCTCTCGCTGAGGCACCGGCCTCATTTCTGCTCCCGAATCGTTCCGAATCGTGCTCCCGCTGCAGCGTGGGCCTCATTCTCGGATCGGTGTTTGGCCTCCGTCGTTCAGGATGGCGTTCTCGCCTCAGCGCGGGCCTCTTTCTCGCGCGCCCATCCGCCCGCCACCACCGCGCCGCACCACCACCACCACCACCACCACCACCACCACCACCACCACCACCACCATCACAACCACCACCAGCACCACCACCACGACCACCAGCACCACCACCACCACCAACCACCAACACCACCAACACCACCACCACCACCACCCACCACCACCACCACCACCACCACAACCACGCACACGCACGCACGCACGCACGCACGCGCACCACCACCCACTACGCACGCCGCGCGGAGCCACAGGTCCGCTACGACACGCGTCCGCGGATAGAGAAAATCAGCGCCATGGTAAGGGATGGGAGGGAGGGGTAGGACGTCAGATATGACGCGAGCGCACCTAGCTTGCCCTCCCCCCTCCCCCCTTCCCCCTCCCCCGCCGCGCACCCCCCCCCTCCCCCGCCCCCCCCCCTCGCTCGCCGCTGAAGGCAGGCCCCTGCCTTCCGGGAGGCCCTCCCCCCTCTTGCCTTTTCGGCAGGCCGCCCCTCCTCGCGCACCCCCCCCTCTCGGTGCGCCCCGCCAGCGGTCCACCGACCGCGCTCGGCTCCGCCGACCACGCGCAGCGCCCGTGTCTCCTCGCAGCCAGGACAGATGGGGCCGGAGGGTCGCAACGCATCGCCGATGCTCAAGCAGTGGCGAAGCGTCTTGGCTCGCCTATAGGCCCACCAAACAATGGTGGTTTGCACGAGCTGCTCTTCGAGCAGTTCTGGCTGGGACTGTCCCGTCTGAACTCATCAGGGTCATGTTGTATGAACATTGTTATTTGTTCTTAGAACGTTTTTGGTTTCTAAGATCATGTCCTGGGAGGCCTATAGGAATGCCGGGCGGGTCGTTCCCTGCTCAATTCGCAACGCATCGCCGATGCATCGCCGATGCGGCTCGATGTGGCGCCCGATGTGGTTCATGTCGACGTCGCCGACGCATCGCTCACGTCGACGTCGCCGACGCATCGCCGACGCATCTTCGGTGCATCGCCGATGCATCGGCGATGCGGCGCGATGATCCGACCCCACTGCTCCCAGAAACCAGGCGAAGGCTGGCAAACCCGTGGCTGCCAAAGCGGAGCTCCGGGAATTTTTTTCTTCTGGGAAGCAGCCCATTTACTGCTTGGCGGGTTGACTTTTATCCCGGGAGTGTGTTTTCCATTCCGGGAAGACCGTTTCAGCAGCCACGCATGTGCCAGCCCTCGCCCAGCTTTAAGTCGGGCCGGCCCCCTACAGGGGGATTTTCAACGAAAAATACAAAAGAATACCCCCAAAATAGTCCAAGAATGGTCCGGGGAGTATTTTTGAGTATTGTTTGACCTTTTTGGGGCATTTCTGGGGTTTCTTTAATTTTTCGTCGACAGTCCCTCTGTAGGGGGACTCGCCCGACTTAAGCCCATTTGCCGATTCTCCGACCCCCTCTGTAGGAGGCCTCTCAGCGTCGGCCTCTGCGCTGCCCTGGGCACCGCGCCGACGGGTGGAGCTGCCTCGGCGGACCCGCGCGCGTTTGGGGCCCGGCACCGCGCGTGTTGAGGACCAGCGAACAATATATTGTTTCTCGTCGGCGTTAAGTCGGGCGTGTCCCCCTACAGGGTGTTCTTCGACGGAAATGAAAAATACCGCAAAAATGCCCCAAAAAGGTTACAACATCCTCCAAAGATAGTCCCCAGACTATTTTGGGATTATTTTTGGACTAATTTTCGGTATTTTTGATCTTCCGTCGCAAAATCCCCCCGTGAGGGGACAGGCCCGGCTTAACGTCAGCGGCGAGGCTCTCACGGACATGATCGCGTCGCAAACACACAATCACGACGGCGGGTTTACGGCCGTGTTCGGCCTCGGGAGGCCTTCGCTGGGCCTCGGGACCGGCAAAAGACGACTTGGGATGCAAAACCGGTCCTGGGGAAAGGTTCGGGATTTCCAGGGACCCTGCATTGAGAAACGTCAGGACGCCGCATGTCTGAGGAGGGGCTGCTCCAGCGGGCGGGCGATCGGAGCAACCGATGCGCACATTGGGAGAAACAAAAAGCAGACTCAGGCTACGGTGTTACAGACAATGGGCGACATATCCAGTGGATTTTGGCAGTGTGTTGGCGGCTCTGTCTGGCACGTCGAAGCTGGACAGCCAATGCCAGGTCAGGAGATTGGAAGTCGGATGGATACGCGAAGCATCTACACCTTGGGCAAAGCAGGTGGCCAGGGACTTCCAGCCGCTGGCGGAGGTCAGCGAGGACGTATGGAGTTGGTACCCGAAGAGGCAGTCAGGCATCTCAATGTTCAAGAGAGGCACGATGGATTGCGAAGCTTGGGTGGGGACGGACCCCAATATATTACGCTACGCTGGAGAGGCATGGGACACAACGCTACCTGAGATTACGGCGGGAGGAGAGGTGGTGGCTCAGTTTTGGTGTGAGTGGGAAACTGGAACAGAGGGACAGGCGCGCGGAACACGATTTACTACGGGGGCGGCGCTGGCAGGGCACAGGAGAGTGATGCACAACGGTCTTCCTCTGATCCCCAGCCTGGTGATCACGAATCATTGTGCTTGGTGCGTGAGCTCTTTCGCGTCACGCAAAATACGGACCATCTAGCGAGAGCAACGGAGAGTCACGGGATGTGTAAGAAAAACAAAAGTTGCTGGAATCACCCCGTCCGTGAGCCCCCTTCTCTCGTCTGCACCCTCTGTGGCTATCAGGCTCAATCCTTGGAAGGTTTTCAGATACACGCACGCTGTCACCATCCTGGACTGTATTGCGTGAGAGATGGCGATGGCACCGTGGAGGCTACCGCATACCATACGCTGAGCAAACGCGGAGATGGAAGGAGAGCCGAAGCACCACAAAGGCGGCAAAGGGAAAAGGAAAGGACCAGTAGCACGCAGAAGGGACCAGCGCCAAAGCAGCGGGCATCCTGCCAACAACAGCGGCCGCGACGATGGGATGGAACGGCAAAGGCAGAGGAGGAGGGCGCAAGCCACCCCCTTGCCAGTCATACCCGGGCGTCGACTGCGAGGAATACGACTTAAGAGGGTGTATCAACGAACTTCAGAGATTGGCCCTCCGCTCGTCAGCAGAGATCAGAGATATGAGCCACATGACATCAAACTTCGTCTTTACACCAGTCAGAAAAATGGCGTTTCGGAAGTTGTCGGCAGCGGGGCAGAGCCACGGGCACCAGGTCAGAGAGAAGGGCAAGGGGCCCAAGTTAGGGCCCCCAGACATACACACGGGGATGGCGCTCATGGAAAGCATCCAGGAGATGGTGCCGGAATGGTAGAAGGAGGACGAAACGAAAGTACCAGTATCAATAGACAGAGCACTTGACACCCTGAACGATGTCCTGAATCTGTTTCAGGGCAACAGCGAGCACAGCCAGGCAATGATCACATATATGACCAAGATGTGCAAGGTCAGCGAGAGCTAAAGCGCACAACAGCAACAAGAGGAACCCGAACGAGGACGGGCAAGAGTTCTGGGAGGAGGGCTCGGGCAATGTTCAGATCGTCATCACCGAGCCCCCCAACTTCAGGGCGGCGTTTCCGAAGGACACGAGGGAGGGGGCCGTGACGAAGCTGGACCAGCTCGCAGGCCACACCCTGAAGATTGCGATGGGGATGCTGATCGTCTACGCGGGAGGCAAGAAGTTCCAGTCGGCGGGCCCAAGTCGGAGCTGGAGAGGATGGCGGGCCGGGAACTACAGCGTCGGCGTCGCTGAGAACGGAGAAAGCGGTGGCATTAGCGAGGTTTTCTCGGAGTGCTGCGCCACGGAAGTCCGAGGGGGCGATTGCATTAGCGAGGTCTTCTCGGAGCGCGAAGACCCAGGAGCAGAGTGCCACGCCGCGGCTGACGCGGACAAGCGCGTGCACCGCGCCAGCGTCGGCGTCTGCGCCGCGCGATGAGGGCGCCGACTCAGGAGAGCCCGCCCTCGGGCCCTGAGGCGTAGCTGGCGCGCCCAACAGCGCACAGAACAAGGAGGAGAGACGGTTCGGTTGATGAAAGCATGGCAGAACCGATCAGCATGGACGTTGAACGCTTCGCACAAATAAACACATTTTGCCATCATGTGTCGGGTACACCCCGAAGTTCGGGGCAGAACGGGGCGCCGAGCGGCTGAGGAAAAAAAGCCCCAGGGAAAGGCCTGCCTGGCAACATCCAGCCTACCCAGCCCAGTTAGTAAAACAAATGGCGCCATCTACAATGGCGACGCGATGCGTTTCCCCTTCCCTCGCCCCATTGCAGATGCGGAGAGATGGTGGGCGGGGTGCTCTGCATGCAGCGCAGCGCGCGCGCAACGTTAGACGGGTCGCGACGGTCAACGGGGGGGGGGGGGGGGGGGCGCAGGGCGCGAGCACGAGGTGCTACGAGGTGAACAGGGCAGTTTGGGATTTGGCATTATGTCAATGGGAGGAGATGGGGCCAGCATATCTGAGGTGCAACGTGTATAACGGGACAGGTGGGCTGTTTGGAATGCGCTACTATCCCCATTGATCGCCCTTGGCTGCCGCGGCTGATCCGGCTCAGTGCCGGCCTAGGTGCGCGGCGTGGCGCGCGAGCGGGGCTTCTCGGAGCGCGCGGCGCGCGTGGGCCATGGCCTTCGTGGCCAGCAACAAACTATAGCCCTGTGGACGTCGCAACAAGGGGTTCAAGTACTACAAGATGAGCGAAAGCCGCAGGGGGCGCGCGAGAAACGAGCCAGGTCACGAGAAGGATCAAGGCAGCGAAGGCAGCGAATGGAGAAGAGCGCGCATCGATTGCGAGCTGGAGCTGGGCGGGGAGGAGCTGGAACATTGGAGCGACGAAGAAAGGGCATTGCATGGGGGGGGGGGGGGTCATGGCGAGAGAGCAGGTCTGCCGAGAACAAAAGAGGAAGGCGGAAGAAGCAGCGCGGGCAACCCGGGCGCTGGGACAGATCAAAGCTGCTCGATCACAACTGGCAGCAGAAGGAGGCCCCAGAAGTCTCGCACACACAAATATAAGGTCGCCACAGAGAAGCGAAAGGAACAAGTGGCGCGACGACATGCAGTGGTTTAGCGCATGCTGGAGAAGCGCTGGACGGGGCAAGAAGAGGGCGGGAACTCGCTCGCGCGGGCTCGCCTTCCCGAACGCGCTGCGGCGGAGAGGCCCCGGCCCCGACTCGAGGAGTGACGAGTGGCAGTTCTGGCGCAAGGTGGGCCAGTTGCAGTGGATGAAGGCGCGGGGGAGTCACCCAATCGACGTGCTCTTGAAGGAATGGATAAACAAGATGAAGAAAACGTTCGGGGCAGACTGCGAAGCTTGGTTAAAGTTCGGGCTCGGGAGTAAGTTCTTCCATTTCTAGAGCGGGCCAGCGGCGGGGGCGATGCTCATGGCGGGAACCGCGTGGCAAGCTTTCATTGCGAGAGGGCTACCGCAGCAACTTGACGACGCCATCAAGGAGTGCCATTGCGAGTTCTTCGACACGGCCAGGAAGATGAGTCCAGAGGAGCTATCCGAGCTGATCCCGCGGTCCTCTCCGATGACGCACATGATCGAAGGTTGCGACGACGTCGCAAGGTACCCAGTGGACCACTTGGGGAGGTCATGCAAGAGAGCCTTCACTGTTCAGAGCTGGCGCGCGCCGGCGCTGAAAATTGGAAGAACGAGGGGGGGGGCTCCACGCAAAAATGAAGGTTGCCATCAAGGAGATGAACAAAGAGGACAACGTGGACCCACAGGAAGTGAAGAGGCTGAAAGAACGCTAGAAGTTACGAGACAGCACGCAGACCATGCTGGATGGCACCGAGATCTTCGCGGACAAGTTCGGCTACCCCAAGTCGGAGGAGACGACTGCGGTCAGCTCGTCCAGCGGCCACCAGTGAGGGCACCCAGTGGGGCCTGCTCATATGCGAAGAGGAAGCAGTCGCGAGGTTTCTCGGAGTTCGAATCCAGGCAAGAGGCGAGCTGGCCGTGCCCGCAGAGCCAGGAGGAGCATTAGCGAGGTTACTCGGTGCGTAACGCATGACATACAATATGGTCGCAACAGAGCGCCTGCGTCGCCATCGCAATGAGAAGTATTTTCTTGAGTGCCGTCAGGTGCACTACTGAAGGGTGTCGAAGGGGAAAAACGTGATCATCAGGAAGACCACCAGTGTGTTCCTCGCTGGCCAGACCTATGACCGTGACTTCCAGCTTGTCTACCTCAGATACACTTTGAGGGGGAACCTTGGGCTACGTCAACAGGGTACCAGAGTACAGGTGTTACAATCCATGGAACGTTTCTCGGTACGACCGAGCGAGAAGTGAGCTGAGCGAGAGAAGGGATCGCGGAGTTCAAACTGTAGATTGAGCAGTCCCCCCAGCAACATACTGGGGTCTCGGGCCTTCCGTCTCTCCCCCTCCTCTTTTCTGTTTGAGGCCGTGTCGTCGTCTCCTCCCCCCCCATTGGTTTGGGCGCCCTGCTAAGCCCGCGCGCCCTCCCCTCAGGCACGCGGAAGGGCCAGCAGCCGCTCACCCCGCGCTGACCCGAAGGCACTCGCGGGGCCGCTTCGGAGCTCGGCCCTTGAGCTATAAGTGGCCTGCCCCTTGACGGCCCTCGTGAGAAGACAGGGCTGTAGCACAACAGTCGCGCGGGATTTTGGCAGTAGCGCGCAGGTTGCCTGAGTAGACGCTCTGACGTTCTACCCCCTTATGCGGATGCCCTTTGTCCTCCTCCTCCTCCTTCTCCTCCCCCTCCTCCTCCTCCTCCTCCTCCTCTTCCTCCTCCTCCTCGTCCTCCTCCTCCTCCTCCTCCTCACCCCTTTCCCCTCCCCCTCCTAATCCTCCTCCTCCCCAAAAAGGATGACCCCCCCCCGGCCCCGCCAGTCGATGCTCATCCTGTCTCCGAGCCGGGTGAGTCTGCAGGGGAGCCGCTGCAGCATGCATTCGGCGGCGTCCTCGCAGTACGCCCTGGCTCCCCAGCGGCTCTCCAGCGGCTCGCCGGGGCAGCTGCCGCACGCCCCGCGGCACTATGCCTCAGGCGGCCCCGCCCGTCTTCCTTCAAGTTGGACGTGTCCCTCTACAGGAGGAGTATTCAAACATAGTCAGACAAATTGTACGGGGACATCATTGTACTTGTTTCAACTGTTTTTGAATACGTTGTGACTACATGCATTGTTCTTTCAAGATCTGCCTTTAGGAGGCCACGCCCGACCAAATTTTTTTGGAGAAGAAAGAAAGAGGCCACCCCAAACAATGTTCTAAGAACATTGCGTGGTTTGCCCGAAATGCTCTTAGAAGGTTTCTGGTTGAGACTGTCCTGTGTTAGCACACCGGCTCAGTGTTATACGACAACTGTTTCGGGATTCGAACGTTGCTCTGTTCTAGGAACATTCCGTGGTAGGCCTGTAGGATGAATGCCGGGACGGTCGGCCCCCGCCCAAAAGAACGACGTACACAATCTCGAATGCATCTCCTGAGGGGGCAAATTCTGACGTTGCCGTGGTCCGAATATCGGTTTTACTCCGGCTCGATCCCGTTTAATCCCCCCAGATCCCGCGCAATCCGGCCTGATCCCGCTCAATCCGTGGCTTGATCGGGCGTGGCACCCCTTTTCCCACATGGGGCTGCACCTCCTCTTTTTTAGTCCTTCCGACGACTGCCTCCCGGCAGTTGCCTCCTTACACCATCGTTCGAGGGTCCGCGCGGACTTCTCTGGCTGGCGCTCGGCCCCCCCCTGTCGGCGCCCCCTCTCTGGCGGCACCCTTGCCTGGCGCGCGCCTCGCGCGCGCCCCGGGGAGGGGGTGTGCCCAGCGCCGGCCGAGGAACTCCGTTCGGAGCTCTCCGGGCGTCTTCCGTGCGTAGAGTCGGAGGCTTGGGAGATGACACCAGCACCGATATCGCCTGGTGTGCCTTCAGCGGGGCAAGAGGATCCCGACCCCGGCGATGGTGGTGAGATTCGGGCTCCTGGGTGACCTGGAATATATAACAACCAGCACCAGAACATCTAGAGTCATCTTCCATTCATGGAAGTGGCCTCCCGTGTTGGTGTTGGTGCGCATTTTCAAGCCTCCAAACTAGTTTGTCGCTATTGCGCCCGTGCCTCGGTGGCAAACCATGGGATTATGGTATACCCTTTCAGTTCCGTCCTTAGCGTCGACTAGCGTCGATTAGCGCGTTTGGGAGTCGATGAGATAGCCCCGATCTAGCGTCGGCTAGCGTTGAGTAGCGTCGATCTTGCGTCAATGAGTGTCGATGTTGCGTCGACTAGCATCGATGTAGCGTCGACTAGCGTCGATTCGCAAGAGCCGACACGATGGCATGGGAGGCTACATGAATTGCTACCGAACCTTGTTGTTGCGCCCGTTCCCGTGCCTCCCCCTTCTCTTGCCTCTCTCCAGGCCTCCTGCATGGGGTCGAAGTAGATTGGGTAGCGCGGCGTCGGCGACGCTTGCGATGCATCGGCGACATCGGCGTGGAGGAGATTGGGCTCCACGTCGAGCCGCGTTGCCGAAAGGGGCGGCTAGGTGCGCGATCCTCCGACCGCACTTGCCCGGACCCTGTCCATGAGGCTTTGAATCCAGCCTTGTGAACTAAGCGTATGCCAGACATGCTGTCGATACGACGTTGTTTCCTCTACGTTGCTGAATTGTAGTACTGCAGCTGCGCACACCAAGCTAAGATAGGCGAGCGCCTCGCAACTCACAACAGGTAGGGACAACAATCCCGGGTAGCTCTCTGAGAAGGGTCAGATGAGAAGCTGGCAGCGCAGGGTAGGTGAGCTCCTCTCAAAGGCTCCCGCGCAACCTCCCTCTAAAGCTTGTGCCTGGCAATGAACTCTGCGCTTCCTACGGGTCGCCTCCTTGTCCTCCTCCTCGTCCTCCCATGCCAAGAAACACCCTGCTTGCCTCCAGGGTGCCCTGGGTTTGTTCGGCTTCGGTGGTTTTGCGATGGAACGCGTGACGCTCCCACAGCAGAAATCAATTATCGCCCTGGGGCCTCAGGCTTGGGCTCCTCGTGGAAGGCTTCTCGCGGACTGGCCTCCACTGCACCCCCCCCCCCTGGTGCACGCGGCCCTGAAAAAGCCCCTCCGTCCCCCCTTGGCCTCCCCTCCGCGCGCCGCCGCGCCGCCCCCCCCTCCCCCCTCTCGGGCCGGGCGAAAGGGGGGGATTGGGAAAGGGGGTTTACGAAATTTGCTGCATGCGGCTGGTTTCGGCCTCACCGAGGGGCCCATTCCTCGATACAGCAGCCGCCTCCGGCGCCGGGAGGCGCCGGGAGCATCAGCTGCGTGAGCTGATTCTCACCCCCCCCCCCCTTTGCTATCCCCCCCTTTCACCCGAGCCGACCCTCGGGCCAAGGCAGCGAGCTCGCCACGGTCCGCAGCTTCGCCTCCGTGCCCGGGGTGCGGAGCGCCGCCTCCCTGCCCGGCGGGGCCCCGCGCCGCGCCGCGGCGCGCGCGGCGCACGCGCCCGGCTCCCCGCCCCCGCGCGGCCAGCGGGGCTACCACACCTCGCCGCCCACGCCCGCCTCCTCGGCGGCGAGCCCCACGGGGGGGAGGGGCCTGTGGTCCACCACCACCACCAGGAGTTGGAGGGAGGGAGAGGGGGGGGGATGACGAGGAGGAGGTGGAAGGGGAGGAGGACGAGGAGGAGGAGGAGGAGGTGCAGGAGGAGGAGGAGGAGGACTCCCTCCCCTCCAAGTTATGGTGGTGGTGGTGGTGGTGGTGAAGAGCAGGCCCATCACAAGGGGGGGGAGGGGCAGTTTGGGCGCGAGGCTCGGGGCTCGAGGAGCCTTCCCAGGTTTCCGTGGGTCGCTCCTCGGCGGTGTTGTTTGCCAGCGTCGGGAGGCTCTCCAGCAGCTGCGGCCCTGGGAGGGGGGGGGGGTCCTCCGGAGGTGCCCGCAGCGTCGTTGCAACCTGGAGGCCACAAGCAGAAGAGGTCTCGGGCGGCATGGGGCCGTTGAGAAGTCTGCCTGCGCCCCCCCGCGGGTCGGCCGCGCGCAGAGAAGGGGTACATTATCGGGGAGGGAGGAAGGCTTCTTGGAAGGAGGCTGCCTCTCAGAGGGCGCGGGGTCTTCTTCCATGGATGTAAGGCCGGCGCCTTCTGAGGAGCAGCCTCCTCCTAGGAAGCCTCCCCCCCTCCCTCTTCCCCCCAGGTGCACGCCACCACGCGAAGGCACATAACACTTCGCAGGCGGGAAAGAAAACCACAGACACAATGAACCGACGACTCCCAGGAAGATGTGGGAAAATACAGGAAGCGGGGGGGAAGACGCACACCCCGAAAGTCTGGGACACAGCGGGACTCCTGGGATCTGTGCCTGCTTGGTCGTGTGCCCCTGGGCCCCGTTCTGACTTTACAGGAAGCGCAAGGGCTTCGTGGAGGCCCCGGCTGCCTTCCGAGGACGCAGTTTCCTTAAGCAGTGGCGATGCGTCCTGGCTCGCCTACCAGAGAGGGTTCTAAGAACCCTCGGCGGTTTGCATGAGCTGTTCTCAGAACATTTCTGGCTGAGTCTGTTTTGTTCTTCCGCATCGGGAGTACCTTCTGAGAGCGTTGTGTTTGTTCTTAGAACAGGTTTGGGTTCTCAGAACATGTCATTGTAGGCCTACACAGTTGGCGCGCCTAGTAAGGACGCGCGTTTTCATTTAGGGTACCCTTGCGTCCTTGCCTCTGTGGCCCGTCCTTTGCCGTTTTCACTGGTCGCCGCCGCCAAAAAAAATCCCACCTTCAGCCTCCAAGGGTCTTTTCGTCCTTGCCACGCGTCCTTTACATACGTTTTGACTGTAGCAATGCCGGGACGGTCGGCCCCTGCTCGACTTCCCTCCCCCCGTCGGCCCCCCCCCCCCGCCCCCCTTGGCGCGCGCCGCCGAGCCTCCCCGCCGCCGCGCGGGCCGCACCACCACTACTACCACGCGTCGCCCTGAGGCGGCCGCCCCCTCGCGAGCGGCCCGGGCCTCCGAGGGCACGTCGTCCGTCGGCGGGGATAGGCACAGAAAGGGGGCGACGATAGGTATCAGCCACGCGCAGAGGGGGGTGGGGGGAGGGGGGAGGGCTTCTCAGAAGCACCCCTGCTTCTTAGAGGGCGCGGGCCTTCTCCATAGATGTAAGGCCGGCGCCTTCTAAGAAGCAGCCTGCTTCTAAGAAGCCCTCCCCCCTCCCCCCACCCCCATGTGCGCGCCGCCAAAGATAGGCATAGAAGAAAGGGGCCATCGGGGGCAACGAGAGGGGGGATGGGCACAGAAAGGGGTGCGCCGACGCCCAGTCGCCCATGGATCGCCGAGAGGGGCCCGGTAGCCTCAATCTGCCCAGGAAGGTGCGGGCTCACTATCAGGGGCCCATCGCCGATCTATCGGCGATGTATCGCCGATTCCAGGTCGATGCATCCCCCCCATGCCAGTCCCCCCCCCCTTTGTCGTTGCCCCTCAGGGTTGTCGTGGGGCATGACTGACATCAGGAGGGAAAGAAGCACACATGCACAAAACGTCATCGTCGATTCCCCGGAACAGTCGGAAGCAAACCTGAGAGGCAGCCTCTTCCTATGAATCGGAAAAGAAAAAAACGCTATGAATATAAACGTTCGGAGCTCTGCGCGGGTGTCTTGGATCCGAGCTGGGGCCCGAGGCGCCGCCCCTGGCGCGCTCCGCGCGCCAGGGAGGGGGGTCCCGCGCAGATTCAGGAAAGCCGCGCGGAGCGCCAACAGTTTAGGTTTATAGCGTTACTCCTTGTCCCTAGTAGTGGAGGATGACTCACACCACGAGAGAAAGAAACACACAGACACGAAACGTCATCGCCGATTCCCCCGGAACCATGTCGGAAAATCCTGAGAAGCGGAGGGGAAGACGAATGTCCAGAGAATCTGGAGAAGACGGGGCATCCAGGGATGTACCTCGTTCTCTGTGAGTCCCCGGGCCCCTTCTTTGAGCCGACCCCTTCCCTGGGGCCCCCTTTTGCTTCGCCCTGGACTCGATGCCCCCCCCGGCACGAGCACGGCTGGGGGGCGGACCCGAGGAGAAGAGCGCCGGGACGGGGATGGAGGGAGCAACCGTATGATTTGTGTGTGTAGGGCGTGTGTGTGTGTGAATGTGTTTGTGTGTGTGTGTGAATGTGTTTGTGTGTGAATGTGTTTGTGTGTGTGAATGTGTTTGTGTGTGAATGTGTGCGGGGGACAGCTTTTTAGAGACCCCCCGCGTCAACGACGATCGGCGCCGACACTCGGCGCCGACACTCGGCATCGACACTCGGCAATGACACTCGGCACCGACAATCAGCAACGACACTCGGCACCCACACTCGGCACCCACACCCGACAATCGCCCCTAAGGAGGGTCCTAAAGAGAGGCAATCTCTGCCCTTCTGACGCGCACAACTACACATAGTCTTTCGACGGTCCGCCCGAATTTCTTGGATTTGCGCTGCACACCCCTGCCTGGCGCGAGGAGCGCGCCAGGGGCGGCGCCGGAGGCGCCGCCAGGGGGCTCCAGCGCGGATCCTAAATCTCCGCGCGAACCGTAGAAAGTTGGTGCATGCAATTTTTCCCAACCTTCATGCGGTGTTGGGCCCTCGTTTTGAAAAGACAACGTCCCGCGCCCCTCCCATCTCCTCTTCCTCCCGAAGCTCCTCCTCCCTCCTCCAATCCGTGCCTCTGCCTTCCGCGTGTCTCTGCTGGTACACGCCTCACACGCTTCGTGTCCCCATAAAGAGCTCCACCGAAGGCCCCAGTGGCAGCGCCCGCATGACACCATCGCGCCCGTTTCGGCACACCCCTCACACGCGTCGCGCCACCATAGGGAGCTCCACCGAAGGCCCCAGTGGCAGCGCTAGCATGGCACCACCGCACCCGCTTCGGCACACGAGCTCCACCGAAGCCCCCAGTGGCAGCGCCCGCATGGCACCATCGCACCCGTTCTGGCACACCTCTTACGCGTCTCGTGGTCCCAAGAGGCATCGAAAGCGGTCGGGACCCACCGCGCTGCACTCAGGATTGCATTTTTTGGTCAGGTCTTTCGTCCTGAAAACGTGCTCGTGTATGGGAAGATTCGGGCGGATGGTGGGCGGGGGGTGACCCACCTGGGGGGGGTGAAGCACATGGCTCCGAGGAGCCTCTCGGGGCTGCAGGGCCCCTTTGGGAGCCAGCAGGGGCCCCTGCAGGGCCCTCTCCTGCAAACCCCCGCCTCGAAAGCAAGAGTCGCGTCGGCGGCCGGCCGGGGGCGCAGCTCGGGGCAGGGCGGGTCGAGGCACGGCGGCGGCCCCAAGACGGTCGCGGGAGCCCTGCCGGAGTGCAGGCGCGCCAGGGTGTGTGCGAGCTGCGTCCAGGTGTGGAGGCGCGAGGGGCCCCCCTCCGCACAGGGGAGGCCCGTGCCAAGCAGCACCCTGCTTGCCTCCAGGGTGCCCTGGGCGTCTCGGGTGTCGCTGGCTTTGCGAAGGAGGGCGCGGCTTTAGTCCCAGAGCCAAAGTCAATGGACGCCCTGGGGTCTCGGGGTTGGGCTTCTGGTGGAAGGTTTCTTGTGGTCGGGCCCCCCCCCCCCCGTAGGCCAACCTGCGTTGTCTCAAGGGGCCCTCCTGTGATCTGTCTGGACCTCCCAGAGTCCCAGAGAGGTTCCGAGCAGATGGGGTAGGACGATCTGCGCCGCATCGCCGATGCATCGCCGATCCGACTCGAGGAGGAGCCTGATTTTCTCCACACCGTCGGCACCGATGCAACGTCGACCTCACCCACGCATCGCCGATGCGGCGGCGACGTATCGCCGACGCATCGGCGATGCGGGTAGATCTTCCGACCCCAGCTGCCCAGACCTCCTCAATTTGGAGGCCTCTCTCTCTGAGCAGTGCAGCGCGGTGCCGGTGCGTTTGCTTGTACGGAGGGGGAGGGGGAGAAGGCGGATGAGGCGGAGGAGGGGAAGGCGGAGGAGGAGAGGAGGAGGAGAAGGAGGGGGCTGAGGAGGCGGAGGAGGAGGCGGAGATGGAGGATGAGGAGGCGGCGGAGGCGGTGGAGGAGGCCGAGGCGGAGGCGGCGGAGGAGCAGGCGGCGGAGGAGGAGGAGGAGGAGGAGGAGGAGGAGGAGGAGGAGGAGGAGGAGAAGGAGGTGGAGGAGGAGACGGCGGAGGAGGAGGAGGAGGAGGAGGAGGCGGAGGCGGAGGCGGAGTTGGAGGCGGAGGAGGTGGGCGGAGGTGCGGAGGCTCGTGGCGCCGCCGGCGAGAGGGCCAATCGAGGCACGCCGCCGGGCACAGGCAGCCGCCGGCGCCGCCCTGGGCAGGCCGCGGAGGGGAGCCCCCCCGAGGGCCCGGCGGGCCCGCGGGTGCCGATGCGCACGCCGTCGGGCCGCCGGGGGCCTCCACGAATCGAGGACCAGAGCATATGCATGAGAATGTCGGCGGCGAGGAAGTGGGGGAAGTGAGAATCGGAGGTTGATACACTTCCTACCCTGACACGTCGATTAAGGAATTGGCCGTTTTCGGTTCGCGAGAGGGCGTCGCGGCCGTCATTTTTGCGGGTCCAGGTCCGTCGGTTTCGGTCCCAGGCCGTTTTCACTAAGGGGACGTTTACTAAAGGGAGGTTTGTTCACTTAGAAGGCGCGGGCCATATCTATAGATGTAAGGCCGGCGCCTTCTAAGAAGCAGCCTCCTTCTAAGAAGCCTTCCCCCCTCCCTCCACCTCCTTGTGCGCGCCGCCGAGAAAAAGGACGGGCCTTCAACTGTTCTCTCGTCGGTTCTCAGCGGTCTCCCAGCTGCGGGATGCTATCCAGCCGCCGCGCCCCGTCGAGGGCGTTCCAGGGATGCTCCTCCTCCTCCTCCTCCTCCTCCTCCTCCTCCTCCTCCTCCTCCTCATCATCATCATCCTCATCCTCATCCTGCTCCTCCTCCTTCTCCTCCTCCTCCTCCTCCTCCTCCTCCTTTCCAGGGATGCCCTCCTCCTCCTCCTCCTCCTCCTCCTCCTCCGCCTCCGCCTCCTCCTCCAGGGATCGTCCTGGAACGGCCGCCAGAGGCCCGAGTTATGACCCGAAAACCGCCGGCAGAGGGGGCCAGGCTTCTCAGAAGGCTCGGAAGTCCCCCGGCCTTCTGAGAGGTTTTCGAAGCCCTCCCCGGAGACAGAAGCATCCGCTCAGAAGGTGCGAGGGATTCTGAGAGGTTGCCCCCCTTTACTCGCCGCCAAGCATGGACAGGGGCGCGCTCGAGGGCGCGAAGCTACTCGCGCTTCGTGGCTCGGCTCTGATGCCACCTCGTCCTCGTCTTCTCCCCTGAGGGGGCTGCGCGAGAGCGCGAGTTGATCCGGAAGCCAGACGACGAGGATTGCTCAGGGGGGATCGGCTCAGGCGGCCTCTCGGGACACATTCGTCCTCTTCCTTCTCCTCCTCCTCCTCCTCCTCCTCCTCCTCCTCCTTCTCCTCCCTCCTCCCCCTTCCTATTCTCCTCCTCGTCGTCGTCCTCCTCCTCCAATCGCCCACTCATCGCCAATGGAGGCCCGATAGCCCACCCCGCCAAGGATCGTGGGATTCTGCCGTCGGCCGTCTTTTTGCCAGTTTGTCCGCGCGGCATCGCCGATGTCATGTCGATGTGCCCCCCCCCCACCTCGAGCCGGTCCCCCCCGCATCTTTGCCCCCCACCTCAGGATGAGAATCAGAAGGGGAAGAAATACAGACGCGATTCATCGTCCATTCCCCGGAAACTGCGGACATGTGGGCAGTGGTGTGTATGTGTCTGTGTGTGTGTCGGTGTCTGTGTGTCTGTGTCTGTGTTTGTGTGGTGTGTGGTGTGTGGTGTGTGTGTGTGTGTGCGTGCGTGCGTGCGTGCGTGCGTGCGTGCGTGCGTGCGTGTGTGTGTGTGTGTGTGTGTGTGTGTGTGTCTGTGTGTGCGTGTGTGTGTGTTTGTGGTGTTGGTCTGTGTGTGTGGTGTTGGTATGTTGTGTGTGTGTGTCTCCTTGGGTCCCTCCAATCGCTGCCCCTCACCCCAGGACGAAGAACATGGCTCACCGGCCGAGCCTTTGCTTGCGTGAGGCCCCGCGTCCTCCAGGGGCGCCACGCCTCGGGACCCCGTCCTGGGAGCCGTCGGCATCTCTGCCACCACGGCGCGCTGACAGCTCGCTCTCGGCGGCGCCCTTCCTCCTCCTTCTCCTCCTGCTCCTCCTCCTCCTCTTCCTCCTCTTGTCCTCCTCCTCTTCCTCCTCCTCTTCCCAGGAGCACCCTTGCATCCTTGTCCTCTCGGCCCCTCCTTGGCCACTCTCGTTGGCCGCGCCCCGCTCGCAAAGCTTCGAGATGGGCGTCCAAGGTCCTTGCATCCTTACCGAGCATCCTTACGATACGGGTTGACTGTAGAACCACGTCCCGGCTTCTACGAGGCCTCCATGGGGACACCCGGGCGCTTCCAAGGAGGCCCAGGCGCGGTCACGAGGCCCTTCGCCTTTCCCGAGGCCCACGCCCCTCGCGCCCCCCCCCCCTCCCTGCGCGCCTCGAGTTCTCGCTTGCGTCCAGGGCAAACCACTGCGTCAATGCCTCACAAGGCGAAGAGGCGGCAGGGGACAGGGTATCGGGAGGAGAAGGGGAGGGGGAAGGGGGAGGAGGAGGAGGAGGAGGAGGAGGAGGAGGAGGAGGAGGAGGAGAGGGAGGAGGAGGAGGAGGAGGAGGGCGCACCGAGCCGGGCCTGGCCCGTCCTGGAGAGGCCATGAGCGGCGTGCAGCTCTGGATGCCTGCAGCGAGCCACGAGGGCGTGCGCTCCGCCCACCTTCCTGGGGCTACACTTCAGTCGGGCCTGTCCCTCTACAGGGGGAATCTTCAAAACTAGTCTCAAAATAGTCTGGGGACTATGTTTTGATTATTGTTGGACATGCTTAGGGTATATTTGGGGTATTTGTAATTTGTCATCCAAGCTCGGCCTGTAGGGGGACAGGCCCGACCGAAGGCTACACGAGGGGCCCAGCGGATTTTGTTGCGGCAGGGCAGGGCCTGAAAACGGTGCTTTGGCCGCGTCGTGGGCGGTCCAGATAGGGCCTTGCCTTCGAGGATAAGAGAAGTTGTCACCTCTTCCGCGGCGGCAGGTCGGCGGAAGACGGCGGAAGTAAAACGAGGCCTCCTCCGCCGGCGGAAGCTCGGCGGAGGGCGGTGGAAGTAAACAACCGCTCCCGGGAGATGAGAACGTTTTTGGGTTCAGGGTTTCCGAAATCCGCCATGTCGTGGGCCGTTTTGCGTTTTTGGTTTGTGTTGCATTCCAGGCGCAGCGAAGGCAAAACGAGGTAGAACGAAAAGCAAGCATCGAAAACGAACATACACACACACCATTTGGGTTCGGCCCCCTGTGGTGTGGGTGTGCCGTTGGTGCCCTCCTGGAGGAGGATGAGAGGAGCGAGGAGGAGAAGGAGGCGGAAGAGGACCAGTGCAAACCTAAGACTCATCAATGATGTTGGAATATAAACTGCATCTTCACAGGCCTCTACATTGGTTTAGTTAAACCCTTTGGGAGACCATCTTTTGAAGATCCTTAAGCATGCCAGAACACCACTCTTGGGTCCCAACGCCACGAATGAACCTGACTGTTGTTCCTTGACGTTCCTGAACCGTGCCAGAGAATGCCTGGGACTCTCACACCGCGACTCGACCTAGCTGTCGCGCTCTTGCAATCCTGAATCGTTCCAAAACACTATTTCCGGTACTCTGTCCATGGGAACCCGTGAAACCTCTTGCACAGGTTCAAGACGAGTGCGCGCGGCGAACAGTCGACAGCCACATTTTGAAAATGGCGTCGCGCCTGGGCCACTGCGAGTTCCCGTCGCTCGGACGGTGGCAGGGAGGCTCTCCGCGAGAGAGCGGGAGGGCGCTCCGCCAAGCAGAGGAGGGCGGCCGTGCAGTTCCGCCCCGTTCCTCCCCCTCCCCTCGGCCGGACAGGGGGGTAGTCAAAGGTAGAGGGGGACGGGGGGGAGGGAGGAGGCCTCAAGGGAGGAAAAAACACCCTGACCTTTGCACGTGGCGCTGAAGAGCGTTCGCCGAACAGCCCTGCTCTGTTGGGTTCCTTCCCTGAGTGCGTTTGTCGAATTGCATTGCTTGTCGCGGTGCATATCACGAAGGTTGTTTATTATACATATATATATGATGTGCTATATATGTATACACATATCTCACCTGGTATTCTATGTACTCTGTCCTCCTAAGGACGGAAGTGGACCTGTACCCACCGGTCGTCTACAGCGCAGATATCATCAGCGTCCATGATCACAGTCTCTTTCAAGCGCCTTCCTCCTTCAATCACCGATACGTTTGCGCTGCTTTCGCTGTTATTAGTTGGGAAGGGCCCGAGCCCACTGCGATATACCCACCTCCCTGCCTCATGCTGCTGCCTGCTTCCTCCGACGGGCGGGTATGACTGCTCGACCCTGCGCCCGCACCTTGCGGGGAGGGCAGGAGGGGAGGCAACGGGGGAGGGGGGGAGTGGGGCCAAGAGAGGGGGGCCGGGCGATGGGGGCAGGCACGTGCGCGGGGGACAGGGGAGCGCGCGGCAGGGCGCGGGCGAGTGGGGGGGGAGCGGGAGGACGACGAGGGCGAGGATGAGGCCACTTACGCAAGGACCATGAGGGCGAGGGTGACGAGGGCGAGGGCGACGAGGGCGAGGGCGACAAGGGCGAGGACCACGAGGGCGCAACAACAAGGGGGTCGAGTGCGCCGACATTGGCGCGTAAGAAGCGCCCTCGTCTTCAATGTAGCGTGCCGCGCTGGCGGCCCAGTAAGCTGCCGCGTAAGGTCGCTATGCCATCTAGCGTTAACCCGCTTCTTTTCGTCGCCCAAGTGGGAGGAGGAGGAGGAGCAGGAGGAGGAGGGAAGGAGGGAAGGAGAAAGATTACGACGAGGGTGGGATGGCCATGGAAAGAAATGGAGGAGGAGGAGGAGGAGGAGGAGGATAGTGGTGTGGAACTGGAGGAGGAGAGGAGGAGAGGTACGGGACGGACGGGAGAGCAGGGAGGGCGAGGCTGAGGGCAGGGAGGCTGTAGGAATAGATCGCGCCGCTTGCCACCTCGCCACTTATTGGCGGACTACGTGCGGCGTGCCCGTTAGGGCACGCCGGGGCGGTCAGTGATTGTTGGTCATTGGGGCTCTTAGAACGCAAGCAAGTTTGCCCGCCGTTCGGTTCGTCCGTTAGTCTCGCCTACGATCAGCCCTATCGGTCGTTCTGTTCTGATCGGCGAGCTCTGATCCAAAATTCTTTCCGAATTGCGCCGTCCAGCGCCATCAGTGCGGTTCGATGAAGTCTGGGCCAACCCGGTCGATCTTGCCTGCATTCGGTAACAGGTCTCTCCGCCAGGTTTCTCCCGTCTGATGGACTTGTTTTCCATCCACCACCACCAGAAGTTGGAGGGGGGAAGGAGGTGGAGGACGAGGAGGAGGAGGAGGAGGAGGAGGACGAGGAGGAGGAGGAGGTGGAGGAGGAGGAGCAGGAGAAGAAGGAGGACCTCCTCCCCCTCCAACTTATGGTGGTAGTGGTGGTGGAAACCAGGCCCATCACCGTAGACGAGCGTGCGACAAAGCTCCCATCAGTCATCGTTTCCTGACTGCCCGCGGCTGACCTATGCGTCCGCCAGAGAATTCGAGGGAGGGAGCCGCGAGCTGGGCTGCCCTCTGCGCTCGGCAGGCTGCCGGAGGCGACCCCCCCGACCCCTGGCAGGACGAGGGGGAGAGGCGAGGCGCACCGCCTGCCGGCGGCTGCTCCGGCATGGGGGCGCCGCCCCGCTCTGCGAGAGCTCCGTGCCAGGGGTCCGGGAGCTCCCTTGCGGCCCCTCGTCCCGCGCGCCTCTGCCACGAGCCGGCCGCTCTGCCACCCGCCACCTGCCAATGTGCCACCACGACAGCGGCCGCCTCCGCGTAGGGCCCGCGCCACCTGCTGCGCGGCCGGAGGGACGGGACGAGCCAGAAGCGTCGGTCGTGCGCGGAAAAATTGCGCGGCCGCGGCTCTTCGGTCCGAGCACGTCAGGTTCGTGTCGTGTCGACGCGGTTGCGACTCGAGCTCGGGCGTTCAAGGTTGAACGCCGCCAATGGCCCAGAGTGGGCCAAGATGGATCGATGTGGCAATCGAAAAGCCGCCAGTCGTTGCAAGTGGAACGATCAACGCGGTGCCAAAACCAACACCGCAGTCGTCGCGACACGAAACTGCAGTGTCCGAGTGCATTTCAGGCTTCGCTTCGTGTTTTACGGTAGGCTGTTGTGACTGGTTCTGGAGTCCAGGTAGGTGAGGCGGGCTGGGGAGTTTGAGCGCCAGGACTTCGAGAGGTCGCGAGTTGAGCCGGGGAAGGGCGCCCATTTTTTCGAAACCTGGGGGTACCGAGTGGTGAAGATCTGCGAGTTGGAGGGGGGTGGCAGGCTATGTCTGAATGCCCGCTTTCATGGACAGGCGATCGCGGAGGAGAACGGGGCAACGACGACGTTGACGATGACGATAATGACTTCAACGACGACGTTGACGATGACGATGACGATGACGATCCCGACGTCAACGACAATTTTGACGTCGTTGATATTGACGACGACGACGAAATGGAGAAGGGGCAACGACGACTTGGACAACGGCAATGACCATGGCGGCGGCAGCACCGACGGATACGAAGACGGTGGGAATGGCTACCATAGAAGACGCCTGCGGTGAACCGCCGCCGCCCCCTGCTTTATGGAAGCTCCAATGTGTCGAAATTCCGAGCGAAGGTGCGGCCATACTAGTAGTTTGTGTGCGTGTGTTCCCCCAGCGCTTTGGCAAACCGCTGGAGGAACACTGGCGAGTGACCCTCTGTGGTCATATTGGGGCTCGTTGTGGTCCTTTGGGCCTTCTTGAAGGCCTCTTGGGGATATCTTGGGCTACCTTGGGGGCCTCTTCGGTCGTCGTGGAGAACTCTCGGGCCGTCTTAGCCCTCCAGAGACCGTCTTGGGGAACGTCTTCTTGGGGGGGCTCGTGGGACTTTTGGGTGCCTCCGGAAGGCATTCTGGGGGCATGCTGGCTGTCTCGGGAGCCGTTCTGGGATGCTGGGCACTCAGTGATAGTTTGAGCCTCCCCATCGTGGGCCCCACTTGGCGGCCTCCTGGGCCGTCATGGATGCGTCGAAGATCGAAAAGGCGACCTTGCGACTATCAAGCCCAAGCGCAGGGTGCCTCAGTGCCTTTTTTGCTCCCTGGGCGGGCCTTCGGGGACCCAAAGACTCCAAGACGGCCCGAGAGGCTCCCAGGTGAGCTCCAGGACGCTTAATCGGGACCATCTTTGGACATGTGGGCTCTAGAGCAGCCGCGCGACGATCCCTGGAAGCTCACAGGAGTGCCCAGGAGTTTTGGCACGCAGGACTTACTTGTATCATTCTTTACATACGATGCATGTGATACCGTGTACCTTGGCGTCCTATTTCTCTCTTTGTTTTGCCCTCGCGCTTCGGCGTATGGCTGGAGCATTGGGCCGTGAGAGTATTTACAAAGGTCAGCAGTGGGCGTTATTCGGGATCTGTTGACGCTCCACTCAGTGCTTCGCTGCACGGTGACGGATGAGGGGGCGGAGGGGGAAGGGGTCGAGGAGGAGACGGAGGGGGAGTGATGGGAGGGAAGGGAGCGCGTGAGCAGGAGGAGAAGCGGGAGGACGCCTCGGGTCTGGCGGTCCGCTTGAGAAAAGGAGAGGTGGAAGGGGAGGATCAGGAGGAGGGGAAGGTGCTCGCCAACCCTGGGACTACGCGAATGTTGTTCCGAGCATGTCGACGTAACAAGGAAGGGAGATGGTGAGGAGGAGGAGGAGAATAAGGAGGGGCAGGCAGTTGCTGCTCACTTGCGCCACACTGGTTCTGCAGCAGTGCCGGCAGCAACGAGATGCTTGGGGTCCCGTGACCGCGGGAGTTTCATCGGACCACGCCCCGGCACCTTCAGCTGGCGCCGCGCGCGCGAGGGGGAGGCGAAGCGGTGGCACAGGACTTCTTCCTTCCAGCCGTTCGCCTCCGCAGCCCCCTCGCTCATAGATTGGGCGCGGTGCGGTGCGAGCCACTGGACGAGGAGGGCTTGGGAGAGAGCCCGCTGGGTCAGGTGCCTGCGCCGCCTGCGCCCGAGGCTCGCAGGGCGCCGCCGCTCCTCAGATTGCCCCGCGAGCCGCGCAGTCTGGCCGCGACCGGCCCCCGCCGCCGCCGCCGCGTCCGCGCGCGCGGCACCTGTGGCTCCGAGAGCGGTGGGCGCCTCGCGGAGGTGGTGGTGCATCAGTGCTGAGTGGGGGTGTCGTCGAGCGTGGAGGTGGTGCAGCGGCCACGCGGTGTGGTCTGGCACGGGTCGGGTATGGCCAGGACCCCAGGTAAGGGGACCCGGTTAGTGGTAGGGCCCCGGGGCCCCTAGCTTAGCCAGAATCACTAAACCAGGTCGGGTTTTTTCGGGTGACGGCAGTTTCGGTTGGTGGAGCGGGGCGGATGCACACCAAGGGACCCCTACAGGTACCCAAGAAGGCTGAATGCCATAGATAAGCAAGCAAGTGGCCTGGCGATTGACCCATCCCTGATCACGCAGACAAGTGTAGGGCAGGGCGCGGGTCTGTCTTCAAATACTGCGCGCTGCGGAGCAATGCAGCAAGCGGGTTGCTGCGGAGCATTTGCGCGCGGGCGGTCTGAACTCTTTGTGGGGTACGATCCGCATATACTGTGGATAATTTGGATAATTTGGATGCCCCCACGCGAATACGCCGACTGAGGCCGCGGGTGTTCGGTACTGTCTGGATTGCCAGAAAAGACGAACGTTGTTGAATCGCTTCGCTCATTCCGCCGGCCCATAGTGTAGCGTCGCTGGCACTTGCTTGCGTGCTCGGGGGGGCATTTGGGTGGCCTCCTGGGGCCGCTTGGGGGCCTCTTGGGGGCCTCCTGAGGGCCTGTTGGGGGCCTCTTGGGGCCTCTTAGGGGCCTCTTGGGGCCTCCTGGGGACTTCTGAGGGCCGAGGGCTCGAAATATTGTTTCGTGTTCCCCCCCTGGGGTCCCTCTTGGGGCGTTCTTGGGGCCCTCTTGGGCCGTCTTGGAGGCCTCTTGGGCCGTCTTGGAGCCCTCTTGGGCCGTCTTGGGGCCCTCTTGGGGGCCTCTTGGGCCCTCTTGGGGCGGTCTTGGGGGCCTCTTGGGCCGTCTTGGGGTGTCGTGAAGCCGAAAAGGTGGAAACGCCAAAATCTCTCCAAAACCTAAGGAAAAGCAGTGAATTTTGCCTCTTGGGGCCCTCTCGGGAGTGCTCTTGGAGGCCTCTTGGGGCGTCTGGGGGCCATCGTGGGCGTCTTGGAGCGATCTTGTGGCATCTCGGACCCCTCATGTAGCATCTTGGGGGCCTCTTGGAAGCCTCTTGGCCCTTCTTGGGGCTCTCGGGGACGTCTCGGAGCCGCGTTGGTGCGCTGCTGGAGCGCCCTGGTGACTCCTCCCGGGACTCTCTCGGGACCTTGCCGGGGTACTTTCCGCCCGGGGGCCCCCAGGGGCCGCCCCGCGCGCGCGAAGTAGAAAGATTGTAAAGCAGTCACCGGAGATCTTAGCACGCCTCTGGCCCGTTGGGCCGGCGAATTCAAGTGCCAGTTTTTTTTTAGGTCCTCTGACATCATCATGGGCGCCCAGGGGGAGCTCTCGGAGACGTCATGGCGCGGCCTGAGCCGTTCGCAAATCCTAAATCCTGGCAAGACCTATATTTTGTTTGGGGGCGAATCTATTCAGCATATCCCCCCTTCTGATTCGCATGATTTGGGCTGTTTTCGCTAAAAGTTCCTGGGATGTTTGAAATTCCTGGGCGATGCCAATTCCTGACGCGTTATCCCCCCCCAGTGAAGCACCGTTTCCACGACACGACAGAGAGCGTAAACGCGAATTCCCCGTTGCAACCGTTTAGCTTGCCAGTCTGATTTCGCCGATGATCTTGGAAAGCGAATCATTCACAACGACCCTTCTGAGTCTGTTGTGGGAAGTTGTCCAAGGTTTCCCCAGGGCATCGATGAGGTTTAGTCGAGCTCAGGTGCGCACTTGCACGATCAGAACCCTTCGGATCCTCCGAGAAGGTAATGGAGGGCACGTTTGAATTCACAAAGCGTTCAGCCCACTTGAATTTGCAAATCAGGGGGCCGAGTTGCACACACACACACAAGCACGCATACACAGACTCGTACCTTGGGGACGGCGATGCAGAGGAATCTCACGAGAGGAGGAAGAGGAGGAGGAGGAGGAGGAGGAGGCTCAGGAGGCTTAACAACAGCCCTCATAATGACGTGGGTGAGCAGGGGCAGGAGGAGGAGGCTATGGAGGAGGAGGGAACGATGACGACGACGGGAGTGATGCGGTAAGGCTGATGCTGAGGACGATGAGGATGAGGAGGAGGAGGATGTCCCCGAGATAATGAGGGGACATCCTCCTCCTCCTCATCGGAAATGGAAGAGTAGAAGGAGGACGAGAAGGAGGAGGAGCAGTGGAAGGAGGAACAGGGGGAGCAGTGGGAGTATAACGGGGGACTGTTGTGAGGCTTCCTTCCTTGGCCCTCGGAGGCTGTCCTTGCCATCGTTGTCGCAATGTTCAACTCATGCGCGCATGTGGACACACGCGCATCTCTTTTGATATTGAGAGCTCGTGCGCGCGAGCACCTCAGCGCGCGAAGCGCGCGCGTGGTTCTAGTGTGCATATCGGCGGCCTTGTGGGCCCGGCCCCTGGGCCGCGACCCTATGGATACTCGGGCATGTCTTTTCGCGGGTGCCCCGCGTGGCCCGTCTCCGTGCGACTGCGTACCGGCGGCACCGCGCCCCGGAATCCGCACCGCGGAGATGTGGGTGTGGACACGGTCGGGGATTTTTGGACAGCGCGTCGCTCCGCCGGTCCTGGCCCACAACGCTTTGGTGCGGCACGCTGTCCAATGCGCGGTTCCAAGGCGTCTGTGTGAACAGCTTTCTTGTGGCTCCCACTCCGCGAAGCGGAGCGGCACGCCATCGTTGCTCGAGGCATAGCGTGTCGCGGGGGCCGCCGCGGCGAAGGGCTATCCAAGAAACGCTCCCGATTGATTGGGCCCCTCGCCCATCCGGCGGGGCCAGGCCGGCCCCCCGGCCGCGAGCCGCCAGACCCGTGCCAGGCCGGAGCAGCGCGATGGCGGAGGCGGGCGCGAAGGTAGAGGAGCCGAGCCCCGAAGGGGGGCGACCACAACGGTGGCGACGACGACGACGACGAGGAAGGATAAGACAGGATGGGACTCTCTGGGCGGACAAGGCTGAGCCTTCCAGCAACGAAGGTTAGAGAGCAGACCCTGCACCGCCAAGCGACATAGTTCCCCCCACGAACCAAACATGCCAGAAAGCGGGGCCGTCGACCTAACAAGCCCGCGCGCGGGCCACCGAGATCGACGGCAGTCCACATACGGTTCACTTGCCTCTGCAGGAGATGCTGCAGCGACGTGCCCGCAGGCGGCCATGGCGACGACACCCTGGGGCGGGCGGAGCCGAACGGGCGGACGGGCATGCAGGTCAAGCGGGCGAGCCATCTTGGGCCGGTCGGGCGGACAGGGCGGGCGGACCCTGACGGGCCGGCGGGTCGGGCGGGCGGCACACTCGGTGCGGAGATCATGTCGTGTGGTGAGTCGGTGGGGATTCGGGATGGCCGCACAGCTTTGAGACTTGAACGGGTCGTATCCGAGGGTGTCTCGGGCGACGGTGTTCTCCGAGGCCCCAAAGAAGTGTGGAGACGGACCGTGCGAAAAGGTCTCTGTGTATTCCGAGGTCATCACACAGTCTGCCATCGCACCGCGTTGGGACCCCCAAGACGTGGGTGTTGCATGTTGTTTCTTTCTGGGCTTCGGGCCCCTGCATACCCTCAGGAATCGGTACGGCGCAGAAACCTTGGGTCTGAGGTTCCTGTCGTGATTTCTCACGACGTGCTTCTTGATTCGACGTCGAATCTCATGGATTTCCGCCCAGATCTCCCGACTCTTGTTCCACTCAAGGGGGCCAGCCGACCGTGTCGGCTGCCGGATCTCCCTTGCTGCCAAGGCTGGTCCCGTCTTGAAATATCGCCATGGTGCGATGTTTCCGGGTGGCCCGAAGATTGAATTTGAAATGACGTCAGTTAAGGCCCGAACCAGTACACGCCGGTCGTTGAAAGCAGGTATTTCTGGATGCCCAGATCCCGATCTACTTCAGGCGCCTTCCTATTTCAGGGTCGAGCAATGTTCTTTCCTTCCTCCTCTCCATGGGGCGGGCGGAAGCGCAATCTACTTCCCATGCCTTCCTAGTTTGTTTCTACCCACTTCTTCTGACCGACGGGTAATTTGTTGTGCGCCATGTTTGTGCTGAGGCGCGTATTAACAGGCAAGGTGACGGACCATGTCATTCACGGTAGAGCAGGCAAGGCAGGGGATAATGAGAGAGCACGATAAGTCGGGAGCGACGCCGAGGTCATCAGGAGAAGCCACGTTGAGTTTGTGATCAAGCTCGCGTTTGTTTTCTCTTTTAGGCAGTGCCTTTCTTCAGCGCCGATGTGTGCCTTCTTGCGGCCTGAGGACAAGTACAACGTCGAGGCTCGCCAGCGGGTGATTGTTCGACTTTATGGAAGTTTGTACACGTGTGCTTTTGTCGCAGATTCCGCGGCCGCAGCAGTCAGTGATGTGGAAAAGTGCGAGATTCCCCGATGGGTCAATGAGCGTGAACCTCTATGTTCGCGTTGTCTCCAATAACGGCCATGTGGATGGCGAGATTGCAAGATGCGATCACGACGTTAAGCGGTAACAACCATTGTGCTTACAGATGGCGCAGAGCGTTGGTGTTGTTCCGACTCTGTTGCTGTGCGGTGTCAGGGGCACCTCTATTGCGTCTGGCGAAGTCGCCGCCATCTCTAACACCAGTCACAGGGCTCGCGCAGATGTCGCATCGGCTCGCCCAGCATCGCTGTCCGTGCGAATGTGTTCGTTTCACAGCTGCAGTGTGCAGTCAGTGTTTGTTGCAGCGTTGCATGTTATTGTCGGAGGTGTCATGTCTGGCGGTTTGCCGTTCCATGAGGCATTGATCTGGCATCATTCGCGCCGCTAAAAAAAGCGACGTGATGCAACCGACCTTGCATATTCCATTGTGGCCAGTGGGGGTATGTGGAATTACGGGGGCCGCCATGAGTTCCATAAGTGGGTGCTTGAGTCATCTGGTCGCATCGGGAGGGAGGACAATTCAGTACATGTGGCCATTCATTTCGGCAGGACTGGGCTACTCCCACCCACACAAAGACTGATTGCTGCCGTTGCTAAGGCTATCTCGAAACATGTGTCCCCGCGGCAAGAAAAGGTCCCTACATGGGCAGACGAAAGGATCACATTGGCAAGAGACCTCCAGCAAATGATGGATTGCTCGGTGTCCAGCGAAAGCGCAGCAGGTGTGCCAATTGCGGAGATGTGATTCGCAATCGAAGCTATCGGGGTGCAACATCGATGTTGAGAGTTTCAGCGGCTTTCCTACAATATTCCGAGCGTGGTTATATGCCAGAGTGCTCGATGTATGGTCACGGGCGGGGGTCGTGCTATCACATTCTAAATGATTAGCCTCATTGCGCGCGGTTTTCGCAGTGGAGAGGTAAGGATCGAGTCGGCGCTTTGATGCTGATGATGATGATGTTGATACTGATGTTGATGATGATGATCACGATGTTGATGATGATGCTGCTGATAATTGTGATGATGCTGATGCTGATGATGATGACGATGATGATGATGGAGATGATGATGATGATGGTGGTGGTGATGATGATGATGATGATGATGATGATGATGATGATGATGATGATGATGATGGGTCACAGCTTTGGTGACACTCAGAGTCGCGATCGACCTTCACGGTGTGGCGGCATTCTCAGGAAGGTGTTCCGCATGCCCGGACGGGATCCCCATCTTTGCGAAGCTCGCGCGGCCCAAGCAACCCGAAGTTTTGACGTGTGCCGCGCCGAGGGGTCAGAGTGAGGCGAGAGTGCGTCGACGTGCCGTGCGCTCGCGCGTGTACATCATTCTGAGCGCCCTGCTCTCGCGTAAGCTATATGGCGCTTGCCAAGTATTCGTCGCTGAGAAGTGATCAGTCCTGCACGCTCCCCCTGCGGGGTGCGGGGTGCACCTGAGATCGGACACCCGCGTGCCAGTAGGTGCCTTACGGGAGTTGCCTATCCCCCGATGGCCCTGGGGAACCACGGCAGCCCTGGGGCTCATGAGGAAGCTCAAAGCTCGACGCCCAGAGTGCCCACGGAGTCCTCGCAGCAGGAGTTCTCATGGTGTGTGCTCTTGGCATCGCTCGGACGTGCGTATTTTGCTTAGCTCGCGCCCGCTCCGCCGCTTTGACTTGCTCCGCCTCGTCGCCGCGCGCCAGGCCGCTACAGCTTGAACGTGTGGATGTTGTGTTGGCGAGGCCAGCGCCAAGGACTCTGGACCATTTTGGAGCATCTCGGATCACCTGGGGGGGAAACAGAAACGCGTGCGAAACCGAGCCATGCACGGGGTATGGACGTCCTCGCGACGACTAGTGTCTACTGCATGGCGGTGAGTGTGCAAGAGAAGGGCAGGGGAAGGGGTTCACAAGCCGGGGCTTGGATTTCTCTTCCCCAGTCTCAGGCGCTCCAGTTCAACGATGAGCTCGTCGATGTGCTGATGCTTCTGGACTACGAGACTGGGTTCCCTTCTTTTCGGATGTCGGCGCGGGTTCGTCTAACGCTTCCCATGCTATGCACATGCAATTGAAGTTGGCAAGTGATTGGTATTCACGCTCATTCACAGCCATCCACTGTACGTGCTTTCGTCAATTCGAACGTTTCCAAGAGTGGGAAGTGCGGAAGACGGCAGCGAGGAACCAGGCCGCAACATTCGATGTTACGTGTGGCATTCCGCTCAGGTTGTGGTTTATTTGGGTATGTGCCCTGACCTCACGGCAATAGCCCTCATTAGCGTAATTATCTAGTCGCTCCTTTGCTCAGCACAGCGGTTGCGCATCGCAGATCGCAGGAGGATGACGTGTCGACCATGGTGTGCGGGAGCCGTGGCTGATGGTAGATCAGAAGGGGTTGATGCTTGGTCGGCCTTTTAGGCTCAAGTGGGGACGCACTGACGCCAGCTCGAGCGGCACCCACCGACGCACCCACCGGTTCGGCCTCGCACGGGTGCCGATCCTTTTCCGATCGGGCGGTCCCCCAGGCACAGATAGTTGCAGGCGTTCGCGCGAACGCCACCAGTGGCGTGCCAGCAGAGGTTCGCACGGTCTGCCACAGCAAGGGAGCCGTCGGCGGATGGTCGGCGTCGTTGTGCATTCCGCTTGGGGGGCAGGTTGAATCTGTGGGCGGCCGGCCCTTTCCCGACGACGCGCCGAGGGTGAGATCCTCCTCCTCCTCCCCCTGCCAGCTCCTCGCTACCCCCCTCCTCCTCCTCCGCCTCCTCCTTCTCCTCCTCCTCCTCCTCCTCCTCCTCATCCTCCTCCTCCTCGTGAGACAGGGGCATGCGTTCTCAGTAGGCGGCGGGCTTCTCAGAAGCCCTGCAGCCTTCCGCGATGCCGCCCGCGGCCTCGGAGAAGGCCGAGCAAGCTCCCTGGCGGGCCAGAGGTCCTCTTCTCCGAGCCCGCTGGGGAGGCCCTGCGCCTCTTGCCTTACCCCCTCGGTCGCGTCGCCGAGCGTCGCAGCTGTGCGCGGCCAGCCCTCGCTACAGTCGGCCCCGATTAGCAGGTCGACCCTGCCAGCTCAAGGATACCCCTGTGTCCTGTGCCTCGCGACACGTGCCTTCTTGCACTACAGTGGCGACGTGGCCCTCGGAAGGGTCTTGTGTCCTCTCGCGTGTCTATTTCCTCCTCCTCCTCCTCCTCCTCCTCCTCCTCCTCCTTCACCTCCTCCTCCTCCTCCTCCACAATTACTCAATATGCATACTACTCTCCCTCTTCCCCTGATGACGTCTTTTGCGTATTCGCCCCCCCCCGCGTACTGTTTTTTACACACGATTCCCCAGAGTTGGGTTTTCGCCTGCGTTTTTTTCAAAATGCTGCTCTCGCTGAGGCGCCGGCCTCATTTCTGCTCCCGAATCGTTCCGAATCGTGCTCCCGCTGCAGCGTGGGCCTCATTTTCGGATCGGTGTTTGCCTCCGTCGTTCAGGATGGCGTTCTCGCCCCAGCGCGGGCCTCTTTCTCGCGCGCCCATCCGCCCGCCACCACCACGCCCCGCCCCGCCGCACGCACACCCACCGCCACTTCCACCCACCAACGCACGCACGCACGCACGCGCACCACCACCGCGCACCGCCACCACCGCCGCACTACCCCACCCACCACCACCACGCTACACCGCGTCACACCACATCACACGCGCGCACACACAGACACACACGCACGCACGCACGCACGCACGCACGCACGCACACACACACACACACATACACACACACGTTCACACACGCGCACACACACACGCACACACACACACACACCACCACCGCCACCACCACCACTGCCATCACGCACGTACGCACCTGGCCCACCACCAAAATCACCAAGACGCCACACCACGTCACACCACAGCACACGCGCACACACGCACACACACACATACACACCACCACCACCACAACAACCACAACCACGCACACACGCACGCACGCACGCGCACCACCACCCACTACGCACACGCGCGCGGAGCCACAGGTCCGCTACGACACGCGTCCGCGGAGAAAGAAAATCAGCGCCATGGTCAGGGATGGGAGGAAGGGGAAGGATGTCAGATGTTGACGCGAGCGCACCTAACTTGTCCTCCTCCCCCTCTCCTCCTCCTCCTCCTTCTCCTCCTCCTCCTCCTTCCTTCTCCTCCTCCTCCTCCTCCTCTTCGAGGATCCTCCTCCTCCTCCTCGATGATCCTCCTTCTCCTCCTCCTCATCGAGGATCCTCCTCCTCCTCCTCCTCCTCCTCAGGTCCGGGCCCGAGGTTCTGGTCCTCCCTGTGCTTCCTGCCGGGGAGGGGGGCCTGCCAAGACGCACCCTGCTCGCCTTCGGGGCGCCCTGGGTTTCTTGATCTCGATGGCTTTGCGACTGAGAGCGGGACGCTCCCGCGCCGAAAGTCGAGGGTCGAGTTCCGGGGTTCCCGGGGGGAGGTCTCTCGTGGTCGAGCCCCTCGTGTACGCCGCTGTGCCCGCGCCTCCGCAGCCGCGCTGGCCCGAAGCGCCCCCTCTGTGGCGCCCGGGCCCGCTCCGCGGCGCGCGCTCTCGCGCGCACTGCTCCCGGACGGCTCCGGCGTGAAGATCTTCGCGGGGTGCGGGGTGCGGGGAGGCCCTCCCCACCACCCAACTCGCAGCTGCTCCATCGCGGACCCCTTGTTTTCAGTCGGGCCTGTCCCTCTACAGGGGGAATATTCAAGAATAGCAAAAAATAGTCAGGGGACGATTTGTTTGACTATTTTTGATCATTCGGGAATAATTTTTGAAAATCTGTTTTATATTTTTCGCCCCAAATCCCCCTGTAGGGGGACACGCCCGACTTAATCGTAGCTGCTCCATCGTGGACCCCCTGTTGAACACAGCCATCCAGCTTTCGCGCCGAAGACGATCGGACAACCGCCGGAAGACCGCCCGGAGACCGCCAGGAGACCGCCCAGGGCCAGTGGGCAGCGAGGGGTCCATGGTCGAACAAGTAGCCCAGCTCTTCGCCTCCAGGACTGCCAGAGGGGGGCCCGAGAAGGTGGGGCCGAAACACGCGTCATCGGGTTGCGGCGCGATGCAGTACGATTGCCCGACCACGTCTACCCGCCGGTCGTCGAAAATATGTATTTCTGGATTCCCAGAACCAACCTATCTACTCTAGCGCCTTCCTCCTTCAAGAATCGATTTGCTGGAACTGTGCTTTGTTTACGACTTCCGGACCACATCTACTCTTGCCCCAATTGGGCCGTCGAGCGACCACGTTGTCGTTTTGTGGGTTACTCTAGACCTCTTAGACGGGGGCGGAGTAGATGGGGTCTGAGGATCGCGCCGTATCTCCGATGCAATGGCGATGCGGCGCGATGCGGAGCCCGATTTCTACACGCTGGCGTCGCCGATGCATCGCCGACGTCGGCGATGCATCGCCGATGCATCGCCGATGCGGCGCGATCCTCCGACCCCATGTACTCGGACCCCGTTTAGGAGGCCTCTTCATCTACGCTGGCCCCACTCGGGCCGTCGGACGACGACGTTGTCGTTCCGTGGGTGACGGGTGTTTCTGGAGGCTCTCGGCGCCATGGCTGGAGGCACTTCGGAAAGCTGGCCAGGATGGTGTTAAGTCGGGCCTGTCCCTCTACAGGAGGAAAATTCAAAAATAGTCAAAAAACAAGTCAGGGAACGATGTGTTTCGTACTTGTGTTGTGTCCATATGTTTTGAATATGTTTAATTTTACGTCCAGAATCCGCCTCAAGGGGGACATGCCCGACCTAAGGATGGTGTCCTACAGCCCAGGGGGGGGCCCAGAGAGACCCGCAGAGCTGGCCCGCGCGCTTGGGTTTGCCCCCCCCCCCCCCCCTCCCCACCCCTCTGCGGCCCCCCGGAAGCTGCGCACCGAAGGTCACCTCCTCATCCTCTTTTCCTCCTCCTCCTCTCCTCTCCTCCTCCTCCTCCTCCTCCTCCTCCTCCTCCTCCTCCTCCTCCTCCTCCTCCTCCTCCCCCTCCAGCCCCTCCCCCCCCTCTTGATCCTCCTCTGCTTCCTCCTCCCCCTCCGCCTGCTCCTCCTCCTCCTCCTCCTTCTCCTCCTCCTCCTCCTCCTCCTCCTCCTCTTCGTCCTCCTCCTCCTCCTCCTCCTCCTCATCCTCGGTCTCGCGTGCAGCTGAGCCAGAGGCAAAAAGGCCCGAGCAGGGTTCCTGCAGGTGGCGGAGCAGCTTCCCGCCGTTCAGAGTTCGGGCATCTCCCCCCCCAAGGATTTGTGTGGCCTTGGGCCCCCTTTCTCCAGGCAGACGTAGGGAGAGGGCCAGTCGATCCAGAGCGTCTTGGAGCGCTCTCAGAAGGTCTGGGGCGCTCTTGGTCGGCCTCGGCGCCCGATTCGTTATCACTGCCCGGCTTGTCCTTCTTCTTGCCGTCGTTAGTTATTTAATCGCTTCGCTCATGCCGCCGGCCCTGGAGCCCTCTTTAGGGCCTCTTGGGGGCCTCTTGGGGACCTCTTGGGAGTCTCTTGGGGCTCCTTGGCGGCGTTTTGGAGGCCCCCAGGGCCTCTTGGGGGGCTCTTGGGGGTAGTCGATTGCGGCTCCCCCCTCGGAGGCCACGATCCTCGTGAGGGGTGTCGAAAAATACCCTCCCCTGGAGTGGTCTGGTGGCTTCTCCCGGGCTTCTCTCGGGACCTTGCCGGGGTACTTTTCGTCCGGGGGCCCCCAGGGGCCGCTCCGCGCGCGCGAACTAGAAATATTGTTAACAAGTTACCGGAGATCTTAGCACGCCTCTGGCCCGTTGGGCCGGCGAAGTACATATATATATACATATATATATATATATAAACATATGTGTATATATATATATATATGTTTATATATATAGATACGTATGTGGTCATATGTGGTCACTTCGTGACCTCTCAGCCAGGCAGTCGGCAGCGAGACCTCAGCTGGCTACCATGCCTGCGTTACAGATCAACGCCAGCGGCGCGTCAACGAAGTCCAGGGCAAGACAGCGCGTCAACGAGCTCACCTTCAAGGACTCGGCCGACACGCTCCATCTTAGCCGGATACAGTATACAACACACATAACGGCCCCGACGATACACACATACCAAATGATTCATCTAAATGGAATTTGAAGCAGGACGTGCGTGCATGTTGATTCTCGAAGGTGGGTGCAGACGTCATGGAGCGGCGCTGGGTGTTGGCGGTGAGGAGGGGGCTCAGCGTCGGGGCCCAGGAGACCCACGTTGACCTCTGCAAGTGTGCATACGATGGCCACGGAGCCCAGAAACCCACGTTGACCCACGATGCTCCTCTGTTGTGCTCTCTCTGAGGGCTTCTGCCCATCCCCGCACCGCGCCCCTGTCCTGATAAGACGCCTCTTGCATTTCTCCTGCGGCATCCCGAGGGGCCTCGGGAACCTCCCGCTGGCTGTCTCGAGGGCCCTCGTTGTGTGGGAGGCTCCGCAGTTCGAGGTCCCACTCATAAGGCTGTCTTGGGGGCCGCCTGGGCACCCCTTTGGGGCCTCTTGTGGCTCTCATGGGAGCCTCGTGGTGCCTTCTCGGATGCTTGCAAGCTTGAGATGGCAAGTCTAGTCGAGCATCAGAAACGCCCCTGCAACGGTTCAATGAGTTTGGCCTCTGGGGCCGGCTCTCAGGGCCTCCAAGAGAGCCGCAGAGTCCCAAAAGAGGGTATTCAGGACAGCTTTTTAGGGCCATCTGTGGACATGTTTGAAGTCTTTGCTCCCAACCACGTTCGGCGATACATTGAAGCGCCCAGGAATTCCGAAAGTCTCGTATTGTATGTATCCCGTTTAAGACCGAGCATGTTCTGTGGGTGGAGGGCGCAGGGTGAAATCTGACATGTTTTTTTCGATGGATGTTGAAGGCTTGAATCTGCAAACAGTGAGTCACAAGACGGATTGATGTTCGAGGTGTGAAAACCCATATGGATTTCACCCTAGCCCTCCACCCTATAAAAATGTTCAGCGCAATCGGTTCGCAATCTTCGATGCAGAGAGTTCGAGGGACGTGAGGGTTGTCGTGCCTCGCGGCGCGGTGGCGGCGGATCCCGTGAGCCACTCTCCGCGGAGTGCTGGTCTGCCGGGTGGCCAGCGAGACTTACCCGAGACGATGTTGTCAGAGGTGCCCTCTGTGGGGCCGTGGGGCCCCCCTCTGTTGACAGCCCGCGCTCTTCTCTGGGCCACGGTGCCGCGGCTTCGCAGCCTCTCGCTGCGGTGGCCCCGCCGTCCCTTGGCTCGACTCGCCGTTCTGCCGCCCGAGGAGGAGGAGGAGGAGGAGGAGGAGGAGGAGGCTTGCCCAGTCGCTCGCCCGCCTGTCGCTGTGGCCGCCCTCGCCGCCTCGGGGGCGTCGGGGCCTCGGCTCTGGGCGGCAGAGCGCGGCCTGCGGATCTCTCTCGTGGGCATGCCCGTCCGGGAGCGCGACCGCCCGGCGGCGCACCTCAGTCGGGAAGCACATTTTCGTAAGGTGGGAACTCGAAGAAGAACAAACGCCATACATTTACGTTGTTGGCGCTCCGCGCGGATTTCTCGGATCCGCGCCGGGGCCCCCCCTGGTGGCGCCTCTGGCGCCGCCCTTGGCGCGCTCCGCGCGCCAGGGAGGGGGGCCCAACGCAGATCCAAGAGATCCGCGCGGAGCGCAAAAAGTTTGTGTTCATGGCGTTCTTTCGTCTTCCAAGAACAGTGGAAGGGGGGACCCGTGCCGGCGCCGCCGCACGTCCTGGAGAGTTCTCGTCGCCACGGCTGGGCGGTCTCCCCGAAGTGCTGGTCCGAACGCACCGCGGGAGAGGTCTGGAGAGCAGCGGTGCTCGGGTGCCTTTGTGGCACCGCCCGCAGCAGCAGCAGTGGTGCGCCGCCGTGGAGGCCCGCCCCGTTCGCCCGCCTCCAGCGCAGTGCTGCGCAAGCGGCAGTCGTCGTGCTACCAGAGTAGGGGAACAAAAGTGGCATAGACATAAAAACTCTGAGGTCCGCGCGGATTTCTCGGATCGGCGCTGGACCCCCCTCCCCGGCGCGAAGAGCGCGCCAGGGGCGGCCCCGGAGGCGCCGCCGGGGGGCGCTAGCGCCGATGCGAGAAATCCGCGCGGACATCCGAGTTTTTATGTTTATGTCACTTTTTGTTCCCTTACAGAAGGCTCTCGATGAAGAAAAGCACCACCAATAGAAATGTTTGGCGCTCCGCGCGGATTTCTTGGACCTGCGCTGGACCCCCCCTCCCTGGCGCGCTCCGCATCCTCGAGTGAATGTTCATGGCTGTCTTCTTGTTTTTCAGGAGGGGAACAAAACACACACACACACACACACACAGACACAATTCATCGTCGATTCCCCAGAAAAGATAAGAAAATATGGGAAGCGGGGGGGGGGAAGACGAAAAGCCCCCCAAATAGCGGCAAACACGGGAAATCCTGTGATCTGTGTGTCTTTATTTGTGTGCCCCTGGGCCCCTTCAGAGTAAGTCAGGAGAGCGAGGGGTCCTTCTGTTCTGGCCAGGGCGAGCCGCGGCCACGAGCGAGGCCCCCCAGGCTCAGCCCCCGGGGAGCGGCCCGGAGCAGAGTCCGGAGCCCCTCCCGAGCACAGCTCGGTTCTCGCCTCGGCGGCGTGACTGCACAGGTAAGTCGGGCCTGTCCCCCTACAGGAGGAGCATTCCAAGATAGTCCAAGAATCGTCGGGGGAGGATTCTTTCATTTTTTTCACTCTGGGGGGGGGTATTTTTGGAGTATGTTTTATTTGTCGCCCCAGATCCCCCTGTAGGGGGACAGGCCCGACTTAATTGTACAGTCAACCGGCATATCATGAATGGACAATCTTCCCTAATCTTCCCTAGGAGAATCCCTTGGCATCCTTGCTTCCTCGCTCCATCCTTGGCCGCTTTTGCTGGCCGCGCCCCGCTCGAAGAGCTTCGAGACGGCCTTCCAAGGCCCTTTACGGGTCGACTGTAGCTCGCAGCTCGCGCTCGCACGTCTTCTTCTCATGCCGGAGGGTCCCTCCGCTCGGCGCCTTCGTTCGACTCGGAGGGGCCATCGCCCCGCAAAGAGGCACATCCCTACCTTGAGCAGCTCGATGCTTCCCTCGGGTGTTGCTAGAAGTGCCCCTGGCCCAAGGTGCTCCCGGCTTATCGCTCCATGTTGGAGATCCTGGGGCCCTCTGGGCCTCGTGAGGGATGCTCTGGAGGCTGTCTAGGCCACCCCGAGAATCCTGGGGGCACCTTGGGCCAAGGGCACTTCTAGCAATACCCGATGTTCAAAAAACAGGACGGCGGCACCTCGTCTGCTGCAAGCTCGCCGTCCGCTTCTTCAACACGCAGAGACCAGCGGGCAGACTGGACGAGGATAGCAAGCCCCCCCAGATGGCAGTGGAGGCGACAGCATGATGGTGGGCTTCAATGCGATGCTCTCCCGGCAAGACGATGTGATGAAGCGAATTCAAGACCTTCAGGCTGGCCAAGATCGGATACGGGTGGATATCCGGAAGCTCTCCGACAGCTTGAACGAATTCGATGGAGTAATCTCGCGCGGCAGATCCCGGGCAGTGACACGGAACCTTTCAAGTAGATTTGTCGGGACAGACAGTTTTGCGGCGCATGGCGAGACTGATTTGATGGAAGACCGTCCGTGGATTGGGAGATCGGTGGACGGGAGATTCCAATGGCATGCACATGCATGGTTTTCTTCTCCCTCTCTCTCAGCGACCAGATTCGCCAGGTGAGGGGGAGGAAGGCATGCCATATCAGTCCTTGCCACGGTAGTCTCCCAGGTTTCTTCGGAGGAGTTGCTGTTATCAGGCAGCCCCAGAAGTTTCAGGCAGAGTGCGTCCGGAATTACGTCGGAGGCATTGGCGAGCTGCCTGTGCCCGAAGCAGTGCTGCGGAGTCAACACCCGGCCTGCATTCCGGCAGCTCTGCGTGGAGGCCAGAGTTTCGGATAAGTTCACGCACCCATGTTTTGTGTGTTTGAGTCGTCATCATCGTCAGCATCATCATTATCAGCATCATCATCATCAGCATCATCATCAGCATCATCATCATAATGATAATCAGCATGATGATTATCATCATCAGCAGCAGCATCATCATCAACACCAGCATGATCACCAGCATGATCATCATCACCACAAGCACCATCATCATAACCATCGTCCTTATCATCACCATCAACACCATCAGCATCATCATCACAGCTTCCACCATCATCATCACCATCACCATCGCCATCACCATCGTCATCATCATCATCATCATCATCATCATCATCATCACCATCATCATCATCATCATCACCATCAGCATCATCATCATCATTATCATTATCATTATCATCATCATCAGCATCATCATCATCATCATCATCATCATCATCACCACCATCATCAGCAGCAGCAGCATCACCATCATCATCCATCATCAGCATCATCGTCATCGTCATCACCACCACCACCATCGGCAGCAGCATCAGCGCGGCCTCTGTTTACCCAATTGCCCCCTGCTCCTCCTCCTCCTCCTCCTCCTCCTCCTCTTCCTCCTTCCTCCATTCCTCCTCCTCCTCCTCCTTCTCCTCCTCCTCCTCCTCCTCCTCCTCCTCTCCTCCATCGCGGCCTCTCGGGACACATTCGTCCTCCTCCACCTCCTCCTTCTCCTCCTCCTCCTCTTCCTCCTCCTTCATCGCGGCCTCTCGGGACTCATTCGTCCTCTTCCTTCTCCTCCTCCTCCTCCTCCTCCTGCCTTCTTCTCCTGCCTACTTCTCCTCCTCCTGCCTCCTTCTCCTCCTCCTGCTCCTCCTCCTCCTGCTCCTCCTCCTTCCCGATGGCGCTGCCGAGGCATGGAGCCCCCCCCCCCCCCAAAGGGCTCTTCGCTCCCCCCCACTCCGGGCTGCCTCCTCCCCCGGGGGTGCGGCTGCCCGCTCTCTCTCGGCCTGCTCCCTGCCCTGGATGCGTCGCAGGAGGGAACAAAAACACACAGACACAATGCATCGTCGACTCCCAGGAGACAAAAATGGGAAACTATGGGAAGTGGGGGAGAAGGCGACGGCCCAGAAAAAAACGGGAACCTATGGGGCATCCTGCTGTTTGTGTGTCCATTTGTTTGTGTGTGTGTGTGTGTGTGTGTGTCCCAGGGCCCCATTCGGTGTCCTCCTCCTCTCAGGGCCGCGCCGCTCAGAAGTGCAGGGGAGGTCGTACACCTTAGGCGATGCTTAAGAAAACTTCAGTTTTCAGCCAGAGTCTCGATTATTCTTAATGTTTCAATGTAAATCCTATGTCTCAATGTTGGGTTTTTTATTCAAGTTCTGAGACTATGAATTTCTTAACCCATGATGTCTTAAGCATTTCGCAGGGTGTAGAACACATGTTCGGGGGAGAGCACCGAGGAGACGTGCGGGGCCAAGCCCGGGGGGGGGGGGGCGATCCTGTGGAAGAAGAGACTCGTCTAGGGGAACAAAAGGTGACATAAGCATGAAAACTCGAAGGTCCGCGCGGATTCCTCGGAGCGGCGCTGGGGCCCCCCGGCGGCGCCTCCGGCGCCGCCCCTGGCGCGCTCCGCGCGCCGGGGAGGGGGGTCCAGCGCCGATCCGAGAAATCCGCGCGGACCTCCGAATATTTATGTTGATGTCATTTGTTGTTCCCCTATAGCCATGCCGACGGCAGTGCCCCACACGAGAGCCTTCCAGGCGAAGCCGGGAATGATGCCCCGCGTCGTCCTCGTGACTACGGAGGCTCGTCGTCCTGTCTGCGACCTGTTGGTCCTCACGAGCGCTTACAAGCTTGATTGAGGATGGCCGCCTCGGATCAGGACCACCGGCAAAGGAACGACGCTCCCGCTCGAGAGCGTCTCAAGATCCAGACTCCCATGTGTCACCAAGCCTGTGCATTCACAACGTATTTCGATGGCCGTCACGGATCAGTAACATGAATCAGAGCGACCATAGCGAAGGCTCACGCTCGAGACTTCCTCCCTAATCACTTCCAGGCGAGCGCCCGACACAGCTTGTCAACCTGCTCAGAAACGCGGCAACCGCTCGACAGATCCTCTTGATTCAAGCTCCCAGTATTCCGATGGCCGTTTCGGATTACCAACAGAAGGTGGGGACCCGATAGGGGGGGGTCCGCTTGAGACTCCGTCGCGATTCACTCACAGACGAGTGAGCGTCCGAGACACCCTCCAAGTTTGCTCAGAGAGAGGCTCTCGCTCCAGACATTCTCGGAATTCTGGCTCCCAGGTGTCACCAACCTTGTGTTTTACAAGGTATTCCGATAGCCGCCTCGGATTCGAACATGGAGATGGGGACCACATGGGGATGGGCTCCCTCTCGAGACCCCTTTGCGATGCATGCAGAAATGAGTGAGTGCCCGAGGCATTCCTTCTTTTCGCTCAAGAACCTGATGTAGTTGTCCAACCATCTTGTAGAGACAGAGCCCCGCGTCCTCCCTCCTCCTCCCCCTCCTCCTGCTCCTCCCATCATCTTCCCTCTACCCTCCGCTTGCCAACCTGTCCGGCACACCCCATACACGCTTCGTGATCACATATCGGGATCCACTGAAGGTCACAGTGGCAAAGTACACATGCGCGCCAGTTGGGCGCACCTTTCACACGCTTCGTGGCCCCATATGGAGCCCCTCCGAAGGTCCCAATGGCAGAGTCCACATGCGATTCCTAACCAAGTTCGACACACCTCTCACGTTTCGCGGCCCCATGGAGCTCCACAGAATGCCCCAGTAGCAAAGCCCACATGCAGTTCCTTGCCTACTTCGGCACACCCCTCACACGCTTCGTAGCCTCATAGGGAGCTCTACCGAAGGCCCCAGTGCTACCGCCCACATGCGTCGCCCACACCCATTTCGGCACTCCCCTCACACGCTTCGTAGCCCCACATTGAGCTCCACCGAAGGCCCCAGTGCCACCGTCCACATGCGTCCCCAACACCCATTTCGGCACTCCCCTCACATGCTTCGTGGCCCCACAGGGAGCTCCACCGAAGGCCCCAGTGCCACCGTCCACATGCGTCCCCCACATCCATTTTGGCACACCCCTCACACGTTTCGTGGACCAATCGGGAGATCCACCGAAGGCCCCAGTGTTACCGTCCACACGCGGTTTCCCGTGCACGTCGGCTAACCACTCACACGCTTCGTGGCCACACCGGGAGCTTCACCGAAGGTCCCAGTGTCACAGCTTGCGTGCGGTCACGCACTTCCTTCGGTACACTCCTCACGCGCATCGTGGCCCCATAGGGAGATCCCCCGAAGGTCCCAGTGGCGCAGCCCGCATGCGGTCGCACACACACACACACACACACACACACACACACACACACACACACATTTCGGTACACCTCTCACCCGTCACGTGACCCCACGGGGAGCTCCATCGAAGGCCCCAATGGTACAGTCTACTTGCGATCTCGCACCCTTCCGGTATACCACTCACACGTTTCGTGGCCCAAGAGGGCTCCACCGAAGGTCCCAGGGGCGCAGCCCGCAAGCGTCCGCCACATCCATGTCGGCACACACCCCACACGTTTCGCCGCCCCATATGGAGCTCCACCGAAGGTCCCAGTGGCGCAGCCCGCATGCAGCCGCCCCATTAATGTGAGCACACCCCTCACACGTTTCATGGCCCCATATGGAGCTCCACCGAAGATCCTAGCTCGCTGCCCGCATGCGTCGGCCCCACCCATTTCGGCACACCTACCGTCACGCGTTTCGCTGCCTCACATGGAGTTCCACCGAAGGCCCCATTCGAGTTGTTCGCAAGCAGCAGCCCCACCCATTTCGGCACGCCCCTCGCGAGCGTCGCGGCCCCATCATAAGGGGGCCCCACCGAAGACGATACCCACAGCTGCGGGAGCCACAGCTACATATGGTTGCTGCCTGGGCCCCTCGCCCGGATAATTCACTTTGTTTCCCGATGGCTGTTTTGGATTCGAATGTGGAGTTGGGGTCCCCGTAGGGAGGGGCGCCCGCTCGAGTCGTGCTGGCGTCTCACTGACAGACAAGTGAGCGCCCGAGACAGCCAGTTTGCTCAGGAACGAGGCTCCCGCTCGAGACGTCCTCGGGATTCGGGCTCCCAGGTATCACCCAATGTGTGTTTTTACCGGGTGTTCTGGCGGCCGCTTTTCGGCGACTACAATCGGTGCGGTTACGCCAGGGTGCGGTTTGCGAGTTGCTTTGTGGTGGCCTTTCTGGGGCCTTTGCGAGAGACAATGTCATAATTGTCGTCGTTTCGAGCGACACTGTCATCCTCGATGTGTGCTCTACTGTACTAGAAGGAGCGACAGTGTCATGTGATTCGGTCGCATTGAGTGACAGTGTCATCCGTTTCCCGGGGGCGGGAGGGGCAGATATGACGGGACGCAAACCGCACCCTTCGCAAACCGCACCCATTGTAGTCGCCGAGCTTTGGATTCGAACATGGAGGTGGGGACTCCATGGGGAAGGGGGGCGTCCTCGCGGTGCATTCGCAGACCAGTGAGCTCCCGAGACATACTGCGAATTTTCTCTGGAACGAGGCTGCCGCCCGATGTCCTCGGGATTCATGTTCCCAGGTGCCATTAAGACGTGTTAGTTCACAGCGATCCTGTGGTGTCGGGCCCTCGCTTTGAAGAGACAGCGCCCCGCGCTTCTTCCTCTCCTCGCCTCCTTCCTCCTCACCCGAGTCCCCCCTCCCCATCCTCCCATCTCTGCCTCTGCCCTCCGCACCCAGTACGGCGTTTCGTGGCCCCATAGCGAGCTCCACCAAAGGTCTGAGTGGCGATGTTCGAATGCGCTTCGTGGCCTCATAGGGAGCTCCACTGGAGGCCTCAGTTTCCTTTGCTCGCATGCGTCTTTCGCGCCCAATGCAACGCTTCGTGGTCCCATGGGGAGCTCCACCGAAGGCCTCAGTGGCTTTTGTTCGCATGCGTTTTCCCCGCCCAGTTCAGCGCTCCGTGGCCCAATAGGGAGCTCAACCGAAGGCTTCATTGGCGGTGGTCGCATGCGCCTCCCCACCCAAACAAGCGCTTCGTGGCCCCATAAGGCTCCACTGAAGGCTCCAGTGGTGAGGTTCGAACACGTCTCCCCCAACACGCACAGCGCATCGTGGCCAAATAGGGAGCTCCACCGACGGCCCCAGCGGCTGTATGGCGGTTTTCGTATGCGTTTCCCGCACCCCCATACACCCCCATAGTGCGCTCCACCGAAGGCCCTAGTGGCGGTGTCCGCATGCGTTCCCCCAGCTTGTTTCCTTGCCTGATAATGAATTCCACCGACGGCGCCAGTGGCTGTGTTCGCATGCGCCTTCCTAGCCCAGTACAATGCTTCGTGGCACAATAAGGAGCTGCACAAAAGGCTTCAATGGCGATGGTCGACTGGCGCCCCTCCCGCCCAATACAGCGCTTCGAAGCCCCATGGGGACCTCCACTGGAGGCCTAAGAGGTGGTGTTCGCATGCGTCTCCCCCGCCCAATACAGCGCTTCGTGGCCACATAGGGAGCTCCGCGGAAGGCCTCAGTGGCGGTGTTCGCATGCGCCTTCCCCACTCAGTACAACGCCTCGTTGCCCCATATGGAGCTCCACCGAAGGCCCTTTGTGGCGGTGTTCCCATGCGTCTCCCCCAATCAGTGCAGCGCTTCGTGGCCACATAAGGAGCTCCACCGAAGGCCTCACCCCCGCCACGTGCAGCGCTTCGTGGCCCAATAAGGAGCTCAACCGACGGCTTCAGTGGTGGTGTTCGCATGCAGCTCCCCGCCCAGTACAGCGCTTCGTGGCCCCATAAAGCTACACCGAAGGCCCAAGTGGCGGTGTTCGCATACGGCTCCCCCGCGCAGTGCAGCGCATCGCCGCAGCGGCTGTGCGCATGCGTCTCCCCCACCCAGTACAGCGCTTAGGGAACTCCACCAAAGGCCCCTGTGGCGGTGTTCGCAAGTCTCCCACACACCCCTGGGGAGCTGCACCGAAGGCCCGAGTGGCGGTGTTCGCATGCCTCCGCCCAGCTCAGTGAAGCGCTTCCTTGCCCCATAGGGAATTCCACCGAAGGCCCCACTGGCTGTGTTCGCATGCGCGTACCCAGCCCGGTACAGCGTTTCGTGGCCCCACAGTGAGCTCCACCGGCGGCCTCAGTGGCGGTGTTCGCATGCGTCTTCCCCACACAGTACAACGCTTCGTTGCACCATAGGGACCTCCACCGAAGGCCCCTGTGGCGGTTTTCCCATGCGCCCCCCCAATCAGTACAGCGCTTCGTGAGCTCATAGTGAGCTCCACCGAAGGCTTCATTGGCGGTGTTCGCATGCGCCTTCCCCACCCAGTACAGCGTTCCGTTGCTCCCACAGGGAGCTCCACCGAAGACCCTTGTGGCGGTGTTCGCATGCGTCTCCCCACCTAGTACAGCGCTCCGCGGCCCCATCGCGGTTTCCACCTACAGCTCCATTGGCAGTGCCCACATGGCGGCCCCGCCCCATACCGGCAGACCATTTGCATTCTTCATTGCCCCATGAGGAGATCCCCCGAAGGCGGTACCCGCAGCGACGGTATTCGGATAATGTGCATGGTGTTCCGATGGCCGATCTGGATTCTGAGTGACGAGGTTCCCGATCGAGACGTCCTCGGCATTCAGGCTCCCAGGTGTCACCAAAGCTGTGCGTCTACTGGGTGTCCGTGTGGCCGCTTTAGATTCGATCTTGAGGTGGGGACCCCACAGGGAGGGGCTGCCGCTCTAGACTTCTTCGCGGTTCACTTGCTGACGAGGTTTCCGCCCGAGATTCCCTCAAGATGAATGTGCGAGCGTTTGGGCGAGTGTGTGTAATGATGATAAGGATGGTGGTGATGATGGTGATGGTGCTGGTGCTGGTTCTGGTGATGTTGTTGATGGTGGTGATGATGATGCTGATGGTGACGATGTTTATGGTGATGGTGGTGGTGGTGGGAGGGTGATGCGAGGAGGAAGGGGGTGCGGTTCTCTTTTGCGTGGGGTGTCCAGGGGACACAAGAATCCCACCTAGGACGGGTGGGAAACTGCATGAATATAAATATTGGGCGGTGTGCCCCCCTTCCTTGGTGCGCGGAGCGCGCCAGGGGCAGCGCCATAGGCGCCGCCAGGTTTATGTTAATGCAGTTGTTTCCTGACCAACTTGTGGTGTTGGGTCCTCGTATTGAAGATGCAGTGCCCCGCGTTCCTCTCCTCCTCCCCTCATCCCCCCCCTCCTTTCTCCTCTTACCCGTTCCTATGCCCCCCGCACCCAGTACAGCGTTCCGTTGCCCCACAGGGAGCTCCCCCGAAGGCTTCAGTGAGGGTGCTCACATGCGTCTGCCCCACACAGTACAACGCTTCGTTGCCCCATAGGGACCTCCACCGAAGGCCCCTGTGGCGGTGTTCGCATGCGTCTCCCCCACCCAGTACAGCGCTTTGTGGCTCCATGGGGACCTCCACGGAAGGCCCTTGTGGCGGTATTCGGGTGCATCCCTCCACCCAGTACAGCGCTTTGTGGTTTCCTAGGGAGTTTCCCTGAACGCCCCTGTGGCGGTGTTCCCATGCGTCTTCCCCACCCAGTACAATGCTTCGTGGCCCCATGGGGAGCTCTACCGAAGGTCCTTGTGGCGGTGTACGCGTGCGTCCCCCACACTCAGTACAGCGCTTCGTGGCACCATAGGGAGTTCCTCCGAAGGCCCCTTTGGCGGTTTTCCCACTCGCCTCCCTCACCCAGCACAGCGCTTCGTGTCCCCACAGGGAGCTCCACCGGCGGCCCCGGTACCAAGTGCATCACTTCGTG
>CAUYUJ010014356.1:185104-257604 GCA_963575745.1 Prorocentrum cordatum | reverse complement strand
GCTGAGGACCTCGAGGCCCTGGCGGCCAGCCTCACCGTGGGCGCCAGCCCCACAGGCTCGCCTCTGCGGGACAGCTCCTCCCCCTCCTCCTCCTTCTCGTCCTCCTCCTCCTCCCCTTCCTCTCCTCTTCCTCCTCTTCCCCCTCCTCCTCCTCCTCTTCCTCTCCTCCTCCTCATCCTCCTCTCTCCTCCTCCTCCTCCTCCTCCTCCTCCTCCTCCTCCTCCTCCTCCTCCTCCTCCTCCTCCTCCTCCCCTTACTCCCCGCGCTACTCCGACGGCGGAACCCCCTACAGCGCCGCCTGGAACGGGCTCAAGCTGCATTGAGTATAAAACAGCCTCTTACCCGAATAACTCGGAGGAGGAAGGGTACCCATACCGCTACCCGTCGCCCGTTTTCCCCTTTTTGGGCCGCCTTGGATGCCCTCGTCGCCGCCGCTGGATTCGCCTCGGAATTCTGGTCAGAGCGCACCCCGGGAGAGGTCTGGGGAGTAGCGGTATCAGTACCTTGTGGTTTCCCAGTAACACAATGAATTCGCGGCTTGGCTTAGGTCCACGCTTTTCTCAGGGACAGCCGTAAACATTTTGGTGGTTTCGCATGGGGCATGTTCAAAACGTTTTCCTATCCCTGATGTATTCTGGCCCTCTGCAGGGCCCCGCCCACTCCGGCCGCCTGAGGCCCCGCCTTCCTGTGCCCTGTCTCCCTAATTAAAGCTGTGCGTAGCCCGCCTAGCTTTTAGCGGAAGAGGTTCGCTCTCGCCCCGCAGACCACAAAAATGTATTCTGGCCCACCTTGCTTAGATCCCCTCCCACAGGATTATGGGCACTTCGAAGGCTTCTCAGAAGCTGGCCCATGGTGACCAGCGTCGACTTCGGAGCACTGTGGGCGAACGACACATCCGCACCCGCAGCCTCGAGGGCCCGGCCCCTGGGGCGCGACCCCGCGGATGCTTTGTTTGTCTTGTTCGCGGGTGCCCCTCGCGGAGCGTATCCGTGCGACCTCGGGTCCGCGGGATCGCGCCCCAGAGTCCAGACCACGAGGGCGCGGACACGGATATGATGGCCGCTCGCGAAGGCAGTCCCAGAAGAAATTCCAGGGAGATCCCAACCAGGAGCGTTCTGATGTCTTCGTTTCCGTTGTCTTTGCACGACTTGCCCTTCGCTGTTTGATTCACCCTTGCAGGTCAAAGATGCCCCTCAGCGAGATGTTACTGGCTCAGGCCCATACATCCTGACAGCATGGTGCGCCTTTTTCTCGACATGGCCGTCATTCTCGTTCTTATATTTGATTCCGTCAGCGTGCCATACCAGATAAGTTTCAACCCTGACGTCACGGCAAGTTTCTGGCTCATTGGGAATTTGATGACTTTGTTGGTTTGGTCGTTGGATTTGTGTGCCGGTTTTTTTACCGGCTATTACGACATGGGCGGGGTAGTCATGAACGTTCGGAAAATTACGAAGCGCTACCTCAGCTCGTTCTTTATCATTGACCTGTTGACTGTTGGTACCGATTGGCTAAGCATGACATTCAACCTCCTCATTATATCTGGCAGCACCCTGGTGGACGGGAACGGTAACAACACCACCTTTCTGAAGCTGTTCCGCGTGCTCAAATTAAATCGGATGATCCGACTTGTAGGGGCTCTGCAGAGCGGAAAGTTCGGCCAACTGCACGACCGGCTCATCAGTTGGTCTTGGCAGCTCGGCGTGGATCGCCAATTGCAGTTTGGCGTGAGCGTCATGTACCTCACGTTCGCAGTCTTGTGGTTGAACCACATCGGTTGTTGTTTCTGGACTTATGGGTTTCAAGATGCGCCCATGCATCATGACACGTTTCCTCTTCTCCGTCCCCCATTTCCTCTGAGTCCCCACAGGATGTCGGAGCATGAGTTGTTTCAGTCACAGTCCACCCCCTTTCCTCACAGGAATGCGATCTACGACGAGGGGGTCCGGAAGTGGGAGGGGCAGGCAAAAATATTTGGCGAGGACCCCGCCACGGATACGGAGAGCCATAGATCCGACATGTGGCAGTATTGCCTTGGTTTTTGTTGGTCTATGACCTCCATGGCGTCGGGCTCAAGCATAATGAACCCGACTAACATGACCGAGCTTGTGTTCACAATCAGCTACGTGCTCTTCGGTCTCCTCGTCGGCAGCTCGCTCATTTCCTCGCTGGCAGCCATGCTGCTGGACCTGCAGATGAACAGCAAGGAGAAGAGGGACAGCATCCGGCGGCTGCGGCAGTACCTGTACCAACAGGGCCTGGAGGTGGGCCTCTCCCTCGCCGTGGAGAAGGAGGTCGTGTCCCGCATTTCGCAGGAGAAGCGCCTTGGGGCCAACGAGGTGGAGTGCCTGGCCCTCCTGTCTGCAGCCATGCGCTCCTCCCTCAACTACGCCATATACTGCAAGCCGCTGAGGCAGCATTCGTTCCTCGGGGCATGCGACGTCCTTGACAGGTCGGGCGTGTTTACCAGGGAGCTCTGTGAGTATGCCGTTTGTCACGCTACCGTTAGACCTGGGCACCCAGTGTTCACGCACGGCGAGCATTGCGACGGACCATTCTATATCGTATTGGGCGAGCTTGAGTACCTGTGCAAGGCGAGGGAACCTGACGTGGTGGTACAGTCCAAACGGGCTTCTAAGGGCGAGTCGAAGGAGCAGCATGTGACAGTCAAGACTGGCCAGTGGCTATGCGAGATGGCCAGCGGGCAAGTGGACCCCCCCTCCCGGTCCCGATTGGCCGGAACGAAGTAGATTTTGCCCACGACGAGCCGTGAGGGGCGAGGACGGGTTCGGCAGGGTGACACATGTTGGGTCGGTGGTGAGGGGTTGACGGGGGAGGTGGTGAAGGGAAGGGAAAGGTGGACGGGTGGCGTTGGGGGGGGGGAGAGGTGTTTCATGCCGAGCAGGCGATCTGGTTGGAATGGAAGTGCAGGGGCTCGCTGGAAGCGTGCGTGCCGAGCGAGTATTTCCAGCTGAAGGCGGACGTGCTGTTACAGAACCTCTCGCAGTCTCAGGACCTGGCGTTCATGGCCCGCGCGTACGGGGAGGCCCTGTGCAACGCGGTGGAGACCGAGGACAGGGTCGAACGGGCAGGCCACTGCACGAGGTTGCTCACCTATCAGCTGCATGCAAATCGGATGGATAGCCTCGTGAAACCGTCATGCGAATGTTGATATGCGGTCGCAGCAGGGATGGAACGCGAGAGGTTGGATGATGGGTGTGTGGGGGGGGGGCGGGGTCCAGACATCCGACGATGTGGTTGTGCCACTGCGAGGGCACTAAAGGTGTTGACCCCCTCCCCGGGGGGGGCGTGTTTCGTCCTAGAAGGTCGTTTTGAAAATTCCAGACGTTTCGCGATGCCCAGGCGAGTTGCCTTGATCAGGCATGTGGGGGGCCACGCAGTGGAATAAAGGCTGGGAGGCCGTGTCATGCCCCACGAGGGGAGTGATGGAGGAGGAATTGTGGGAGAAGGAGGAGGAGGAGGAGGGAGAGGACGAGGGGGAGGGGGAGGGGGAGGTGGGAGGATGGAGGAGGGAGGAGGGTAGAGGGTGGGAGGAGGAGGATAAGGGGGATGAGGAGGAGGAGGAGGAGGAGGAGGAGGAGGAGGAGGAGGAGGTCGAGCAGAAAGGCCAGACGCCTCTTGGATGCCTTTCGGAGTGTTTTCGGCTGTATGTTGAGAGCCCCTTGTAGACCTCTTGGGGCATCTGGGGGTCCTCGTGCCAGTCCCGGGGGGCCTCTTGACGCATCTTGGGTGCCTCGGGGGAGCCTCTCCAGGCCTCTTGGAGGCCTCCTGGGAGTCCTCTTAGGGGCCTCTTGGGGGCATCCTGGGGAATATTGGAGGCCTCTTGGAGCCTCCTCGGGAGCCTCGGGGTCCATCATGGGGCGATCTTGGAGGAGATCGATCAAAGGACGGACTGCAGTGGATCAGTTCCCCCTCCCAGGAGGCCAACACGTGGCCAACACCTCAGCAGCGTCAGATGGTTGGGCCTTCTCGCCGAGGCCTCCTGGGGGGCGTCTCGGGTGCCTCTTGGGGGGGCCTCTTGGGGTCTCTTGGGGGCCTCTTGGGAGCCTCTTGTGGGGGACACTGGGCCTCCTGGGGGCCTCTTGGGGGCAAAACTGGCACCTCTGGGGGGCCCATCTCGGGGCCATCCGTCCCTCCGCGTATGATGTTATCGCAGGTGTATTCTCAAAGAGGAGGAGGAGGAGGAGGAGGAGGAGGAGAAGAAGGAGGAGGAGGAGGAGGAGGAGAGGAAGGAAGGAGGAGATGGAGGAGGAGGAGGAGGAGGAGGAAGGCATGTATTATACACAACCGTTCCTGATACATATCCGAGGCTGGCATGAACAGCCCCACCCGCAGAGTCGGCTGCGGTCGCCCCAGTGGGACGCCGCACCAGTGCTGCTGTGACCCGCCGGGGCCCCCCCGATGTAGGAGAGCGAGCCGCTGACCGACCTGCCCCTGAAGGAGGAGCTCCACCAGAGCGCCGTGCTCTCCATGCCGCCGCAGGCCCGCCCCCGGATCCGGCACGCCGCCCTGGCACTGTGTCCGGTGACCTCAGCCCCTCAGATGGGGCGGGAGCAGATGAGGTCGGGGGATCGCGCCGCGCCGTCGATGCATCGGCGCTTCGGCCCGATGTAGGGCCCGAGTTTTGCCACGCCGGCGTCGCCGATGCACCGCCGACGTCGCCGATGCATCGGCGATGCATCGGTGGCGTGGCGCGGTCCTCCGACCCCAGCTGGGGGGTCTCCACCGATCCTCCGACCGGGGAGCCCTCCGACCGGCCTGCGTGCCTGCCCACCGGCCCGAAGACCAGGTGCCCGGCCTGCCTACACCTTGGGCGATGCTTCAGAAAACGTAAGGTTTCGGCCAGAGTCTCGCCTTTTCTTACTGTTTCGATGTAAAGCCTAAACTTTGAATAGGATTTTTGGGTTTTTTTATTCAAATCCTGAGACTATGAATTTCTTAACCCATGATTTCTTAAGCATTTCGCAGGGTGTACTCCCAGATACCCGTGCGAGGCTGTATCCAGGAGGTCGTCTCGGGAGGGAGACCTTCTGAATGGACTCCAGGTGCCCTGCGTGTGGGAGGCCTTCCAAGTGAGCCGCACGGATGCAACATCACGCCGAATCAGCAAGCGAGTTCTCGATTGATTGTAGGAGGCACCCACATGGCATTCACAAGTGTTCCATCGTATTGTAGACGGTGGGGCCGAGGCAGTAAGCCTCCGTTGCGACACAGGCAAACAAGGCAATCTATTCGGGGCAGGGTAGGGAGCGGCAGGGCATGGTAGGTTGTAGGACAGGGTAGGGGGGGAAGAGGGAGATTCGAGCAAGTAGAGTAAAGAAGGGTGGGGTTACAGTGGAGAGGTGGAGGGGGGGGGTCCTGGTGGGGGTAGAAGGTCTGGTAGGGTAGGGTAAAGCTAGGTCCAAGGCGGTCCAGTCCTAAAAGGACAGCGGGAAGCTGTCTCGCTCTTTCCCACCCGCTCGCCCAGTTTTTAAGTAGCACCATGTTTATGTGCGCTTTCCCACCAGCCCTTCCAGAAACAATGGCCCAGGCGAATTGCCTTGATCAGGAAAGTGTAGTAGCTCGGGGGGGGCGTCCTTGGGAGCCTCCGTGACCATTCTCTTGGATGCATGTCGGAAGCCCTTCTCAGCCATTTTGCTTGTCTCCTCCGACCCTCTTGAAAGCCTTTGGAACTTTGGCGGACTTCGTTCCAACAAAGTGGCGGCGCGGAGTATGGATGCCCCTCGTGGGCTCGCAACGCCACCTCTTGAAGCCCTCTTGGGGCGTTCATGGCGGGGTCGTTCTTGGGACCCTCCATTGGGAGCCCCCCTCGTCGCTCTGGATCTGATTTCGGAGGGGGGGTCCCTCGATTTCGACACCCCCCTCGGGAATGTTCCAGGGCAGGTGAACTTGACATGCATTCCCAGTTCTAACAACCCCAGCTGGCTAGGTGAGGATCATACGGTAGGTTCGCGCCGCGTTGACTTGGCGCCGACCCAGAGCGGGCGTTGGAAGTGTTGACGCCGCCAGTGGCCTGAAGCTCGCTGCCATCAAGCGATTCGTGTTATATAATCGGGGGGGAGTCCAGGGGCTATGAGGAAAAATGCTGGAGGCCTCGCGCGGCGCGTAATAGTTGTATTATCTAATCCACACGTCTATGGGTCGACGCTTTCGCGGCGATGCTCCAGCGTCAGTCCGATGTACATCCGATGTAAATCCGACGTAGTCCGACGGGAACCCGACGTAGATCCGACGTGGATCCGACCTACATCGGGTCTCAAGTTACCGCGCGAGGCCTCCAGGAGTTTCTTCATAAGAGGGGTGTGGGTGAGGATTAGGGGGGGTTGATGTCATGGCCCGGAGTATGCAATTTCCCAGACCTCATTCGGGCCGGGCGAAAGGGGGGGATTGGGAAAGGGGGGGGTACGAAATTTGCTGCATGCAGTTGGTTTCGGCCTCACCGAGGGTCCCATTCCTCGACACATGGCCGCCTCTGGCGCCGGGAGGTGCCGGGGAAATCAGCTACGTGAGCTGATTCTCAAACCCCCCCTTTGCTATCCCCCCCCTTTCGCCCGACCCGACTCATGGCCCCCTCCTCGCTCCATACGCTCCCTGGCCCCCCCTCTCTCGCGCACGTGGCACGGGCCATGATGCGTCACTCCCCGTCGGCCTGGCCCTCCTCCTCCGCCGCGCCAGAGAACGGAAAGCTGAGATCACTCGAGGTCGAGCGATCGACGCAAAAATAATTCCAATGATACTAGAACTAAGAATAGAAAATGATAGTTATACTAAGCATAAAGCTAGTAATCATCATGATTCGCTCTGTGATAATACAGACACATCGTCAATAAAAAAGGGCCGAACGATCATCGCGGCGTCCGAAACCAACGCCGAAGTGGCTACTCAATAAGTCAGCTGGCGCGCCCCCTGGGCGGCACAGACACGTCCGAAAACGTCGAACCTCTCTCAGCGAACCCCGAGGGCGCGAAAGTCATGCCGCCGCCCAGCGGCGCACAGCTGCTTCGGGGCGAGCGAAGAAGAAGATTGGTCGTTATGCAGTTTCCCCGATCCCGCCGCAAGCATTCAAGAGGGCGCTCTGGAGTGGCCCCGGCGCCCGGTACTTCCAGACCCGCCAGCTCTCATAGACTCTCCCGACAATGTCTTCTCCCCTCCTCCTCCTGTGAATCCTCCTCCTCCTCCTCAACCCCCTCCTCCTATTAATCCTCCTCCTTCACGTATGAATCCTCCTCCTCCTCTCCCCCCCCTCCTATAATCCTCCTCCCTTTCCTCTCCCTCCTCCTCCTCCTCCTCCTCCTCCTCCTCCTCCTCCTCCTGTTCCTCGTCCTCCTATTCCTTCTCATACTCATATTCCTTCTCCTCCTCATCCCCCTCCTCCTCCTCCTTCTCCTCATCCTCCTCCTCCTTTGCCTCCTCCTCCTCCTCCTTCTCCTCCTCGTCCTCCCCCTCCTCCTCCTCCTCCTCCTCCTCCTCCTCCTCCTCCTCCTCCTCCTCCTCGGATCAGTGCTGACCCCCGGTACGGCTTCGGGGGGACAAACATCGATCTCCCGACCTGTCCGGGGGTGCGTTCTGGTGCAGGCCGCCCCACAAGCGCCCAGAAACCTCGATCCTCGAACCTCGAGCCTCGGAACGCCCCGCACTCGTGACACGAGCATCACAGGCTTCCTTTCGAAGCGATCGACACGATTCGATGTCGGTCATGCCTGGACCCATCCGATTCGATTCTGATATTCCGACGACCCGATACGGCCCGGCAGTTGCATGGCGTTGCTCTTGGTGCAGCCGATCCGATTCGATTCCGACGCCGTGCCGAAGCGACCCGATCCGACGCACAATTGGCGCGAGCCTGAAAGGTCTTCGCCCTCGAAGATCAAGGGAGTCAGCATCTCTTCCTTGGCGGAAGACCGTGGAAGGTCGGCGGGAGTTGGCGGAGGTAAAACGAGGTCGACTCCGCTGGCCGAAGCCAGCAGAAGGCTGGCGGAAGCCAGCGGAAGTAGTACATGCGCCCACACGAGAAGGTCACATTTTAGCTTTAGGATAAACAAAGTGTGCCTTTGACGAGCCCAGGATGTCAGGATGCCGTCCCGCATCCTGACAGCATGCCCGGCAGGATGGCAGGATCAGGAAGAATCCCCAGGCGTCGAATCAGCAAGCATTGCACCAACGTGCATTTTCTGAGTGTCGGGCGGATCTCTTGGATCGGCGCTGGACCCCCCGAGCGCGCCATGGGCCTGCGCCGGAGGCGCCGCCAGAGGCCCACAGCGCTGGTCCAACATATCCGCTCGGAGCAACAGCCGTTCATGCTTACGCAGTTCCTCCTCCTCCCACTCCGACTGGATCCTGACCGATCTTGGCCTCGCGCCGCCGCTCGGCGGCGGAGGCCTCTGCCTCCCCGCGCCCCGCCAGGGCCGCAGGGGCATGTCCGTCGCCGCGGTGCGGCTGCTCGAGTCGGAGCAGGGCAGGCACCGCCTCACCTTCGGCCGCTCCCCGCCGATCCCGAAGCTGATCGAGCAGGTGCCCCGCGGGCGGCGAGCAGAGCCGCGGCCACACCTCGGGGGAAGCGTCAGACTCGGGCCTCCTCCTCCTCCTCCTCCTCCTCCTCCTCCTCCTCCTCCTCCTCCGTCTCCTCCTCCTCCTCCTCCTCCTCCCCCTCTTCCTCCTTCCTCCTCCCCGGAGCTCGGCCCGGCCGGCGCGTTTCGACGAGCGCGCCCCCGGGGTCTCTCGACGGCGCGGTGTCCGCGGGGCGTCTGCAGCGGGAGCGCGCGCCGGGTTTTCGAGTGGGTCTCGTCGCTTCCACGAGGGCCCAAGGCAGGCCAGCCCGAGGCCCCCGAACCCGAGTCTTGCGTCTGTCCGACACATCGCAGAGGGGGACAACTCAGGGCGGGAGTGTTTCTTCAGGCCGCGGCACCGTCAAAGAACGACGCGGGATGCGGAGCTGGCTCTGGGGAGCGGGTCGGGAGGTCCGGTGGCCGCGTATGGAACAATCAGAACATCGCATGTCCAGGAGAGGTATCGTTACCGCTGCCCCTCCCTGATTTCGTCTTCTCGGTGAATGAAGGATTGCCTTAACATAATCGTGTCGGGAGGTCCGGTGGCCGCGTATGGGACAATCAAAACATCGCATGTCCAGGAAAGGTATCCTTACCACTACCCTCCCCCGATTTCGTCTTCTCGATGAATGACGGATTGCCTTCACATGATAGTGTCGGAGTTCCGCGCTGGTTTCTCTGATCTGCGCTAGGGCCCCCCTGGCGGCGCCTCTGGCGTCGCCCCCGGCGCGCTCCGCGCGCCAGGGAGGGGGGCCCAGCGCAGATCCAAGTAATCCACGCGGACTTGTAGTTTGTTGTTTGTTCCTCCTCGATGTTGTTCCTCGATGTTTGGTAGTATATCGATGTTGTTCCTCGATGTTGCTCCTCGATGTTGTTCCTCGATGTTTGATCCGAAAGTGTATGCTACTGTAGTTTGTTGGTCCTCGATGTTGGGGGGCCTCCTGGGAGGCCCGCGTCGCCACGGCTTGGTTTGCCTCGACCGGCTGTGCAGAGCGCACCTCTTGGGAGAGGTCCAGGGAGGGACGGTAGCAGTACCTTCAGGTCGGGCCTGGCCCCCTACAGGGGGATTTTCGACGAAAAATAACAAATACCCCCAAAATAGTAAAAAATAGTCCAAGAATAGTCTGGGGACTACTTTTTGAGTATTGTTTCACCTGTTTGGTGCATTTGTGGGGGATTTTTCATTCTTCGTCGAAAATCCCCCTGTAGGGGGACAGGCCCGATTTAACAGTACCTTTCCGTTGTCGATCCGTTCGCGGCCCAGACGCCGAGGCGCGATCCCATGGACGCGCGGTCCCGTGGATGCGTTCCACGTCGGGCCTCGGCGCAGGGCCGCCCTCACGGAGGGTCTCAGCCGAGGGCCCGGACTGCGAGGGCCGTGGGTCTGCGCATTGTGTTTTGCCCACGAAGGTGGAGCAGGGCAAGTGCGACCTCGTGATCGTCCATGGCCAGGTGCGCATGGCCTGTCTCGCGCAAGTGTGCAGTGTCTCTCCCCGAGTCGGTGCCTTCTCTTCAGTTGCATCCTTGCAGCTCAGGCGTGGCCCTCGAAGTGTGCAGTGATTGTGCTGGATGGGTCAGGTCTGGTCACGATGTGTCTATTATGGTTGGCCGTGTTTGCGCAATTCCATGATTTCTTTATTTAGTTGTTTTATCCGTATTATTATTATTAACATGATTTTATTGACTATCTGTCGTCCAAAATCCGCCTGTAGGAGGGCACGCCCTACCTGAGGTTGGGCTCCGAAAGAGCCTCTCCGAGGCCACCTCCCTTCAGGACCCTCGGGTCTCCGAGTTCCGAGGTAAATCAGCTGGCCGACAAGCGGGGCCAAGGCTGGCGCTGCGCTGCGGTGGGTCTCCCAGCAGGGCAAGAGACTTGGTGGAAGCCTGCGAGCGTACAGTCGGGGCCCTGAAGAAGGAACCCTTTTCGTTGGGGAGGGGCTCCGCGTTCCTTAAGTGTTTCGCAGCTTGCCTCAGGTTCTCCTTATGCTTTCGATCGGAAAACGAAGTTTAACTTATGGAAAAAAGGGGCCTCGTTCCTTATTTTGGGTTCCTCAGGTCAAGGCCCCGACTGTAGGGCCGAGCATGTGTCCCTGTGGCTCGGTAGGCTCCACGGGTGGCTGCACGCTGCGTGCTCCCAAGAAGCACACGGAGAGCCGGAGCCGCGGCCGATCTGCGAAGCTGCCTTGTCGTGGACGTGTTTCTCAGAGCTCGAGGCCGACGAGGCGTTGGAGGAGCACTCTGCGAACGTAGGGAGGCGCTCCAATCTCGCACATTGCACGGCCGCGAGAGTTGGACCCCGAGGGAGCTGCGGCCCCCAGCTCCTCCTTCCTCCTCCTTCCTCCTCCTTCCTCCTCCTTCCTCCTCCTTCCTCCTCCCTCCTCCTCTCCTCCTCCTCCTCCTCCTCCTCCTCCACCTCCTCCTCCTCCTCCTCCTCCTCCTCCTCCACCTCCTGCTCCTCCCTCCCTCCTCCTCCTCCTCCTCCTCCTCCTCCTCCTCCTCCTCCTCCTCCTCCTCCTCCCCCCCCTTCCCCCCCCCTCCCCTCCAGTTGTAAGGAGCTATGGCCGTCTCCAGCCGTGGCCGTGTGCGTGGGCGCGAGATAGCGCAGGCGTCTGCGCCTGGGCTCGTTCACGAAGCGCCAGTTCTGTTCGGACGGGGCCTTGGTGCCAGCGTGCAGGACAATCGCAGGCCTGGGCCAGGCCTTGAGGCTGTGTGCGAAGGAAACGCCCACCCTGGTCTTGCCACTCATGGGGGCAGGTTCCGGACAGGCTTACATCCTAATTCGTCACAAGCCCCACCCCCAAGTTCGAGTCGGTCGTTACACCGTCATGGGAGGGCCGAGCTTTGGGGGTGGGCAAACTGCGTGTCTCCTGTGGCTCGGGTCCCGAGACCGGGAGGAGAGCTTCGACTTAGGCTCAAGATGTCCTCGGGTTCCACTCCATTTTCATGGTTTTATAAAACAAGCGCGCTGGATGCGATGGAGCGTGCTTCATTGTCTATTACTGCCTGCTACAGCCTTCCGATGCATCCTCGTCGGCCTCCTCTCTCCCATACCCTACTTTCCTTGTTGCAGCTTCACCATCTCACCCTGCATCTCGCCGTATGAGACGCAGGTCCCCTCCCCCGCTGACTTCTCCCGTGCTTCTCCCATAACTTGCTCTTCCCCCATGAGTGGTGCACTGTCAATGGCTTGGGCAGACCAGGTGGTCCGCGTGGTGTCCGTGGTGGTTCTTCGGCTGGAGCCCGCGGGGGGGCCTCCGGGGGGATGGGGCGGGGGCGGGGGGGGCGGGCAGAGGCGGAGGGGGCCGCGACGGTCCAGGAGAGCGTCTGGCATACCTCGGAGGAGGCTCGTGCTCAAAAATTTCTCCCGCCCGCCCAGTCCTCCCAGGCGCGCCATTGATCGTGATCGCCGTTCAAAGGCTGCAGGAGATGGCCAGTAAAGATGTTGAGTCCAGGCGCTGTCTGTCCTGGTACATGCGGCAGGCTCTGCCGCCGTGCCAAACGCGGGTCCCGAGGAATCGTCCACGAGGCAATAGGCTTTGACAGCCCTTGTCCCCAGGCTCCAGAGGACCGTAACATGTAACGCCGAAGAGGTCGCCACATGCGATAGTTCCCCCATCAGCGCTTGCATTGCAGGGAGTCTGGCGGAAGTTGTGAGGATTTTGTGAAAGCGAGCCCCTGGATTTCGCTGGGCGGTGTCATCTGCACGGGGTGCCGCGACACGCAAAGCGTGGAGTTTGTGCTCTGTGCTCAGAATGCCCAGCGAGAGCAGACCCCCACACCACAGCCGCCCTTGGAGGCTGACTCATAATCGTTCTGGCAGTGGCGCCTGCCTGCCTAAGCTGGACTGATCTGCCTGGTCACTCTTGGGGCCTCTTGGGGGCCTCTTGGGCACCCCTTGGGTGCCTCTTGGGTCCTCCTTGGGGTCTCTTGGGGCGGAAGGCTCGGATTGTCGGTTCGTGTTCCCTCTTTTGGGCAGTTTTTGGGGGCCGTCTAGGGGCGCTCTTAGGCCGTCTTGGGCGCCTCTTGGGCCGTCTCGGGGCGCTCTTAGGCCGTCTTGGGGCCCTCTTGGAGGCCTCTTGGTCCGTTTTGGGGTGGTCTTGGGGGCCTGTTGAGCGGTCTTTGAGCGTCGGAAAGCCGAACAATCGGGAACGCCCAAATCATATTTCAAAATCCATGGTTTGTGCCTCTTGGCACCCTCTTGGGAGGCCTTTTTGAGGCCTCTTGGGCCGTCTTGAAACCATCTCGGATGTCTTCGAGCGATCGTTAGGCGACTCGGGGCCTCCTGGGGGCCTCATGGACCGTCTTGGGCCTTTTGGACCGTTTTTGAGCGATCGTTCGGCCTCTTGGACCGTCTTGGGGGGCTCCTGGGCCGTCATGGAAGCCTCGGAGGGCCCCAGGGAGGCGCCATGGCCGCCCAGGGAGCCCCCGGGAGTAGGGGTAGTGCAGTCGGGTGAGCGTGACCAGGTGAGTGGGGGGGTCCCATAGAAGACTACAGCAACCTCGTGAGGCAGCCCTTGGCATTCTTTCATGCCTCAACGTGCCGCAGACACGGTGGCGGATTGCCCGGCTAACAGCCCGTGCGACATGACACATGTCGACAACATGATTTGGCCATAACATCATGACGACAAGGAAAGTTGCCACCACTACCGCTGCATGTCTGAGGCGCGCCCAATAGCGTCCTAGAAGGTGTTGGCCTGGGTCGCTGATAAGGCAAACCAAGAATCGGATCAACTGGCTCAGAAAGGCACCGAGAGATTATCCGAGCTTCTCTCCGAACCACTTCAGCAACTTCGCCAGCATTGTGCTGAACCAACTCTCGTAGCCCACGTCGCAACTGGGGTCCGTGGCGGGGCCGGGCGAGCGCTTGTCTTTGCCCCGCTGTTGCTTGGTCGGGGGGGGGGGCGCTGGGGGATCCCTTGCAAATTTGGGCGACTCCTCCGCAGCTCCCTCGAGCTCCTCTTCTCACTGAATACCCTCGTCGCGGTAGTAGTAGCCGAAGAGGTTGGCAACCTGCGGGTCAATGCGCGAAAAAGGAGACGAATGTGGAGTAGCAGCAGCATCCTTCTCCTCCTAGTCCTCGGGACCTCCTCATGACATTGTTTTTTATATCGCCCACCCTATATTGCTTGCCACGGAGGGTCCCCCCCTCCCCGAACGGTAACAATCGTACGGCGGGCGGTGGCGCGAATTTTGCCGCCCCGTGCGCGCGGCGTACACATGCACTGTTGTTCATGCAAGCGCTGAACGCCGGCGCTGTGTTGCACGCGGCTATTGTGCTTTACTCAGGCGCTGTGGTGCGCGCAAGCACCCCTGCCTTGGCGATAGCAGAAGATGAGTTTCCTCCCGAGGAGGAAGAGGAGGAGGAGGAGGAGGAGGAGGAGGAGGAGGAGGAAGGAGGGAGCAGGATGACGAGGACAGCGCGAGGACAGCACTAGCACGAGGACAGCACCAGCACGAGGACAGCACCGGCACGAGGACAGTACTAGCACGAGGAGGGAAGGGGCGTCGACGAGGCGCGCCGAGGAGGAGCGGCGAGGCCAAGGAGGAGGAACGCCGAGGAGGAGCGCCGGGGAGGAGCGGCGGGAGCGGGTGGCGGCGGCGGCGGCCGGGAGCGGCGGCGGGGCGGCTCCAGCAGCAGCGGCGGGCGGACCGGGGGCGAAGGGAGGAGCGGCGCCCGGCCCCGCGGCGGGCGCGGGCGCGGGCGCGGGCGCGCGCGGCGCGGCCCGTGGCGCGCGCGGCCCGCCCGGGGGCCCTCCTCGGACCCGAGGGCCCTGGGGCACAGACGAGGAGGAGGAAGAGGAGGAGGAGGAGGAGGAGGAGGATGAGGAGGAGAGGCAGGAGGAGAGGGAGGAGGATGAGGAGGAGGAGGAGGATGGAAGAGGCGGACGGTCAAAGAACTCTGGCTCAGCGTGTCGCTCCACCGGTTCTGGCCCACCACGCTGCGGCTCGAGACCCCGATTCCCGCTCCCCCCGCGTTAGCGTCCCGAGCGCAGCCGTGCCTCCCGCCCCTGCCGAGCGGAGCGGGGCGCCAGCCGCTCGCAGGGCACGGCGTGTCGCGGGGGCCGCCGACACGATGCGCGAATCAGAATCTTGTGGCCGTGGCGTGAGGGCGGAAGGGGAGGTCAAAGATGAGGAAAGAGGAGGCGGAGGAGGAGGAGGAGGAGGAGGAGGAGGAGGAGCAGCAGGAGGAGGAGGAGGCAAGGACGGGGAGGGGGCAGGAGAGGAGCAGAGAGGGAGGCAGGGGAGGAGGAGAGAGGAGGAGGAGGAAGAGGAAGGAGGAGGCGGAGGAGGAGGAGGAACAGCAGGAGGAGGAGGAGGCAGGGGAGGAGCAGAGAGGGAGGCAAGGACGGGGGTCCCGCCAAGGAGCGGCACGTGCTCGGGCCGGACGGCAAGATCGTCAGGCAGCCGGCCTGCTGCTAAAGCATGAGGGGGCTCTTGGGATTGGGCAGGTCAGGTCTGGTATTGGCCAATCGTGGAGCTCAGGACTCGCCAGGGTTAGGTTTGGGACTCTTTTTCGAAAGACCGCTCCAGGTCTCGGAAGATCATGGAGCGTTAGCAACATCTGCTTTTGCGCGAGAGATGCAGCGAACGTTGCTGCAAGCTCTATTGACTAGCAAGGTCTACCGACGGCACGGTCCTCGTGCGGTCTAGGTCCTAGGTGCCATCCCGATGCCCCGACAGGGCCCTCGCATGCTTTTGGCAACGTCCTGGGATGGAAGCTGGGCTCTTGGAAGAGTCTTGAGAGCGTGTCCCGGTAGGGCCCAGGGGTCTTCTTGGGATCCCGCCATGGTTCTGGTCGGCTTCTGGTGGGGCCCCTGCAAGGACCTGGCCGTGGCATCCCGACATGGTATTGCTTGTGGGTCCAGGCAGGATGCTGCCGGGCCCTGGCAGAGGGCGCCACCTGTACATTTACATTCAAAGGAGGAACAACCACCCGGACCCGATAACGGGCGTTTGCTAGACGGCCTTGGGCGTTTGTTGAGCAGCCCTGCCCTGCTCGATTCCTTCTTTGGGTGCGTTTACTGAGCGGCTTCGCGTGCCAGAGTAATTCTTCGGAGGGCATATTTTTTGTGATCTCTGTACAGATACATCGATGCCCGATGCCCCGATCCTCACCAGGAAGGCCCTGGACCCAGCATCGATGTCGCATGCCCTCTCGGCCAAGCTGGCGGGGAGCTGACACGGATCCCGGGCCCAGGATGGGCTCGGCTGTGCTCGGCGCGGGTGTGCCGTCAGAGCCTTTTTGGGGATGGCCTCCTCTTCTCCTTCCCTCTCCTCCTCCTCCTCCTCTTCCTCCTCCTCCTCTCCTTTTCCTCCTCCCTCTTCACCTCCTCCTCCTCCTACTCCTCCAACTCCTGGTCATCCCTGTCCTCCGCCGTCTCCTCCTCCCCTCCTGCTCCCTCTCCTTCTCCTCATCTTCCTCGTCATCCTCATCATCACCACCACCACCACAATCATCATCATCAGCAGCGGCAGCAGAAGCATCATCATCGTCACCATCATTGCCATCATCACCCTCACCCCCATCATCACCATCATCCCAACACAATCATTATGATACTCATCACCACCATCGTCATCAACAGCATCCTCAGCATCATCACTATCATCCTTGCCATCATTACCAGCATCATGACCTGCACCATCATCATCATCATCATCATCATCATCATCATCATCATCATCATCATCATCATCATCATTGTCATTGGCATTGGCATTGTCATTGTCATTGTCATTGTCATTGTCATTGTCATTGTCATTGTCATTGCCATCATCACCATCATCATCATTATCATCGGTAGCATAACTACCAGCATCCGCATTACCATCACGACCATAATCATCGTTACCAGTCATCATCACCATCATCACCAACATCATCATAATCACTATCAGCATAATCCTCACTATCATAATATCCACCATGATCATCACCCTAAGCAGTACCATCAGCAGCATAATCACTATCACCAGCAGCATCAGCATCATCATCATCATCATCATCATCAGCAGCATCAGCATCAGCATCCGCATCATCGTCATCATCATCATCACCATCATCATCATCACCACCACCACCATCATCATCATCACCACCAACATCATCATCACCATCATCATAATCGGCATCACTGGCATCATCAGCATCAACATCACCATCAGCATCACCATCAGCATCATCACCATCATAAACACCAACACCAACACCACCATCAACGCCAACACCATCATCATCCCTGTCCCTATCCCTCTCCTGCTCGTCCCTCTCCCTCCTCCCTCCTCCTCCCCCCTTCCTCCTCCCTCCTCCTCCCTCCTCCCTCCTCCCTCCTCCCCCCTCCTCCTCCTCCTTGCTCCTCCTCCTCTCCTCCTCCTCCTCCTCCTCCTCCTCCTCCTCCTCCTCCTCCTCCTCCTCCTCCTCCTCCTCCCTCCTCCTCCCTCCTACTGCCCCCCCTTCCCCTTCCTCCTCCGCCCTCCTCCCTCCGCCCCTCGGCCCGGCTCGGCCCCCCCCCCCCCCCAGACCGAGCCCCGCCCGCCCTCGGGCCCTCGGGCGGAGAGGCAGCTGCTCGCCCAGCTCGGCAAAAGCCTCGTGGCCGACGACGCGAAGTGCCAGCTGCCGGGCGGGAAGGCTCGGCTTGGGGGGTTGGGAGCCCTAAGGTTCGGGGGGGCGTAAGACTCGAGTGCGCCGGAACTTGGGTTTGCCGACGGTTTCTGGAAGAGCGCGTCCAGTTTTGACGGTCCAGTTGTCGTGGGGAGTCTGCAGCGGGAGGTCGCGTCAAATTTCAGACCGGGCCTTGTCATTTTCATTGATGGCCCCGTCGGGCCAATCCGAGTCCCCCGAACCCAAGTCTTACGTCTCCCTGAAAGGTTAAGTCGGGCCTGTCCCTCTATAGGGGGGAATCTGCAAAATAGTATTAACAAAAAATAATATGGGGACGATGTTTGGAGCGTTTTTGGGCATTGTTTAAAGTATTTGTAGGGTATTTCTAATTTTCGTCCAAAATCGGCCTTGAGGGGGAGAGGCCCGACTTAACCCGAAGGGCTTGACGGCTTTTCGCCAATAGGCAGATAAGTCCAGGCAAATCCAGGCAAATGCAGATCACTCCAGGTAGATCCAGGTAGATCCTGGCAAATCTCAAGCGAAACTTGGCGCAAATCGTGACCGCCCCAGCGCGAGTCGAGAGACGTCAGAAGTCGTCAAGCCCTTATCGAGGGGAGGCGAGCGAAAACTTAAGTCGGGCATGTCCCTCTACAGGAGGAGCATTCAAGAATCGTGAAAGCATAGTCTGGTGACGAATTTCCTTATTTGTCAAAAAGACAAACACGAACTTTGACGATGTGTTGGCTCTTTTGATTGTTCCTCCAAAGCCCGCCTGTAGGAGGACATACCCGACCTATGCCAAAGCCCGCGGGGCGGACACGGCAGCGCCGGGCACGTTTCGGCGACCCCGTGGCCCTCCGAGCGCGGTCACACGCAAGACCCGGAGGGCCCCCCTTGAGGCACGAGAAGATCACGGCGGAAGGTTTTGCATGGCCTCCGGCCTCTCGGGACCGTCAACAGGAACGACTCGGCAAGAAAACACCGTCCCGGGGAAGGGGTCGAGACCTCCGGGGGTCGACGACTGTGCATGGTCCTAAACATACCCTTACCGGGGATCGGCCTGGGTGAAAAGGGCCGTCCGCTGGATTGGGCGCTTGCCACTGCGCCCGATCATCCTGCCGCGCGCGCTGTTTCAATATCCGCGCGTCAGGGCGCAACGACGCGCTGAACGGCTGGGACATGCCCTGGTTTGCGTCAGGGGCGTCTGGGGGCATCGGGGGTGTCCGCGGGGTTTAGAACAGCATTGGAGTGGTGGTGCTTGTCCCACGTGGGGACAGGCACCACCACTCCGTTGCATGCGGGCCTGCCCGCAGGAGCGTCGTTCCAATCTCACGCTCCCACAGGGGCCGCTGCGGCCGCGTTCGGGAGCGCTCTCGGGGGCTTCGACCAAACGCCACCTCGACTAGGTACGGGTATGTGTCCGGGGGCACCATCAACGCGCGTCGGCGACTGTGCCCCCCGACACGTACCCGGACCTAGCTGGGGTGACGCCGGGCGGGTTTTCCAGGGAACAGCCCCTGGCGACCGCGCTTGGCGTTCGGGGCCCCGGGCGTTTTGGGCGAGCGCGGGATTGCAGCGGCGCCCGCCCAGGACACCCAGGACGCATTTTGCGCGTCGAGCCCCAAACGCTTGATTGTGCGCCTTCGTGGGCGCACCTCTGAAAGACCCATTCTAGCCAGAGAGCGACCGATGCGTGGTCGGCCATTCTGCCGATTGGAAGGCGCCTGCCTTTTTGTGCCAGCGGATGCGCGGAGAAGACAGCGTCCTGTAATGTTCCATGGGCCGTCGCATGTGCACATGTGCAACCGCCGTCGGCTGCGGCGCGTCGTTCCACCCGCCCCTTGCCACCCCGCCTGGGTAAGGGTACGGGTCTGTTTCGCGCCCGAGAACTGTGAACAAAAGCGCGGCGTCGGGGGTCCATGCCTGCAGGGGTCTGGGGAGCAGCGGTGTCGATGCAGTCGTGCCCCCCCTTGTTCCTCCTCCGCGTCCGCGTTCGCGTCGTCGTCTGTGTCCCCTACCTGCAAGTCGGGCGTGTCCCTCTACAGGAGGAATATCCAACACTAGTTGACAAATCGTTTGGGACGACTTTAGGCTCATTGTTGGCGCATTGTTTCTTCCTGTGATCGAATATGCTGCATTTTCGATGTCCAGAATCGGCCTATAGGAGGACATGCCCGACCGAACCCTGCCTCCTCGACCCCCTGGCTCCTCGTCCTCGGCCTCTTTCGCCTGCCTGCCTCTTTGCCTCCGGGGCCCTCCTGCTGCTGCAGCTCGGCCCGGCCGAGGCGTGGCCTCCCCCGTCGCCCGGCCAAGGCCGATCTGGGCGCTTGCCCCCAGAGCGTGTCGTCTCTGCGACGAGCTCTTGTCGGTCGTCGTCCCTTCCGCCCTGCTTCCCTCCCCCCCTCGGGGCTCAGCTCGACTCTCCCGCCTCGATCCGGTGGCGATCGATTCCGAGTCCGAGCCGATTCAATCTCGGAGTCCGTTACACTGGAGGCCTATTGATTGAACCGTCGGTTCCCGCCGACTGGGTTTCCCCCGACTCGGCTGCCCATTGCTGCCGATCCGGTCCACTTCGATCGCGACTCTCCGGTTCGATGTTGGACCTTCCTGCCCCCTCCCCGCCTGATTTCTCCCCTGGAGCTCGCGCCGCGGGCGTTCGAGGCGGGACGCCGCCAGCTCAGGCCCTGCCCAGATGCCTCCTCGTCGTCATCCTCCTCCCCCTCCTCCTCCTCCTCCTCCTCCTCCTCCTCCTCCTCCTCCTCTTCCTCCTCCTTTTCCTCCTTGTCGTCGTTCTCCTCCTCCTGCAGTAACTAGTGTACGTAATGTTACTCCAAAGTGATCATCAAGAAACCCACCAGTGTGCTCCTTTATTGGCCCTACCTATGACCGTGACTTTCTGTATGCTCTGCCTTACACACGCCGGAAGGGGAACCTTGGCCTATTTCACAGTTTACCAGAGTACATGTGTGACAATACATGGAGCATCTTTCGGAACGACTGAGAAGTGAGCTGAGTGGGAGAGGGGATCACGGAAGTAAAACTGTAGAGGTAGCAGCTCCCCCTAGCAACAGTTTGGGGTCTCGAGCCTTCCGTCTGTCCCCCCCTCTTCCTTTTGAGGTCGTGTCGTCGACTCCTCCCCCCTTGGCTTGGGCGCCCTGCTAAGCCCGCGCGTCCCCTCCCCTAGGGCACGCGGAAGGGCCAGCGACTACTCCCCCCGCACTAAACCAATAAAACTCGTGATATAAGAGAACGAACCTATTACGAGGCCACCTCGGAGCTCGATCCTTGAGCTACGGGGTATGCCCCCCCGCCGGCCTTAGTGAGAAAGCAAGGCTGTGGCACAACAGATCGCAGGGGATTGTGGCAATTGCGCGTAGATCGCCCGAGTCGGCGCTCTAACATTACACCCCCTTTTGTCCTTGTCCTCCTCCTCGTCTTTCTCGTCGTCCTCATCCTCCTCCTCCTCCTCCTCCTCCTCCTCCTCACCTTCCTCCGCGTCGTCATTCGCGTCGTCATCCTCCACCTCATTCTCCTCCTCCGCCTCCTCCTACTCCTCATCACGGATCGGTGCGGCGGTCGAAGTGGGCGGGGTCGATGGCTCGCGCCGCATGGCCGAACATCGGCGATGCATCTGCGATGTCGGAGTGGAACGTGGCCTGCGGGCGAACGGTCGACGATGCATCGGCCATGCGGCGCGATCCACCGATCCCATCTGCGTCGACCTCCACCGAGCGGCCTCTGGCAAATGGACCTGGATTCGGTTGACATCGAAAACCACTCAGCGGTGTAAGCATTAACGTTTCGGAGGTCAGCGCGGTTTTCTCGGGTCGGCGCTGGGCCCCCCTCCCCACCGCCCCTGGGCGGCGTCCCCCGGCGCGCTCCGCGCTCCAGGGAAGGCGTTTGGGGATGGGGGCCCCGCGCCGACAGAAATGTTGGTTTCCGCCTCTACGGCAGGACGGCCCGCGGAACGCAAAGGTATTGTGGTCAAGGCCAGCGCCGGCTTCCTCCATACGATTCGGGGCCCCTCCTGTGTTGATCAAACGCAAAAACACACAGACAATTAATCGGCGACTCGCAAGAACGTATGGGACAAAATTGGATGTGGGGGAAGACGGCAACACTGAAAACATGAGAAAATGTTGGGCACCCCCGTGTGTTTATCTATCTATGTGAGTGTCCTTGGGTCCTTTCAGTTGAGCCGCGTGGGTAGCACGACCACGCGCACAGGCCACCGCCAACGCTGTAGCGGGCCTTCCCCACTTTGGCACACACGGGGTCAGGAGTGAGGGACGGCAGCCCGGTGCGATGTGCACGCGGGCCGGCTCCAAAAGCTGCCTCGCCCAGGAGGAGCCGAAGGAGTGGGCAGCCCGTCCTCGGCGGAGGGGGCGGGGCAGCAGACCCGGCGGAGGGCGGCGGAAGCAGAGCGAGGGCGGCGCCTCCGCTTGCGGAGGGCGGCGGAAGGCTGGCGCAAAGGCGCCGGAGGCAAAGGTCTTCTCCCCAACAGATGGCACCATTTCTGGGCCCAGGGTTTCCGCAACCCGCCCTGCGGGGGCACGAGGGGGCAAGTCAGCGTGATCGTCCCTGTCCCTCACCCGTGTGCCCCCTCTCCTCCTGCTGGTGTCCCACCACCCGCCAAACGCCAAACGAGCCCCAACCCTACCCGGAGGCCCCGATTTGCCCTCCATTCCCAGTGGGTGGGGGGGCGTCGGAGAACATTGGACAACGCATGTGGGACCCATACTCCTCCCAGCCCGACATTTGGTCCCTCGGGTTGGTCTGGGGCGGTCTGCAGGTGGTCAGTATCGTTGTCCACTCCATGCTCGCAGCTCTGCTCTCCTTCCGGTCCACTCCCCGCTCCCCAGGGCCCTTCCCCTCGCCCAACCTCTCCGGCCCGGCGTCGCAGATTCTTGTGTACCCACTCTCCCCCCCCGCGTTCCCATCCCGTCCCCCTACCACGCCCTTTCATTTCCCTGTACAAGCCATCTGCCTTGTTTTGCATATGGCCAGCGCGCGGCTTCTGTCATGTTCCTTCCCTTCCTCTCCCCTCCCCTCCGTCCCAGCAGCGGGGTCGCCGTGGCAGATGTTGGCTACAATCCATGGTAGGACCGACGCTTCTCGAGGCAACGTCTTCGAGCAAAGGAGGGCCCGACATGCGTTGCCTTCTGCTCCTGGCACTTGAGGCCCTTTCCCTGCCCGTTGGCGCTCTGACCGGCTCGCTCCCTCCGCTCCCTCGCTCGGACCGTGCTTTCCTGGCCACAGCGTCGCAGCGGTCGGGAAGGAAGCGATCTGGCGTGTGGAGGGTATTGGCACATGCCTCTGATCCACCCCTCGCTCTCTGCAACCATCGGCTCTTGGCGCCGTCTTGAGTTGCCGTGGCGTCGCCTTGCCCTCAGCCTTGGCTGGCCGGCTCCTCTTCCCCCCCCCCCTCCAATTGGAGCGTGTGTTGCATAGGGCTGGGCTATATTGCGCTCATGGCCTCATTTTAAAGCTACCGCTCGTTCCGAATCGTGCTCCCGCTGCAGCGATGGCCTCATTTCCGCGCTTCCGCTCGTTCCGAATCGTGCTCCCTTTGCAGCGTTGGCGTCATTATTTCCAGCGCCAAGTCACGGCATGGTTTTCGGTCCTTCCAAATAGGCTCTAAAATCTAAAAAATGGTCTCCCGAAGAAACCATGGGAAGTAAGTACCCATTCGGTGCCGATTCGCTTGTTCTTGGGCCGCAGAAGCCCCCCCCCACTTAAGGGCGTCTTCCCTCCCCCCCCCTCCAGACCCCCGACGTCGTGCTCTAGTTCGCAGCGTGGAAGCCAGCAGTTCTTGGCCCCTCCCCAAGAAGACGCCAGCTCTTCCTCCCGGGTCGTCGTCGGACGGTCCTGGGGCCAGGCGCCGTCGTGCGCATGTTTCACGACACGCAGCAGCTCGGGTAACGAGGGTTACTGCCACGACTGCAAAACGCGCGCCTCTCCGCCACACATGCCCATGTGTATATATATATATATATGTAACCACATGCATTCGAATACTTATATACATAACTATAGGTATCAGTGTGCATATATATATATATATATATATATATGTGGGGGGGGGCGTTCCAGAAAAAAAGGCCATGCCTTCGAGGATAGAAGGAACTGTCACCTCTTCCGCCGCGGAAGGCGGCGGACGGGCGGCGGACGGGCGGCGGAAGTAAAACGAGGCCGCCTCGGCCGGCGGAAGCCGGCGGACGGCGGCGGAAGTGAAAGATGCGACCCCAAGAGATGAAAACGTTTTGGGGTTCGGGTTTTTTTGAATCCGCCATATTTACACATACACACACGCACTGCCCCCGCAGTCGGTTGTTCTTGGGCCTCCAGGGCGAGCGGCGGTGTATAGATCACCACTGAGAGCCACGACTCTATGCACCGCCAGCCTCCCTGGAGGGACAGGCAGAACTCGTCGGCGGGTGCCCGTGCACACATCGTCGTGGCGCATCCTCGGGGGGGGGGGGGAGGAGGAGGAGGAGGAGGAGGAGGAGGAGGAGGAGGAGGAGGAGGAGGAGGAGAGAGAGGAGGAGGAGGGAGGAGGAGAGGAGATGGAGATGGAGATGCAGGAGGAGGAGAGGAGGACGAGGAGGAGGAGGAGGAGAGGCGATGAGGCGGAGGAGGAGGAGGAGGAGAAGGGAAGATGAGGCGGAGGAGGAGGAGGAGGAGAAGGTCCGCGCCGGGGAGCTGCCCGGCGACGCGCTGGCGCGCCTCCTCGGCGGGCAGCTGTGCGGCCTGCGGGGCGCGGGTCTGAGGCAGGAGGATCGGCGCCGGGGGGGGGGGGGCAGGCAGCTCGAGCTCGGGGGTCCGAGCTTGGACCGAGGAGGGGCACACGTGGCTTAGAGCACGCAGATGAACGACGGGTCCGCTTCCATACAGGGTCGGCGGTGCTCCGCCACCACATCGGGCGGCGTTGGCGCCGTGCCTCGGGGGTGCCTTCCCCGATCCACGGGTCTGGCGACGGCGCACCAGATCCACGTGCCCCTGATCCATGCCAGCGTGCCGAGGACTTTTGTTGTCGCTTCCCGCTGCGGGACGGAGGCGTCGCGCAGTGGGAGGGGGGCGATCGATGGAGGGGCAGCGAGGGCTGCAGAAAAGGGGCCCGGTAGGGCCCTTATAAAACGGCCCTTTCGGGCCCAGAAGGGGGCCTTTGGGGCCTGAGAAGTGTACCTACCTCCCCCCCAAACTGATTGCCCCCCCATGAAGCGAAGCCCAAGGGATGTTTTCCAACAGCTGCGCCTCGTCGAGGGCTCCCCAGGGGAACCCCATCGTGCCGAGGGGTCGGCGGAGGCCCTGGGGCTATGACGCGCGAGTGCTACGGGGCGAGCCTCCTCGGAGGGCTCAGGAGGCCGGCAAGCTATCAGCCTTTCCCATCGGGGCTCAAGAGACGGGGGACAATGCAAACGGGGGTCGGCCAGAGCGCTGGATCTTGCAGGATCCTGCGGAGCCAGGGGTGCACCTGCTCACCCAGGCTTGCATGCAGGATCACGCAGGATCTTGCTGCGGCTTGCCGAGCCCGACTGGCCCAGGTTTGGACTGACCCTGGTCAGTGCGTCCCCGATCTCCCCCGACCTGCACCTAGGGAGTGGCCCGAAAGTAAGAGCTCCTCCGGATCCCCAAGCGGTCTTCATTGTAATCTAGCGTCTTGCCTGTGGAGATGGTGGCGCACCAGGGGGCCAAATACTTCTACATTTAAGTCGGGCCTGTCCCTCTACAGAAGGAATCTGCAAAAATGGCCAAAAGATAGTCCGGGGACGATTGTTTGTGTAGTTGTTGCCCTTTTTGGGGGGTATGTTATGACTCTGTTATACTTCTGTCGTCCACCCCCCCCTGTAGGAGGACAGGCCCGACTTAATTCTGCATCGAAAACGGAGTCCAGGAGGACAGGCCCGACGTAATTCTACATCGAAAACGTAGTCCAGGAGGACAGTCCAGAAGGACAGGGCCGACTTTATTTCTGTCGTCCAAAACCCCCCCGTAGGAGGACAGGCCCGACTTACATCGAAAACGCAGTCCAGGAAGGATCGGTTCCCCCGGCAGAGGGCCTCGCAGGCGGCCCAGGGCACGAGGCCTGCTGCAGCAGAGCCCCCCGCCTGCTGGGGGCCTGCCCCCCCCCCTTCGCGCCTTTCCTTCCTCCTCCTCCTCCTCGCCCTCCTCCTCCTCCTCCTCCTCCTCCTCCTCCTCCTCCTCCCTCCTCCTCCTCCCCTCCTCCTCCTCCTCCTCCTCCTCCTCCTCCTCCTCCTCCTCCTCCTCCTCCTCCTCCTAAGCCACCGCGAGGTCAAGCGGTGATCCAGGGTGGCTGCAGGACTGTAGGAGGACACTTACCCCTCCCCTGCTCACACATACATGCCCCTAAAACCTTACTTCAGGGGGCGGCTCGGGGCGATGGCTACCTCTCTTGCAGTGCTGTATTACAACCCCATGCATTGTGCCGCGGACCGACTACAGGAGATATGCACAGAAGCGAGGAACTTCGACGTAGTGGGGCTGGCAGGGACGGGGAGACGCCGGCGCCCAGGTGAGTCCATGGAGATGGGCTACATAGCCAGCGAAGGGGAGGGAGGGTGCAGGTTTGTCGAGGGAGGATGGAGAGAGGGAGCAGCCTACAGCAATAAGTCTACGGGGTGTATGATTCTCTGGCGGGGTAAATGGAAGCATGCGCAGTTACAAGGCACGGCAGAACCACCATCGGAACTACACGGTAGAGGAATAGCAGTTACACTATCTCTGGGTAAACAACGGACCAACTACATATGTGTCTACTATCCTCCACAACCACGTACCGCACGGGAACGCCAACAGTACATGCGTATTGTGACTGCCCTGACCGACTGGATCGACCAACAGGTCACAAGCAGTGGTACGAATACTTCAATCGTGATCGGAGGTGACCTCGGTGACGGCCTAGGACAGACCCCTAAGGGTGAACCAAGGCACAGCTGGGCGGTCGGCCCTGGAGGGGCCCCAGGGCGCTTACCAGGAGGCGCGGGCCAACGAGTCCGCGAGCTGGCCGAACGACATCACCTATTTGCAGTGGGCACACAGGATAAATGGCGACCTACCTTCTTCACGGAGACCCACGCCTCTCTGATCGACTACATACTGATCCCACAGGAGTGGCGTGAACGGACTACAACGATGGGACCACTCAGCCGTATGGGACGACGACTCCAGGTCATACGCAGTCGCGGACTCCGAGATCACAGACCCACCCACGTCACAGTTGCCATGAATCATCGGCCCTACTACTCGAAAGTCAGACAACGACCCAGGTGGAACCGACAGGCTCTGGTAGAAGGGGTGCGCCGAAATGTGGGTAGGACCGACTTTGTTAAGGAGGTGGAGGAGGAGGTAGCCAGGAGGGAGGAGGAGCTGGACGAGATCAGGAGGCAGGGCGATAGCAACGACACCATTGGAGCCCTCTCTGAGATTGTCTGTAGATTGGCCGAGAAACACTTTTGTAAGGATACTGCGCGGGATGACACTTATCACCGACTCCAGCAGGACCGCCAGGCACTCCTCACCAAGCGACGAGACCTTCGAGAGCTCCAGGGAGAGGGCACCGAACAACAGATGATCAATGTAGCTTCCCGCCTCAAAGCCCTGACCAAGAAGTGTGCGAGGATGAGGAGAGAGGCGCAGCAGAGGATAGGAGCGGAGAGGGTGGAGGAGCTGTGGGAAGCTTGGAGGCGCAGGGATCTAGCAGAGGTGGGACGTCTCAGTCGATTACTTGCGGGCACGAAGTTGGGACCACGACGCCGCAACTACCGCAGTGTGATGACGAGCGCGCCGACCAGACAGGAATGGGAGGAACTCTGGAGATTGCCAGGAGGACAGGGGGGTATGGAGGCGGCACCCACTACGAGGGAGGAGATGCTCGAGGAGTCGAGGAACACCACCTACCCCCTAGACTTTGCAGCCCTGAACGAGGCCATAGACGGCGCCAAGGACGACATGAAACGTGTGGCACGCAAGTTGTACCGTACGGGGCTCCGTAGGGCACACCCCCTGGGCTCGGCCCCAGCAGAGGCGTGGCGCATGCTGCTCACTAGGCCCCCTGAGGTCCAAGACAGAGCTGGCGTGGGCACGGAGAGGGGCAAGGTCTTTCCCAGGAGCTTCAGAATCCAACTCGAACAAGCCTTCCGACAGATCCGCGTCCAAAAGAAGACCCCAGTTAGTTGGCACATCAGCGAGGCCACCGCTGTCAGAAAGAACGGGAAGCTCGGACCCCAAGGCAAGCGAGTCTACCACGTCCTGGACCCCTTAGGCAAATGCTACTACGCCGCCCAACTAGAGAGAGGAGCAGGACGACCTTGGAGGGATGAGGACTACGGCTTTGTGAAGGGACGGAGACGGGAGAGAGCAGTACTAGCCAGCTTGGTCACCCAGGGCAGGCTCTCCAGGGCCGGGGCGTCCTACTCAGTAGTGATGAAGGACATGACGAACGCCTTTGCGAGTGGACACTGGACGGGAATGGACGCTGCTACACAGACACTGCTACCGCAGGAGTTGTGGGAGGTCGGGGAGCAGAGGTACTGACAGTGCGCGTTCACAGTGCCATGCAGGGATCAGGAGGAGCCGACGATGATACGACCAGGATGTGGGGGCCTCATCGGAGATCCATTCATGGTTTACAATTTTGTTGCCCTGTTTGCCCCCCCCGTCGAGCAGTGGAAAACAGCATGTCTCGAGAACCTGCCGGAGGATCACCTGCTCATGGCACGCTGCCCGTTCTTCGAACAACCGCAGTACTTAGGTCTCTTCAAATGCGCGGATGATCTGCAGAAGCTATTGGTCAGCACCTCAGATCAGGCTGCAGCGGACCTTTCCCAGCAAGCCAGACTGGCTGATGACATGCTCGACGAGAGACTTCAGCAGTTCGGCCTGGCTCAGAACCGCGACAAACAAGAGAACCTTGTCTGGCTGCAGGGTAGGGGCACGACGGCACAGTACAGACAGTTACGCACGAAACAACACGCACTTCCAGGACGCACGGCGCAGTCGGCTAGATACTTAGGACCACGCATCAACACTGTGCACACGTACGGAGCGGAGCTACCACAACGTATTCATGCTATGATTAGGGCATACAGGGAAATGGGAGGGTTCTGGTATAAAGCGGGGGTGCCTTTCAAGTGGAAACGGGCAGTCCTGATCTGTAAGGTTGTCAACACTGGGCTCAGTTGTATCGAGAGCTTCTTACCGACTAAGGACGAATATAGGACTCTTACGATGACGGTCGCGGGATTAGCTCGGAGGGCCATGCGTGGCAAAGCCACCACTTACCAGCCCGACGGTACGGTTCGGAGTCTCACGAGTTATGAAGTCTTGCGACACTGGCGAATCCTACCGCTACAAATGGAAGCGATCGTCAGACGCCTCACTTGGATCAGAAAAATGTTACTCAACCCCTTGGCGCACCAGCAAGTACTTACAGCCATATTCGGACAACTTGCCATGGAGCCTGAGCCGACGGTCTGCGACGACGGCGCGCTCCATCCACGGTGTAATGCCTGGGCGCAAAGAATAATTAAGGACCTTGAGGAGGCTTGCCGCACGGACATGTTTGTAAGTAACATAAATTACTTGGACATCCGACCTGGTAATTTCTTCGAGCCAGACTTCCAGGAGGCCCTCAGAGTCCTCGACCCCAAGGAGCTCCGACAGGCGTTCAGGGCCCGTACCATTCCACCCCCAGGCCTCCCTAGCCCAGGAGCCAAAGCAGCAGCAGCAGATGTAGCGGAGGAGGAGACGGTGCTAGCGGAAATTGCTCCCTGGAAATGTGAGAAAGTGGACCAGCCGCATACCACCTCCGAGCGTGGCGACACTGGGCCGACGACGGCGGCTGCCGACTTGCAGGCGGGGCCAGCTGATCCAGCTGGGGGGTTCAGGATGTGATGTCAGCCAACGACCCTCGAGAGAACATGCTTCTCCCTGTGTGTGGTGCATGCTTCAGTACACGTAAGGCGCTTATGTCACACATGCGTAACAAACACAAACTGAGCAACGTGGCGTCCCTACTCACTCCTACTAACGAGTGTGTGAACTGTGGCATTGTGTTCGGAGAGCGCAGTACGGCGGCTCGGCGCTTGATGAGGGGGCTCCGTACAGGACGTTTCCCATCGGGCAGAACTCGGACGATGCGACCGATCGAGACTTTCGCCCCGAAATGCCAATTGTGTGGATATGCAGATCACGACAAACAACGGCTCTACGAGCACCTCCGTAGTCATTTCCCCAGAGCAGTTCTTCAGCCAGCCGCTCCGACGGGCCCCCGCGCCCGCCCGACTGCGACCCAGGCCCGACCTTGGGGCGACTCCGATCATGCCCGACGCAGCGCCAGCGGCTGGGGCAGCAGCCTCGACCGACGACTTCGAGATGGCACCAGCGTGGGCGGGCAAGCGCACGCTCCAGGTGGACAAGGACGCGACTCGGGCGGCCAAGGAGTCCAGGACCAAGGGCAAGGGCAGCGGCCGCGACAGGGACTACGAGCGCCTCGAGGAGATGGCGGTCATGACGGCCAAGCTCTCGCTCACCGTGGCCAAGGACGTGGAGGACATGAAGGCGGTGGTCTACGAGTGCTGGGAGCTCGACGCCGACAAGCCCATGGCGGCCATCTCGACGCAGGCGGGCAAGCAGTACAACGACGACGTGCAGAAACTGAAAGAGCAGCGCGCGAGCGACTCCAATGTCGACCTCGCAGCGCTGGGCCCGCCGCACCTCGTCGTCATCGCGGCGGTGATCAAGAACATCGCAGAGGTGGTCCCGCCAGACGACAAAGCCATCCTGGGAGATTTCTGGAAGAAGGTGGTGTGCCTGGAGGATCCAGAGATGCTGGGCACGCGCGTGAAGCACTACCAGGCGAAGACGAACAAGCAGCCGAAGCAGAGCAAGGAGAAAGTGCGGCTGATTTTTTCCTTCGACTTGCACGTGCCCGACTTGCGAGCCGTGCGGGAGGTCCTGATCAAGGAGATCAAGCGGGAGGGAGGCCAGCGCAAGCTGGGGGGAGCGCCCAGAGGCCCGCTGCAGCGAGGCCTCACGAAGCTAGTCTACACGAAAAGCTGAGAGACGAGGTACCGATCCTGGAGTTGGTGCCAGATGAGGAAGACACAGCGCCTCGACGGTACCTCAGACTGATGCCAGCAGATCTGAGCCGAGAGGCACTCTCGGCCCCGCCAGCTTTTCGTGCCAGTGCCCGCTATAGAGATCTTGTGGCAGAAGGGAGGCTGCCAAGACGTGAGCCCAGCCAGCCCGCTCCGGTCCTCCGTTCCAACTTCGACTCGACTCTTCTCACTCCTCGCCCAGACCCACCACGTCCGCAGAAGGGCAAGGGTAGGGGGCGTAAAGGAAAAACAGAACAGCAGAGCACTGTGTAGCAATTTTGACTCTCGAGTGCCCGCAGGCGGCCAGCCTGACCGCGTGCGGGAGTGGCCTGCCTGCAGGGCCAATGCGTATTTTGTGACGCTTGCGCACCTGTGCGAGTGATGGGGCTTCCCCAGATAGACCCAGATGTCAGACTGATATAGTACACTCTGCAAGGTAGTGTAGCTGCAAGGTCGTGACGACACGTTGGGTCCGATTCATCAGTCAGTCAGTCAGTCCTCCTCCTCCTCCTCCTCCTCCTCCTCGTCCTTCTCCTCCTCCTCCTCCTCCTCCTCCTCCTCCTCCTCCTCCTCCTCCTCCTCCTCCTCCTCCCCCTCCTCCCCCTCCTCCTCCTCCTCCCCCTCCTCCTCCTCCTCCTCCTCATCCTCCTCCTCCCCATCGCGTCTCCCCCTCGGCGCGCCGCCTGGCGAGGAGCTCGCGAAGGTGGACGGCGTCATCGAGCTCACGGAGAGCGCGGAGTCCGGGGCCGACGAGCTGCGGGCTGCCGCGGGGCCGAAGGGTGTTTGCCCAGATCTGTGATGTTCCGATTTTCTTTAGCCTTGACTGCCACAAAGAGTGTCGAGCGCCAAAAAAAGTACCGAAACTCGAGGATGTCCACGTGCAGGGCCCTGGGAAACACCCGTCCGACACTGTTTATCCACCGTTTCGACACTTTGCCGGGTGCTCGAGTTTCTTTTCCGGGATGTGGCCCCCCTGAAGTGCGACGGGAGCAACGCGGGCCCAGATCTCCGAGGGCGCGCTCTCTGTGGGTCCGAGCGTGCTCCGCCCTCCCAGAGATTTGGGCCTCCGGGGCAACGGTGCTGGGCTCCGGGGCCATCAAGGAAGGGATCGGGGCGGAAGGGCAGCCCTGGGGATCGGGCGTCGCGTCACGAGGGGGGGGCGTCACGAGGGGGGGGTGGGGGGGCGATCGACGAGGCGGGCAGCGCAGGGCCGCGGGGAAGGCCAGGGGCCCCGCAAGGGGCCCTCGAGGGACCCAAAGGGGGCCGATTGGGGGCCCGAGGGGTGCCCCTTTCTCCGCCCCCCCCCACCTCCAGTGCACAGTCGAGTGTGATTCGTAGGTTCGACCCATGCCCTCCACGTTCCACTGGCAATGTGGCCATCGGAAGCGTCACGTGCCCTCTCGCGTGTCCTCTCCGATCCACCCCGACTGTGTCGCCCACCCACGGAGCGACGCCCAGGGGGAAGTTGTCGGGAGTGCTCGGGCCGCGGACGGAGCAAGTCACATCGTCGGACGTCTGGGAAGTGGGCCGAGACACTGACAGTACAGTGGGGGCCCGTGCCACGAAGCACCCTGCTTGCCTCCAGGGTGCCCTGGGTTTCTTGGGTTTCGCTGGTTCTGCGAGGGAGAGCGTGACGCTTCCGCACGAAAAATCTGTGGACGTCCTGGGGTCTCAGGGTTTTGGGGTTTCTTGTGGGAGGCTTCTTGTGGACTGGCCTCCACTGTACCTGGTCCATCTGCCCTTCCCGGGCGGGGCTTCGGGTGGAACGCGCCCGAAAGGGGCCAGAATTTGGCCCGTTGGGCCAGGGGTCTAAGTACAGTCGGGCCGAGGTATACGATCGAGGTCGGATCAGGGAGGGTACCCCTTTGATTTTCTGTGCCTTTTGGCCGGCGGAGGGTCTTCGTGTTCTTGAGGGACGCTTTTGTGCCTTAGGTCCGACTGCATACTCTCACCCGAAGGGCCCAAGGTGGATCGAGCTGCAAGCCTGTGCGACTGGCAGCGCCGAACCTGTCCCGTTCTCGACGGTCCTTGTCCCACGGCCTTCGCGCCTCAACGGGCTCCCTTCCCCTCCCGCCCTGCCCGTCCTCTCGCATGTTGGTTGTCCTCCCCTCCTCTCACGAGGAAGAAAAAACGCGACATGTTGGTTGTCCTCCCCTCCTCTCACGAGGAAGAAAAAACACGACAAACATACACTTTTTGGCGCTCCGTGATCCCCGCTCCCTGGCGTGCGGAGCGCGCCAGGGGCCCCCCTGGCGGCGCCTCCGGCGCCGCCCCTGGCGCGCTCCGCGCGCCAGGGAGGGGGATTCAGCGCGGATCCAAGAAATCTGCGCGGAGCGCCAGCAGTTTCTGTCTACGGCGGTTTTGCTTTTCTTCTTCTGCTCCCCCTGCCTGCTCTCCTGGTGGGCCTCTCTCGCGGGCCGCTCTCGCCAGAAAGCGGGCGGCGGGGGCTCCGCCTCGCTGTAGGCATCTTCAGTTTCACTCTTGACACATCTAGAGTTCAAGGCAATTTTAAGCAGAGTGATCCTATGGTCAGACCACATGTCAAATACATATTCTTTCGGGTATGTAAATCACATATGATTCTGACGTTCCCCCCTTGCAAGCAAAAGGGGGCGGCGGATCTAGAATCCAGCGGCGGTCGACCCATCCCGCCGCCGTGCCCGCACTGGGGCCCAGAGCCCTCTCGGATGATTCTTGGAATATACCCGGCGCCGTTTGGAGGCATCTTGGGGCCTCACAGGCGCCAATTGAGGGCCTCAAGGGGGCCTCTTTGGAGCTTCATGGGGCTTCGGGGCCTTTTGAGAGCCCATGGGGATCTCTTGGCGGACTCCAGGCGGTCTCGGTGGCAATCCTGACACTAGAGTCACTAGAGGGCTCTCGGGGTAAGTTTTGGATCCCCGTCCTGCGTCGAGGATCTTGAGACACACATGCAAATACACACATATACAAACAGACATACAGACAAAACACACGCACACGCACACACTCACGCAAAACACAGACACACACACACACACACACGCACACACACAGCACACACACACACATCACACACACACACACACACACGCGTGCACGCACGCACGCACGCACGCACGCACGCACGCACGCACGCACGCACGCACGCACGCACGCACGCACGCACGCACACACACACACACACACACACTGACACTGCGTTTGTTTAATAGTGATTGGATGTTTTGGAGAGTCACTCGAAAAGCCATTGGAGCGCCAGTGAGTTGGAGGGCCTGGGGACTTGAAAGGGCATGCAAAATTCAACACAGAGAACTCGAAAGGGCCCCAGGAAACTTTATTGAGTGTTTTGGCGGCTATTCCTCAAGTCCTTGCGCGGCCGCGGCGGGGTGAACAAATTGCGCTCTCATGTGGTCTTCGGCCCAGCACAGGTTACAGCCAGTCGAGTTTCCCCAACCCTTTTGGAGTCGGTGTCTGTTGCAATCGGTTTTTGGATTTGCCTAGGTGTCCTCGCTTGCAGACCTGATCGTCAGCAGCGTCGTCCAGATCGAGCAGGAGCGCGGAAAGCAGTCGGAGGTACGGACCGTGACCGGGATCGACCGGTTCGCTGGCCAGATTGAGCTGGACAGGCCGTTGAAGCACCCCTACGCGGCCAGGTCGCGGGTCACCAAGGCGAGCGGCTCGAGAAGCTCGAGCGAGTACGGCGTGGAGACCAAGTACATCCTGATGGGCAAATGTTCCAACATTGCTACCATATGCAGGACGGGGGAGGGACGAGGAGGTCCGCCTCCTCCTCCTCCTCCTCCTCCTCCTCCTCCTCTTCCTCCTCCTCCTCCTCCTCCTCCTCCTCCTCCATCTCCTCCTCCTCCTCCTCCTCCTCCTCCTCCTCCATCTCCTCCTCCTCCTCCTCCTCCTCCTTCATCTCCTCCTCCCTCTTCCACATCTGGTAGTGGTGGTGGAAAATGGGCCCATCACATCCGGAGCATCTTCTGCTGCGGCCTCGACGAGCGAGGGCAGAGCCTGGCAGCTCCAGGCGACGAGCGCGGAGAAGCCGCTTCTCCCGCCTGCAATGGGGGCCCTTGCCAAAGAGCACCCTGCTTGCCTCCAGGGTCGCCCTGGATTTCTTGGGTTTCGATGGTTTTGTCACGGAGAGCGTGGCGTTGCCGCAGCCAGAATCGACGGACGTCCTGGAGTCTCAGGGTTGGGTTTCTGGTGGGAGGCTTCTTGTGGACTGGCCTCCACTGCAAGACGCCAAAAGAGGGGTCGCTTCGGGCCCAGGAGGGGCTTTGGCGGTTTTCGGGCAGTTCCTTAGATTCGCGTCGTGGAACCTGGCTGTGGCCTTGGCTCGCCGCGTCGTCCCCTACAGTCGACCCGTATCCTTAGGACGCACGACAAGGACGCAAGGGCCTCCGAAGGCCATTCCGAAGCCCTTCGGGCGGGGCGCGGCCCGCGTGAGTGGCCAGGGATGGACCAGGAAGGCAGGGATGCGCAGGGGGTACCCTTTCGGAGAGCCGCCCATCCTTGCCGTGCGGGAGGACTGTACGACGTGCGCCTTCTCTGGCAGCGCGAGGGCTGCCTGGAGGGGGGTGCCCTCGCTCCGCCCCGCCGAGCCCTCCCGGCGCGGCGTGGCCGCGCCAGGCCGCCCGCCCAGGGAGGGGGTCGAGGCTCGAGGCTCGAGGCTCGAGCGCCGAGGTCCTCGGCCGTCGCCGGCGGCTCCCGGCGGTGCTCGACGACACGCGGGGCGCTCCAGCAAGGGTTCCAGGGTTCGTTTCGATTCCTCCGATTCGATTCGATTCGATTTCGATGGCTTCCGATTCCGATTCGATTCGACTTGGGATTCCGATTTGGGTTCCGACTTCTCATTGGAGGCATACTAGCCTCCCGATTTCCGCCGATTCGATTTTTTCCGACTCGGCTGCCGGTGCCCGCCGATGCGATCCATCTCGATCGCCGATCCGACTTATCGATTCGAGTCTGGTGTCTCCTGGGGTGCTGCTCGCCGCGGCCAGGAGGGCCCAGGTCGTTCTTCCTTGCGAGGCGTGCCTCCTCCTGGCAGCGCGAGGGCTGCCTGGGGGGGGGGCCGCCTCGCTCCGCCCTGCGGACTCGAGTCCCAGACTTCAAGCGCCGTCCTGCTTCGATGATCCAGCGGCTTCGCCTTGTCCGTCCTCTTGAGGTGGCGGGCGGACGCCCCACCTACTTCCGACGCCGTCCTACTTCATATGTCTTCCTACCTCTTCCGACCGATGGGTAAGCGTGTGGCGATCCGCGCGGCTCTCTTGGATCCGCGCTCCCCCCCCCCCCCCCGGCGGCGCCTCCTGCGCCGCGGAGCGCCAAGAGTCTATGTTTTACGCAGTTGTTTCTTCTTCTTAATCTCATTATTATTCTTATTATTACTAGTATTATTATTCTAAACACCAACGGCGTTCTCAAAAAAAAGGATTTGCCTACGAGGATCGAAGGAGCTGCCATCTCTTCCGCGGCGGCAGGCGGCGGAAGGGCGCCGGAAGGCCGGCGGAAGTACAGCGAGGCCGCCGACGTTGGTGGAAGCCGGCGGATGGCCGGCGGAAGGCGGCGGGAGTAAATGATTTGCCCCCAAGAGATTCGGGCCGAACGACAGGGGGGGATTGGGAAAGGGGGGGGTAGGACATCTGCTGCGTGCAGCTGGTTTCGGCCCCGCAGACGGGCCCAGTCCTCGATACATGGGCGCCTCCTGGCGCCTTGGAGGCGCCGGGGAACTCAGCTACGTGAGCTGCTTCTCAACTCCCCCCTCTTTGCTATCCCCCCCTTTCGCCCGGCCCGAGAGATGAAAACGTTTCGGGGTTCAGTGTTTCCGGGATCCGCCACGTAAGAGCGGGCCCAGCGGGGTCCCCCGCTCGCCGAGCGCGATGCGGCAGTAGCGCATTGCGCGCTCGTGTATGGTGCACCCGCGGCCTCAGAAAGCCGCGCACCAAAGGTCAGTCTTTCCCAGGGTCACTCTTGCGTGCAGCGTGTAGCCGAGGCTCTCTGGCCTCCGGGTGCCTTCCAGCGGCTGCGCCTCGCCGAGAGCATTCTGGGAGTGCCCAGATCAGAGGCCTGAGTTACATATGGCCCCCAGGGGGCAACGCTAGGGGGGGGGCAGGCTCAGGTTCGAGGGTGTGTCTCACGTTTTTCCCTCGTTTTCAGCAATTGTTCCTTTCGGGTCCGAGCTTCGAGGTTCGAGAGTTTCGGGTTCGAGGTAGATTCGAGGTCTTCGGACGAGTTCGTCAGTTTTCGGCTATTTTTCCAGCCTCGGGAAGCTTGCCAGCAGCTGCGCATCGCCAAGAGCGTTCCAGGAGTGCCCGGATCGCCTTGTTATCGGCCGCCAGAGGCCTGAGAATTGGGACCTGTGGAGGCCTTTTTGGGCCCAAGATGGGCTTTGCCAGGATCCGCACTGGTGCCTGGTCGGCGTCGTCCCTGCCCCGCCGCGATCGCTTCCAGCCCTGGCCCAAGGAGGAGGAGGAGGAGGAGGAGGAGGAGAGGAGGAGGAGGAGGAGGAGGAGGAGGAGGAGGAGGGAGGAGGAGGAGGAGAGAGGAGGAGGAGGAGGAGGAGGAGGAAGAGGAGGAGGAGGAGGAGGAGGAGGAGGAGGAGGAGGAGGAGTTGCAGGAGGGAGAAGAGGAGGTGGAGGAGGAGGAGGAGAAGATGGAGTCTGAGGATGGCGCCGCATCGCCGATGCATCGGCGGCGCGGCTCGATGTGGAGCCCGCTGCTCTCCATGCTGGCGGCGCCCCGCGCGGGTGCGTTCCCGACATAATGCGCAGCTGCATCGGCGGGGCGCAGCGCGCGAGCCTCCGACCCCGTGCGGTCGGACCCAGCCGGGAGGCGGCCATCTCTCCGGAGGCCAGGGTGGTGGAGGAGAAGCTGCTGGGGGCAGTGCAGTGCAGGGACCAGCGGAGGAGGGGATGCCCCTGCCTCCGGATCCTGCGGCCGCGTGCGAACTCTCGGCCCTGCGGGTCCAATCGACGCCGGGGTGTCGGACACCCCCGCTGGCGCTGGGAGTCGCTCGGCCGCAGACACCCCTCAAGTTCTGAACCCCGGCCAGCGGAGTGACGGGCTCCAGGGGCCGAGATCGAGGACAGAGCGCCGAGAGCGAAGAAACGGACGCCGTCAGAGAGCGCCGGGAGCTGCCCGTGCCGCAGTTTTCGGGCGAACGCCGCCCCGGTTGCAGCCGCCGAGTGCAGCGGAGGAGCGGGGGCCACCCCTGACCCCGCCGAGGCCTCCTCCTCCTCCTCCTCCTGCTCCTCCTCCTCCTGCTCCTGCTCCTCCTCCTGCTCCTGCTCCTCCTCCTCCGTAAGGGGGGGGGGAGAAGACAGGAAGGGGAGGGGCTACGAAACCTGCTGCGTGCAGCTGCTTTCGCCCCCGTCGCCGGGCCCCCATGCCCCGATGCCCGGGCGCCGCTGGAGGCGCCTCCGGGGGCGCCAGGGAAAGCAGCGAGCTACGTGAGCTGATTTTCTGCCCTGCCCTTTGCTATCCTGCCCTTGCGTCGGGCACGTCCCTCTACAGGAGGAAGGTTCACGTGGTCAAAAATTCGCCTGGGGCCTTTTTTGTTCGTGGTTCTTGTTGACCACTTTGGAGTAGTCTGTGACCATTGCACTTTCGTCCAAAATCCCCCTGTAGGAGGACATGCCCGACCTAGTCCTGCCGTTTCGCCTCCCCCGACCTTGTCGCAGCCGCCGTGTTTGGCCGAGGAGTGGAGCCCCCCCCCTAGCCCCCGCGCAGGCGAATGGGTGCGCCCGCTCGTGCGCTGCGCCCGCTCGCACGTGTTCTCCCACACGGTCTCGTTCGGCGGCCCCCGGTCGCCCCTCGGCGAGGCCCCGCAGGACCCGACGGCGGACTACGAGGCGGGGGGCCGAACAGAGCAGCAAGTCACAAGACAGCTCGCTCCGCTTGGGCCCCGCCAGCGCAAACGGCGAGCACACATCGGGCTGCGCATGCCAGTCGATTTGGCAGGGTGTGGACCGGAGTTTGTGCTTGGCCCGCTAATTACGAACCAAGGCATCTCGACTGGGCGGCGAGTCGCGGGCGACGAGGTGTCTGCATATTGCCGAGGCCGCGTTTTTTTGGACGGTCAGCGCCCCGCCCACGGGGAGAGGCCATTTGAAGGATTTCCTCTCCTGCTCCCCCGCCTCAGTTTCGTCATCCTGGTCATCGTTCTTCTCATCGTCGTGGTCGTCGTCCTCCTCCTCCTCCTTTTCCTCCTCCTCCTCCTCCTCCTCCTCCTCCTCCTCCTCCTCCTCCTCCTCCTCCTATAATTTGATCCACGTGCATACACCTTCGGATTCGCATACTCAGAATGTGTAGTTTGCATGGACGGCGAGCCTGCCATATTGAGTACACCGAGGCGCACAAACAAAGCCTTGGTGTACCCACCACCATGGCATACTCAGGCGGAGGTGGGTCGCCAAAGTGATGCGTGTGCCGAGTCGCACCTATCGTGGTGGTCGCCGCCTTTGTGTCCCTCGTGGTCAGAGTTCCTGTGGTAGCTCCGGGCGCGCTCGGCGTCGGAGCCTGCATTGCGTTGGTCGCCGATGGCCAGTTCGTCGCGGAACGGCCCGTTGGCTCCTCTCGGCATCGCCATGCCCTTGCCATTGGCCGACGGGGGTTGGCCATGATTGTCGTTGCTTGCTGAACCAATGTATCAGTGGTTCAAGGATGGGGTCCTGAAGGATGGGGTCCTACGGATGGGAAGAGATCCAAGGGTGGCCTTGGGGACTGGACAATTGGCGTTTACTAAACGGCCCTGGGCGTGTACTAAGCAGCCCTGCCCTGTCCAATTCCTTCTTTGGGCGCGTTTACGAAACGACTTCGCGCGGCGGGGTGGATCTTATGGGGGTGGATTTCTTGACCCTCTATTAACACCCCACCCCTCAGGACCTAGTCTTTGAGCCCACAGATGGATCCAATGCATCAGTGGTTCCAGGACGGGGTCCTGAGGGATGGGGTCCTGAGGATAGGAAGGGATCCAAGTGTGGACTTACATTGCTTGATGCAGCCCGTCCTTAGGACCCCATCCCTCAGGACCCCGTCTTTGAAACCCCAACGAATGTGCGGTCAGGAAGGCTTGCTCCGGGTTCTGGAGAGCATCGTCGGCGGTGTTTGCGTTTTTTCTCCCCCAGCCTCCCTCCTCCTCCTCCTCCTCCTCCTCCTCCTCCTCCTCCTCCTCCTCCTCCTCCTCCTCCTCCTCCTCCTCCTCCTCCTCCTCCTCCTCCTCCTCCTCCTCCATCCTCCTCCTCTCCTCCTCCTCCTCCTCCTCCTCCTCCTCCTACTCCTCCTCCTCCTCCTCCCCTTCCCTCAGGACCCCGTCTTTGAATGTGCGGTCAGGAAGGCTTGCTCAGCGTGTCTATCGTTGGCGGGTTCTCTGGTCCGCGCCGCGCCTCGGCGCGGCACGCCGCCCACGATGCTCTGGGTTCGAAAGAGCATCGTCGGCGGTGTCTGCGGTTTTTTCCTCCGGCCCCCTCCTCCTCCTCCTCCGCCTCCCTTCCCCTTCCTCCTCGTCCTCCTCCTCCTCCTCATCCTCCCTTCCGCCTCCTTCTCCTTCTCCTCTTCCTCCTTCCATCTTCCTCCTCCTCCATCTCCTCCTCCTCCTCCTCCTCCTCCTCCCTTCCGCCTCCTTATCTTCCTCCTCCTCCTCCTCCTCCTCCCTCCTCCCTCCTCCCTCCTCCTCCTCCTCCCTCCTCCTCCTCCTCCTCCCTCCCTCCTCCTCCTCCTCATCCTCCTCCTTCTCCTCCTCCTCCTCCTCCTCCTCCTCCTCCTCCCTTCCGCCTCCTTCTCCTCCTCCTGCTCCCTCCTCCTCCTCCCTCCTCTCCTCACTCCTCTTCCTCCTCCTCCTCCGCGGAGCGGAGCGACGGGCTGTCCGCTGGCAGGGCACGGCGTATCTCTGGGGCCGCCGCCGTGACACGCTGAGCAAAACTTCTTGACCGTGTAAGGCGATCGTAATCGAATTCATTGTTTTGCCGATCGGCGCGGGCCCTCGCCCCCCCTCCTCCCCCCCACACGGAGTAGATCTCGGTTGTTTCTGGAACATGTTTCGAGCAGGTGGAGTCTACCTCATAGGACGCACTGTTACAAGCAGTCGCATTCAGCAGAGGTCTGGAGCCAGACTCCCCCTTCCCACCCCCCGTGAGCAATGTCGAAACGCCGAATAAGAAAACGTTCCCACAAGGTGCACCAGCTCTGTTGTTTGCAAATAGTGCGTCGCGTGTCATGCCGTTCCTACACTTTGGAATTCGTGCGCGTGCCGCCAGCTTTTTCAGGGCATGCGCCGTTTGAAGGGAAAAACGAGATCCAGCCATTGGCGCGGATTCTTGTGCCGCTACTTCCACGCGAGGTCTGACTGACAGCTATTTGTCTTCACCAGGATGTCTGAGGTGTTCCGCTACCGATCGGTCACAGACGCACTTCCATTGCACGTGTCTTACGTATGTCTGCTTGACGTTGCAACCGAGACGCGCTTGCGTGCTGACACCTCGCAGGGCTGCTTTGGAAACAGAAGCAGCACTGACTGGGAGGGCACCCAACTTGTCCACCGCGCGTGTGGCCAGGCGTTTGCGGTTCGCCGTGTCACGTTCGAGGCTGAGTTGCCATGTCTTCTGGTCGTCCTCCTCACTGTTCTCCTCTTCCTGCTCCGCGAGGCCTCCTCCTCATCCTCCTCCTCCTCGAGGCCTCCCTCCTGCTGCGATGGCCAGCCGCATCCCTCGAGACCTCGGGCGCAGGTCCCTCCCTGCTCCTGCCGCAGACTGTCGCGACGCATGGGCGGCGAGCGGGCTCGGATGAGGAGGAGGGAGGAGGAGGGAGGAGGAGGAGGAGGAGGAGGAGGAGGAGGAGGAGGAGGAGGAGGGATGGAGAAAGGTGCTGCGCGCAGGAGAAGGAGGAGGAGGAGGAGGAGGAGTAGGAGGAGGAGGAGGAGGAGGAGAAGGATAATGATGATGATGATGATGATGATGATGATGATGATGATGATGATGATGATGATGAAGAGGAGGAGGAGGATGGAGGAGGAAGGAGGAGGAGGAGGGAGGAGGGGGAGGAGGGGGGGAGGAGGAGGGGGAGGAGGTAGGAGGAGGAGGACAGAGAACGATGATGATGATGATGAGGAGGAGAGGGAGGAGGAGGAGAGGAGGAGGAGGAGGAGGAGGAGGAGGGGGAGAAGGGGGGAGGAGGAGGGGGAGGAGGAGATAGAGGAGGAGGAGGAGGAGGAGGAGGAGGAGGAGGAGGAGGAGGAGGGCTCGATGCAACGGTGCCCCGCAGGCATTCCTGCTCGTGCCGCGCCAGGCCGAGAAGAGCGCCGGGGCGAGCGCCGAGTGCGCCGCCGACGACGGTATCCCGTGCGCCTGGGTCCACGAGCGTGACTTCGCGATGCTCTCCAGCACGCAGGCGGCGGGCCGCTCCGAAGACTTCGCGTGCGGCTCGAGCGCGCGCTTGCGTCCTGATTCGTATGTCTCGGTATCGGGGGGATCCCTTCTTCTCGCCTCTGCGCGCCTCCTCCTCCTCCTCCTCCTCCTCCTCCTCCTCCTTCCTCCTCCTCCTCCTCCCTCCTCCTCCTCCTCCCTCCCCTCCTCCCCTCCTCTCCTCATCCTCCTCCTCCTCCTCCTCCTCCTCCTCCTCCTCCTGCTCCTCCTGCTCCTCCTCCTCCTCCTCCTGACCGTTGCTGGGCTCCGGGGCCGCCAAGAGAAGGGTTCGGGGTGGAGCGCCTTTCCTCCTCGAGAACCGGCCGAGAGTTCCAGAGGCCTGGCGACGCGGAACAAAACGCGTCGTCGGGCTTTTATGGTGATCGTGTTCTTATTCATTGTTTTGCCGATCGGCGCGGGCCCTCGCATCCCTCCCCTTCCCCCCCCCACGGAGCAGATCTTGGCTGTTTTTTGGCGCCTGTTTCGAGCAGGTGGAGCCTCTCCCAGAGGACGCACGGCCGCAAACAGTCGCACGAAGCAGAGGTCCGGAGCCAGACCCCCCCTTTCCCCCCCCTTGCCGCCCCATGTCGAAACGCCGAATAAAAAACGCTCACATGTCGATGGGGTCATGTGGTGCGCGGGAGGGACCCAGCGGAAACGAGCAAAGACAGCAAAAGCATGGCGCATTCCTTGTCCGTTATTGCCGTGGGATGAGGCGCACAGGGGGGATGAGAAGGGGAAGGAGGGGGGAGGAGGGAGAGGAGGAGGGGCAGGAGGAGGACGAGGCGGACAGGGAGGAGGGAGCTCAATGTCGCCCAACACGTCGTCGGGTGTCTGGGCACTGAGTCGAGAAAACGGACTGGAACATGCAGGATCGTTATCCATTCTGGGTACGGCTGGGTACAGCTCGCTTGCGCTTGGTCGGAAATGTGATGCAGAGAGAGAGAGAGAGAGAACAATTCTCTCGATATCAGTGTTGGAGCGTTGCAGGAGAAGGAGTAGGAGCGCAGATATGCAGGGGCGTCGTGGGTGTAGAGAAGGAGCATTGCAGGAGTAGGCATTGAATTCAAGCTAGCCAGGTCAAACGACTCAGCGGGCCCCACTCACCCGCATCCACCTTCAAGTCTTCGGCGGCAAATGATGGGCGCCTTGTATGTCTTCGGAGTTCCGTTTTTAGAGTGCATCAGCGTGCGCTGGCATGTGGCAATTAACGTCAATTCGTGCCGATCCCCTCTGATTCGCGTCGGTGTGGCGTCGAGCAGCGTCGGATAGCATCGACTCGCAAGAGACTAGCAAGATGGCAGTTGGAGGCTCCCCTGAGTCGCCATCGACCCTTCCGTGTGACTTCGGGACTAACGCGCGCCCCCACCTTCTCGCCGAGGCCTTCTTGGACGCTCCAACCTGGCGCAAAACCCTCCGTCCAGACCCAGGGGAGGGAGAGGGAGGGGTAAATCAGGAGGGAAAAAAACACACAGACACAATCATCGTCGATTCCCCAGAAAATATGGGAAAATATGGGAAGTGGGGGGGACGACAGAAACCCAGAAAGTATGGGGAAATATGGGGAATCATGTTATGTGTGTCTATTTATTTGTGTGTCCTGGGGCCCCTTCAGTAAAGCCCGCCCCGAAGGGGGAAGAGGGGGGCGGCGTAAAGGGCCTGTGGGCTCTGACGCTGGCCTGACGCGCAGCCCCACACCCAGGAAGCGGAAGACGGGCGCGCGCGCGCTTCGGCGTGGCCCCGCTTCCGACGACTGGGCCACCGGAAGACGCGCGCGCGGCGCTTCGGCGAGAGCACATCTCGCGCGCAGCGGTGCTCCCGGCAGGAAGGGCCATCCAGATTCTGTTACCAACCCTCTGGTGCTGGGTTCCCATTTGCAGTAGAGTATTGTGGTCTCCATCTCGTCGTCGTCGTCCTCCTCCTCCTCCTCCTCCTCCTCCTCCTCCTCCTCCTCCTCCTCTCACTCCTGATTGCTCCCCCCTGCTTCCCTCCTCCTGCCATCTGCTTCCTCCTCCTGCGCTGCTCACTGGGTGGTCCAGCAGAGTCGGGGGCCACGCGGCTACCACACCCTCCCCGCCCCAATCAGATTCCACCGCCCAGGGGCCACGTACCAGTCCCACGACCAGAACGCTCGCCCCCCCCCCCCCCCTGGTAAGGCATTGGTTCTGCTGTAGCGAACCCCCTGTGTAGTGGGGGAATCCCTGCTCACCCCCGCGGGGTAGTCGACTACCCCGCGCTCACGAGCACGGAGTAGTCCACTACCCCGCGCTCACGAGCACGGAGTAGTCGACTACCCCGCGCTCACGAGCACGGGCCCCCCCCCAGGGTTTTCGGGTCTCGTATCTGATGTGTTCGGGCGGAGCTGGCGAGGACAACACACACGCCAGGCCCAAGCCGGAGCCGATCGCCGATCGCAACTAGCGCAACACAGGTGTTTACAGGGATGACGTCGATTTGTTTTTGTGGTGTAACTGGTAGGGCATTCAGCCCCAGTGCGAGTACAGCAGGAGTTGAAGAAGTGCTGGCGTTGGCAAGGCACACAACTACTATTGGTAACGAGTATGATGCAGAGTCGAGCAGGGGGCATGGACCTCGGAGTTGAAATCGGGTGGAGCCAAGTAGAACTTGGCATGCCCAGAGTAGGCGCAGAGTGTGCGGGCGTATGTTGGGGAGCATCAGGCATAGAGCAGAGCAGAGCGAAATGTGGCACGACGCAATAAAGAAGGAGTAGTCTATGATGGAGTAGCGCAGGCTGCACAATCTATACCCGCACACACCACACACATATATATATATATATATATATATATATGCGTGCGTGTAGTAACGCTGTAGTGTATACGTATATATATATAGAGAGAGAGAGATGTGTGTGTGGCCAACGCAGCCAGACGTTAGTCCGCCGCGGCCAACCGTTAGGCCGAAGTCTGGAAAAGCTAATATTGGATTATGTGTTCCCCAGGACGTTGTGGAGCCCTGTGGGGGAACTTTTGGGGGAGGAAGAGCAGGGAGGAGGAGGAGATGGAGGAGAAGGAGGACGAGAACGAAGAGGAGCAGGAGGAATCAGAGGAGGACTCTTGAGGCCCTCTTGGGGCCCCCTTGGGGCTTCCTGCGAGCTTCTTGGTGGCCTCTGAGGGGCCCCTTAGGGGGCCTCGTGGGGTCTCTTGGGAGCCTCCTGAGGCGTCTCCGGGGCTTCTCTCAGGCTCCAGGGGGCCTGTTGGGCTTCGGAGCCCGTCTTGGGGCCCTCTCTGGGCGCTCGAGGGCAGTCTTGGGAGTCCATGGGGACGTCTCGAGGCCGCCTTGGGGGTGTCTTGGGACGTATTGGAGCCCTCTTTCGGCTGTCCAGAGGGCCTCTTGGCTGGACGCCACTGGAAAGTGTTTTCTTGCGCCAGCGAGCAGCCGCAGAATTCCGCCAATCGGATTCGAACGCCCGAATGGCACTTCAAAGGCGCCGCGAGAGCAGACGCTGCAAAGGGGCCACCACGATGAGGTCTGGCACTGTTGGGCCGCATCGCGATGTCGTCTGACCAAGTCCGGCGTCACGGCCAAAACCGTGCCCATCCGCTCTGGACGCCCGAAATGGGTACGGAAAGAATGGGTACGATGCCCAACAGCAGTTCCTGTTCATTTTGAACAGGACTCGCTGTCCGCGCCGCCGCGGCCTGTGTCCATTCGAGACAGGAGGCCGCTTGCCCAACAGCGGCCGCTGTTGGTTTGGGACAACATTTGTTGTTGGGCATTGTGCCCATTGTTTCCGTACCCATTTCGGGCGTCCAAATCCGCGGGCCTGGAATATGTTCGAATATCGTTGGACAATTTGCAATCGTAAGGATCCCCATCGGTTCAGAGAAGAAACTCAGACATATCAGAAGATAGCCAAACATGCTCAAAGATAGTCAAGGATATCCAAAGATATCCAGGCCGGACGATTGATGATTTGAGCACGGATTCGGGGCTGATCTTGGGGCGGAAGGCGCGCCGTCTGGTCGACCGGCCCCCTCGGGAAACCAATATGCACGTTTGTAGGGTTTGCCGCGTCTGTGGTGTGTTCGATGGAAGGGGGGGTCCCGAACCTGGCGCGCTCGGATGCGAGTGCAATCCTGCGGTTCGGGGGCGGCAAAGAGGGGGGTGATGACTAGGGGGGGTGGATATCATGGCGGGGGCCATGATATTTCCCCAGATTTCATGGCGCCTCTTCTTCTTTCTTTATGTCCCTGGCCCCCGCGCTGGGCCGCGCACGTGCCGCCGGTCATGATTTGCACCCCCCTCCTGGACACCCCCCTCTAGGCCGCGCCCGAGCGGTACGGGTGCCGACGCGAGGTCAAGCTCACCCGACCCCCTGGGGGCTGGCACCAAAGGTTCGAAGCATGCAGGTTCTGTTCTGTCCACGGGCGTGCCGGCGATCCCCCGGGTCCGTTGCACGTGCAGTCAAAATTCATAGTAAGGACGCACGGACGTCCGTAGGGCATTTTTGCGTCCTTACCTTTGCGGCCCATCTTTCGCGGCTTTGACTGGTCAGCCCTTCAGGCCGTTGGCAGTCCGCCGCCCAACAAGTGCCAACTTCGGCGTCCAAGGCCCTTGCGTCCGTACCGCCAGTCCTCACTGTAGATGTCGACTGTAAGAGCGGCCCGTCGTTGGAGTGGCCTTTGGCGCGGGCGCATTGGTTTCCCCAGATCGCGCAATATGTGTATATACGTATGCATCTATATATACATATATAAACATATAAATAGATAGATAAACATATACATATAGATATGTGCATACATGTAGTCGCACACACATTTATACATATATATATATATGTATATGCAAATACATATATATATATATATACATACATACATACATACATACATATCTGCGTGGGGCGAGAATTCGCGGCTCGTGGGCTCGGGTATGGTCTCCCCGCGAGGCTGCCTTTTTGTCCCTTGGCGCGCAGGCGTCTCTACCCAGGGCCCCCCCCGAAAACGGTGACGATCGTACCAGTTTTTTTGTTTGGGGGGGGCCTGGGCCAGGGAAACAAACAATGACATAAACATGAAATTTTGGGGGACCGCGCGGATTCATCGGATCGGCGTTGGACCCCCCGCCGACTGGGCTCTCCAGCGCCGATCCGAGAAATCCGCGCGGACCTCGGAGATTTGATTCCCCACATGGTTAGTTGGGGCTCTGGTGTTCTTCTCTCCCGCGTCCCACCCGCGAAGCTCACACACAGACACACGCACCACACCTTACACACAAACACTCCTCTCCTCCCCTCCTCCCTCACCACCCTCTTCCCCTCCTCACCACCCGCGCGCAACACGCGCGCGGCACGTATATGAGACACGCGTCGAGATTCAGCCGCACACATTCGCACGCACACGCACACGCACACACACATATACACACTAACAACGCCAGTGCACCCCTGGCGTGCATTACACACCCACGACGTAAACGCCACAGAAAGGGCATCCACATGATACACACGTGCACATACAGCCGCACATACATCCGACACATACGCAAGACACACAAGACACAAGCATACACATGCACAAGACAAGAGTGCGACGGCTACCAGTCGCGACCGTCCAGGGCATAGCAGGCGTGGCATCTGCTGGACACCGTAGGTGGTGCGCAAGAGGGTGGTCTCTAAGCGCGGCCGTTATCCGTCGCGGTCTTCCAGGGTTTAGCAGGCGTGGCATATGCTTGGCACCGTAGGAGGTGCGCATCGGGTGGTCTCTGATCGCGGCCGCTATCCGTCACGGTCGTCTAGCAGCATATTCTCGACACCGTAGGGATTGCACAGAGGGTGGTCCCTCAGCGCGGCCGCTATGCGCCCGTGTCGTGCAGGGCATAGCAGGCGTGGCATCATCATCATCATCATCATCATCATCATCATCATCATCATCATCATCATCATCATCATCAGGAACTGTCGCCACCCTGGCTCATGCTGGGTTCTGACCGCTGGGTATGTGAACGCGGGCGACCGCCGGTGACCCTCCGCCAAAGGTGCGGACCCGTCATGGGAACGTCTTGGTACAATGCACATTCATGCTTACCACCGAAAGCTGATGAATTGGTTGCCTGGGGCGCTGCGTACCGAATACGAAGAGTTGCCGCTTAAACGAGGCGCTGGCGATGCGAGGAGACAGCGCGTGGTGAGGTACCTACTGGACCCTTCTTCGGCATCGGCGTCACCAACGGCATCGGCGGGCGACGGCCACCAGCATCATTCTCGCACGTTTCACTTCAGCTATCATATATCAAGACATATTATAAGTATCTGGGTTCTCTCTGTAGCGCAATGTTTATGTCATTGTTCGTTCCTCGATGGACCCCCCCCGCGTTGCTTGATTTTCGCAGGGCGTCCTGCCAACGCTCGTCGGCGCCCTGCCTGCGATTTCAGGCTTTGCTGCTGCGCTCGAGCCGCAGGCTTTGGTGGCGCTGCTGCACTGCGTCGGTCGCAGTGCGCCCCCGTCCCGACGCGGCCCACATCCCGCCCAAGCGCTACTGTCACCCAGCGGCCCCCTCCCCGGTAACGACAGTTACGCGGGAATTTTGAAAGCATGATTTCCACGCCCTGCTAAAGCCGCGCGCAGAAAGTCACGCTCGCATCGATTTATTGGTGCGTGCGGCCGAAGGGAGCGCCCAAGAACGCCCATGAATTGGGGAACGTCGTGGTCTGGGCCATCGAGTGCCTACAAAGTACACGTCTACATCTCAGATATTTGTTAGTTTGGCCGGAGTGCACAATTGTGTGGGCGCGGGCAGGCGGGGTACAAGATATTGCAGCATCGTTCGCGTACCCGTCGTTACCGCACTGTCGTTCGTCAGCTGCGTGTCTTCGCTGGTGTTTGGGATGTCCATCGTTTTGGGTAATTTTTGAATGCCGCATTCATGATGTAATATGCCAGACACATGGAAGACAACGGCAGTTTTCGCAAATGGAAAAGCTGCTCAAACAGCGGCCTGCAAGTAATGGCGAACGTCAATCACAAGCTTACATTGGGACGGACAGCCGCGACGCTGAAGTGAGGACCGCTTTGCGTTCAGGAGGGGCTCGGGGTTTTGGGCCCACTCTTAGACCGGCGCCGGGGGATCAACATCCCACGTAGACAGTATTGAAGGGGAGTGGTGGGACGAGTCGTCGTCAAAGATCAGGCCCTGAAGTGTCGTTGAGTTCGCAGCTCGTGGCGTCCCGCGAGGCCACCGTGCCAGAAGACAGCAAGTGTACGTGTAGGCTTCCGGGCGTGTTTGGGCAGAGCGTCGGGGGAAGAATTCTGCGCTGGTGCCCTGTCATGGAGCCTGCCCCACTGCATGTCCAGCGCTTGAGACTGCGTTCGGATTCGCTTAGACAACGTTTCTTTCTGCCCATGGCACCGAGGCGGGCGCGGAGATGGTCAAGACTTGGGTGTCCGAGCTGGTGCTGTCCGCGGCGAAGGACGGCGGGCGGGCGCTCTCCAGTATAGCCCCCCCCACCCGTGCTCGGGGCGGACCCAGGAGAGCCGGCGGCGCGGCGTGTGTGTTCGAGGCGACCTGCTCCTCGAGCCTCGCATCTCCTTTTTGGGCAAGCTGTTGGGCCACGACATCGTTCGTCCTCGTCCTCCTCCGGCTTTTCTCTGTCCCTCCCTCCCTCCTTCCCCCGCCCTCGCCGTGTTTCGAAGTGGGCACGGTCAGGAAATGGTTCGACGAATGGGTTGATGTTTTTCCCGCGGGTCTGGACTCGGGTAACTCGTGCCCGCATTTAGTGCCTCGAGAGGTGGACCAGAATACGGTCTAGCCTTGGGGTCAGCATCCCAGGCGCTTTGGATCCTAATTGCAAGATTGTCTCTGAGCCATCTCGAATATTTGACGGAGGACGAACATGGCCCCAAGGGAGCGCTTCTTTCTTTCACCCGCCCTCCCTTCTCTCTACTGCGCCCCCCCCCTCCACGCCCCCCGCCAGGATCGGGCCGAACGAAAGGGGGGGATAGGGAAAGGGGGGGTTACGAAATCTGCTGCGTGCAGCTGGTTTCGGCCCCGCCGCCGGGCCCCTTCTTCGAGACACGGGCGCCTCCTGGCGCCGGGAGGCGCTGGGAAGACGTGAGCTGATTCTCGAACCCCCCCTTTGCTATCCCCCCCTGTCGCCCGGCCCGACAGGAGATGGCCCCGTGACGCCTCGACCCCCTCCCCACCACCAGTTCTTCCTCGTGTGCCGTGTGTTTTGTTGCGACGGCCCCGCGGGGCCTGGCGGAGGCCCCCCCCCCACAAGCATACTTCAAACATAATCCAAAAATAATCCAAAAATAATCAGGGGACTATTTTTTGAGTATTTCTATGTTTCGTCGAAAATCCCACAGTAGGGGGACAGGCCCGACTTAACCCGAGAGGTCGGCCAGCAGCTCAAGCGCCTTCCGATGTGTGAGCTGCGCTCTGCGCGGCCAGGGCAGGCCGCCTGGGCTCGGCGGGGTCGCCTCCTCCTCCTCCTCCTCCTGCTCCTCCTACTCCTTCTCCTCCTCCTCCTCTTCCTCCTCCTCCTCCTCCTCCTTCCTCCTCGCGCTCCTCCTCCTCCTCCTCCTCCTCTCCTTCCTCCCTCCCTCCTCCTCCTCCTCCTCCTCCTCCTCCTCCTCCTCCTCCTCCTCACGCTCCTCCTCCTCCTCCTCCTCCTCATCTGCTCCTCCTCCTCCTCCTCCTCCTCCTCACTCCTCCTGCTCCTCCTCCTCCTCCTCCTCCTCCTCCTCCTCCTCCTCCTCCTCCTCCTCCTCCTCCTCCTAGGGGCAGCCTTGGCGGGAATGGGCTCAGGTCGGCGGCGAGCCCGAGGGGGAAGTCCAGGGAAACGAACAGATGACATAAGCATACAAACTCAGATGTTCGCGCGGATTTCTCGGATCCGCGCTGGGCGGCGCCTCCGGCGCCGCCCCGCCCCCGGGGGTCCAGCATGGATCCCAGATATCCGCGCGGACCTCCGAGCTTTATGTTCATTTGTTCGTTTCCCTGTTCTCGGCGGCAAGCCCCCGGGGGGGGCGAGCGCGGGGAGGAGGCAGTCAGCCGTTTTCGTCGGGTCTCGTCGGTTTCCCAGCTGCGGGATGTTTTCCAGCAGCTGCGCCTCGTCGAGAGCTTTCCGGGGGTGCCCGGAGCGTCCCCCGCCGGAGGCCCGAGTTATGACCCGAAGCGGACCAGCCGAGGAGTCGGGCCTTCTCAGAAGGCTCGGAAGTCCCCGGCCGTCTGAGAAGTGGTCTGAACCTTCCTCGAAGACACCAGAAACCTGAGAAGCCCCGCCGCCTTCTGAGAAGGCATCCTCCTTCTCACTTCCCCCTCCCGCTCGCCGCCAATCAGGGGGAGACGCATCCACCCCCCATCGCCTATTCATCGCCGATGGTCGGGAACGCGCTAACGTGGACCATGGATCTGTGATTTTGGCGCGTGGCTGCCAGATCCACGGATCGGGGAAAGTACCCCCGAGAAGTGCAGTCAGTGCCGCCTGATTTGGCGACAGCGGCCGTCGATGTTGCATTGTAGCGGAACCCGTCGCTAATCCATGCATCGCTGTTTGCGTTTCCCTGAGATGGGGGGCCGATGCCAGTGGCCCACTGCGCCCAGGCAAGTCCAGATGCGACATCGGAGGCCTACTGCCGTTTTGTCAGCGATGCATCACCGGTTGCATGTCGATGCGTCTACCCCCGAGCGAGTCCCCCCTGCCGTTGCCCGTCAGGGCGTGCTGCGGCCAGGCAGGGGGGGTCAGGGACAGCGACCACGAGCGGCGAACACATCCGTAGCCGCGCCCTCGCGGACCGGATTCCAGGGCGCGATCCCGCGGACACGCGGTCGCAGGGATACGCTTCCGCGTGGGGCATCCGCGAACAAAACGCCCCGATTCTATGTTGTCCCCGCGGGCGTTGGCGACGAGCCAGAGCCCGGTAATGCCGGCCTTCGTGGCCTCGCTCGCGGTGTAGTCCTGCCCACCGTGCGCAGAAGCGTCTGTATGCGCCACCGGGGGCTCTTTGCCAATCTGTCCGCGATGTATCGTATGGCCGAATTGCGTGCCGATGTTCCGAAATCCGGCTCAATCCGGCTGAATCCCGTTTACCTCGGCTTCATCCCGCTTCATCCGTCTTGAATCCCGCTGAATCGGGCTCAATCCCGCTGAATCCGCGGCCCAATCTGGCGTAGCAGCCCCCCAATGGGCCTCAATCCTCTTTGTCATCTTTCCTTCCTAATCTGTACCACTGCCCCTCAGCCAGGAAGAGGACAGCACGGACAGGGAGCCGCCCCCGCTCCCCGCGCTCTCCCCGCGCTCCACGGTGATCTCGACCTGAGAGGCCTCGCCCGCTGTACAGTTCACCGCGCGCTTGGCTCGCTCGCGTCGGCACCAGGTGCGGGCCCCGCGCTTTCGCCGTCGTTCCTCAGAGAAGGAAAAGGCAGCCATACCTCTACCCTTCCCTCGTTCTCCCCCTTCTTCGGGCCCCCTGGGAGGCCTTTCTCACCACCGCTGGAATCGCTTCGAACTCCTGGTCAGGACGCACCCCGGGAGAGGTCCGGGGAGTAGCGGTATGGGCACTCTTTTCGGCGACTACAAAGGGTGTGGTTACGCCAGGGTGTGGTTTGCGATCGGCACTGTTGGGGCCTGGGGGGCACGACGCTGTCCACGTCGGGCCTCCTCGGGGCGCGGGAGAACTCTACCGAGGTCCCCGCGCGCCCTCCAGGGTGACCCCCAGGCTGTTCCCCAGGGCGGTTGCAAACCACACCCTTTGCAAACCGCACCCTTTGGAGTCGCCGATCTTTGGTCTCCCCAGCGCCTCCCCCTCGGAGGACGGCGAGCCGAGACACGGCGGCCGCTGGCCTTCGAGAGGGGGGCCTGCGTCGCCACGGCCGGGCGCCGCTCGGGAGCGCGGCTGGCGCTCGGCGCCGGGAGGCGTCCGGGAAGGGAGGCCGGGCTGCCGCTGCCTCGGGTCGCCCTGCTCCGAGGTCTCTCCATCCCTCGTGCTTCTAGGCCTCCTAAGTTGACGAGCGAACAACACACACCCATACCCATAGGGGGGTCGTTGGGAGGAGGACTGGCTACGGGTATGGGTGCGGGTTGTCGGGCCCTGAGGAGGCTCCCGTTCGAGCGGGGACCCCTATCCGACAACACGCACCCATAGCTCATTCCGTCTCCCCTATGGGTGTGGGTGCGTGTTGATCGTTCGTCATAGATGGGGTCGGAGTAGATGGGGTCGGAGGATCGCGCCGCATCGCCAGTGCATCGCCGACGTGTAGCCCGATGTGCGTCACGTCGACGTCGCCGATGCATCGCCGATGTATCGACGATGTATCGGCGATTCGGCGCGATCCTCCGACCCCATCTACTCCGACCCCATCTAGGAGGCCTCTAGCTCTGTCGTCAGGAGGAACAGTTTCTACAGACGCGAGTGGGCATCGGCTCCCGTCATGAGGCGAAGCATCCTGGGAAGCGGAGGGGGCGAGAAAAGTCAACAGAAAGGTCGGATGCATTTGCAGATCCTGGAAGCCGTGTCTGCTGGCTGGCTCCTCCCCGGGCCCCATCCATCTCGCCCCATCTCTCGCGCCCTTGCACCCCCCCCCCTCCCCTCGCACCCCGCCTCCCTCCCTCGCCCGTGGCCCTCGGCCGGCCGGGGGGGAGCGCGGGCGGAGGGGCCCCCTCCGCTCGCGCTCCCCTCCCCGGGAGGAGGTGCCGACGAGGAGGCCGTGCCTCCGGCCTCCCGCTGCGGCTGCTGCTGCGGCTGCGGCTGCGGCAGCTGCGGCTGCGGCTGCGGCTGCTGCTGCCGCTGCTGCGGAGGCCCGCTGCCTCCTGCTGCGGGCGCCCGCTGCGGAGGCCCGCTGCCGGCTCGGCCTCTGGGCCGCCGAGGCTCCATCGCTCTGCCCCCCCCCCCCCCCTGATTCGGGAGGGGGGGAGGAAACCCCACAGACACCATTCCTTGTCGATCCCCAGGAGAAAATGGGAAGTGGGGGGGAAGACGAAGATCCACAAAAAATTAGAAAAATGTGGGGGATCGTGGGACTTGTGCGTCTTCATTTGCGCGTCCCTGGCCCCCCCCCTGAATTCCTTCCTCGACATCCTGTTCTGCCGCTGCTGCGTCGTCGACGTCCTGGACCCCTCCCCACCTCCCCGCGGGCTCCTGCCCTGCTCCCGCCCGCCCCAGCTCGTCGTGCCCATCGCCCCCCGCAGGTCACGTGGGCCAGGCCGTGGCAATACAGCGAGCGGCTTGAATAAGGAACACTGACTTTTCAAAAGGGGCTCGGTCGTTCCTTGGGCTTGCATGCGTTATTTACAGTTCCTTATGCGTTATGTGTTATGTATCGTTCCTTACGCGTTATTCCTTGGGATAAAAAAGGGGCTTCGTTCCTTATTTATCGTTCCTTAGGTCAGGCCGATGACTGTAAGCTGTGCGGTTGCCCATGGGGCTGGCACGCAGCCGGAGCTGCGCGCGGGACAGCGCTTTCGGGCAGTCTCTGCAGGCGCGACGGCGGTCCGGTGACTTCTGTTGCCGAGGTTGATGCTGTTCCAACCTGCTTTGGTCTTGACCACCAGAAAGAATGTCGAGCACCAGAAAAGTACCGAAACTCGTGAGTTTTCACATGTCGGGCCCTGGGAGACAGTCGTCCGACACTTTTTTGACACTCTTTCGGCACTTTTCCGCATGCTCGAAAGTATCTCTGGGATGTGGTCCTTAAGTACGACGGACGGGAGCAACATAAGCCGAGGTCAGGTCCCTGGAGACCAGGACGGACACAGATCAACCAGGACACGGGAAACCAAAGGAACCACACCCTTTCCTGCAAAGTCCTGCTTTTCCGCAGCCGTGCATGTTCTCTTTGCTGCCCCGCAGGATTCGGGTTCGTGTCTGGGCTTAGGGGGCTGTTGCGGGCTGTCGGGGCCTGCGCCCGGGCCTCTTCTGGAAGTGCTGCAGTGCAGCATTTTGTTCGTGCCGCCGCCTGGAGATAAGGGAAGGAGGGGGGCGGGGGGGAGGGAGGGAGGGGGAGGGAGGGAGGGAGGGAGGGACGGAGGGAAGGGAGGGAGGGAGGGATGGAGGAAAAGGAGAAGGAGGAGGGAAGGAGAGGAGGAGGGAGGAGGGAGGAGGGAGGAGAGGAGGAGGGAGGAGGGAGGAGGGAGGAGGGATGTTGGGTCGACGTGCGAAGAGCCACGGCACACGTGCCACTGCTCTTCGCAGTGTGCGGGCGCCTGCTGCCCTTCTCCATAGGGCCGTCGAACATGACTCGGCATGACAAGGCGATCCTCTACATACATATGTATATAGGATCGCCTTCTCCTATATATATATATATATATATATATAGGAGAAGGCCCCCAACAACCCCCAGCCCCCACCGACATTGGCTGCTGCCACTAGGCAGGCCACACCAGCCCGTGCTGGCGCCCCTAAGCCACGGTTGCCTCCGGCGCCGGTCAAGGAGTCCCTGGCCCAAGGTGCCCCCAGGAGTTCCAAGGAGGCCTCCACGGCCCCCCCTCAAGGCCTCCCCCCAAGGCCTCCAGGATGCCCAGAGGGCCCCAGGGACTTCAAAGAGGCAGCAAAAAACTGGGGGCACATTGGATTAGGAACGCCATGGTCAGTGCATTGATCCATTGCCATTGTTGCTGCGGGCCTTCGTTGCCATCACTAGTCTCACCACACACACACACGCACACTTCTGTCGGATCCTCGCGCAGGAATCGTCGTGTGTTATTGTGTTAACTTTCCACGTGTGGCGTTCTGCGCGCTCTCGTCTCGGGCGCAGCGTTGCCAGGTTCTGCAGCAAGGAGCTCAAGCCCATCTCCAGAACTTATTTCACGTGCGCCGCTGCAGCTCAGTGGAGTAGCACAGGGGGATAGAAGGACAGTCTTACGCCAGCAGAGGTTTCGTCCGCGGCAGCGTTGTGCCAATACCGCCCGGGAGGAGGCAAGAACCGACGGGAGGCAGTAGTCCACATCGGCGCAGAGCAGTGGATAGGTGTAACTTGTCAGGTGCAGGCAGTTGGCGCGGATCATGACTTGGTACCGGTGCAGGCATGACGAGCGGTAAAGTAAGATCGTTGAGACGCGCCAGCAGGCATGCCCTCATCGTTCGGCTCTTCACCGTGCTCTCATCTCTGCTGCCAGTCGTTCGTCCCGCCCTCCCGCCTTCAGAAAGCCTGCCTCCCTCCATCGATCCGTGTTGGCCCTCCCGGCTTCTTTCTCTCCCTCCGCAGCTCACCTCCCGCCCTCGTTGCCCTTCACTTTCTCTTCCCCCTCCTCCATACTTTTTCCACATTCTCCCTCCGTTCCTCCGTGCCCGTATCCAGTGTCTGTACAGGACGTGCTTGAGGGAACACCGACGTCGTGTTCTCGCCGTGTATTGGTCAAAAAGCTTGTGCATTGATTCAGACCGTGCCAGCAGATTGACCGGCCGCTGCACAACTAGTGGCGGCTGCATCCGCTGCCATGTGGGAAGCAGGTCCTAAAGGAAACGGGTCCTGAGGTTAGTCTCCGTTTTCGGGCTGTCGGGGCTCTGCACGGGCCCCGGGGCTGTCAGAAAACGTCTCACGATGAAGAGCTGGCGCCCGGGGGGAAGGCCCCCGGGGTCCAGGACCCGTTTCCTTCAAGGCCCGTGTCCCGCCTGTTGGGTGCGTGAGTGCTTCGAGCGGCAGCTCCTCCTCCCCGCCGGGGCCTCGTGGCGCCGTGTCACGTGGCGCCTTTGGCGGGGCCAAGAGCACACAGCTGCCGTCCGCGCTCGGAGGAGGCACGGAGGAGCCACGGGGGAGCCCGCGTCGGGAGGGCGCCGAGACACGCTTGCAGTGGTAGGGCGGGGAGGGCAGAAGAGGAAGGGAGGGGGGAGGAGGGAGAAGGCAGGAGTGGGGGAGGGGGGGGAGGTGGGAGGTGGGGAGGCGGGAGGGGAGGGCAGCGAAGGGAGGGAGTGGGAGGGGGGAGGGGGGAAAGAGGGAGGGGGGAGCAGGAGGGGAAGGGAAGAGGAGGGGGGGGATCATGGGAGGGGGGAGGGGAGAGGAGTGAGGAGGGAGCTAGGGCCACCACGAGGGTGCGAAGCTAGTCGCGCTTTGCGGTCTGGGCGAGTTGAGAGCGTGGCGCGAGTCCCCCCTCCTGTTCCATGGGGGGGGCGCGAAAGTGCGAAGATCATCGCGCCTCGCGCTTCGCGGAGCGCGAGGCGCCAAGATAGTTGCCCCAGGCTGGCTGGGGTGGCCCACGGGGCGGCGTTCGCATCCTCGGGCATGGCTGCTTCCAGTGAGGCCGAGTGGGCAGGCGGAGGCTCCGCGACAGGACGTCGCCGCGCCGACCGCTGTGCCTCCGGGCGGGGAGGTCCGTGGCCACCCTCAGCGCCAGGAAGCCTCGCGATTGAGGGGGCAGCGGCCGTCGGGAGTGGGCTTGGCCAGCAGAAGGTCCGCATCTCAACGGCCAGGGGCTTCGCCCTGTCCCCCAGCCCCCGCCATCAGACCAGCGTACCCTAAGCACCACTGCAGAAGAGCGGTCAGGGAGGGGGAACGAAGACCCTCCCTGGGGAATGGAGGGGGCCCCCCGCCCAGCCCAACCTGACCAACGTCGAACCCCGTTGCCGCAGCGTCCCCGTTGAAGAGAGGCCCTGCGGAGGGAGCTCGCAGCCAGGAGGGCGGAAGGGAAGGACGGGCGAGCGGAGGGGGACTGGACAGGGAGAAGTCTCCTCCCGACCCACCACGCCCTTACGCCCGCCACCCCCGGCAGAGGCCCGCCCGCACACTTTTCACGTCAACGAGCGGCCCCAAAACGGGCAGGATCCTCAGCAGGATCCTCAGAGGCCCGTCCGCACACGATCTCACGCCCACGAGCGGCCCCCGAAGCGGGCGGGATCCTCAGCAGAGGAGGAAGACCCCTCGCACGCCTCCGTGAGGGCGCCCCCCGAGGCCTGGCCACGCCCGCATGTGTCAAACGTGCCGGGTGGCCGTGGGCCTAGAGCCGAAGAAAGGGCCCTTTGCTGCGAGAGAAGCGCAGCCGAGAGAGGGGAGGGGAAACGAGAAAGAGAGACAGACAGAGAGAGAGAGAGAGAAAGCAATAAAAAGCAAGGCGGACGAGGGGCGGACGATACACATATATATATATATATAGAGAGAGAGAGAGAGAGAGAGAGAGAGGAGAGAGAGAGAGAGAGAGAGAGAGAGAACAAAACAAAAAGCGAGAGGGAAAGCGAGAGAGAGAGAGAGAGAGAGAGAGACAGAGAGGCGGACGAGGGGCGAGCGGAGGGGGAACGAGAGGCAGAGAGGGGGAGGCGGGCGAGGGGGGTGCGGAGGGGGGAGGGAGGAGGGCGGAGGGAGGGGGAGGACAGAGGAGGAGCCGGCACGGGCACCGCTACCCATCCTCTATCGATGGCCGGCTTCGCACCGGGGTCGCTGTCAGAGCGCATCCGTGGGAGAGGCCCGGGGAGCAGCCGTCCCGGTAGCTCGTGGTTCCCCCCGGGTGGCGGGGGGACAGGGCTGCGGCCAGGGGCCGCGGCTCCGCCTGCGGCTCGGGGCCAGGGCTCGGGCTGCGGGGGCCCGGGGGGGGGCGAGGAGGGATCGGGGGCCCCCCAAACGTCGGGGGCGGAGAAGAGGGGGGTGATGACTGGGGGGGGGTGAATATCATGGCGGGGGCCATGATATTTCCCCTGATCTCATGGCGCCTCTTCTTGTTTCACTACGTCCCTGGCCCCCCCGCTGGGCCGCGCACATGCCGCCGGTGATGATTTGAACCCCCCCCCTTGGACACCCCCCTCTTGGCCGCTCCCGAAAACGGGGTGGTGACCGCACCGTGTGGTGAGTCGGTGGGGATTCGGGGTCACCGCACGGTTTTGGGACTTGGGTCGTGCTCCGAGGATGTGCCGGGCGCTTGGAGCCTCCAGGGTCCCAAGACCGTGCGGTGACAGACCGTGCGGTGAGGTTTTTGCGGAATCCGAGGCCACCGCACGGTCTGTCATCATACGGTTTCGGGATCCCTACAGGGAAAGTCAGGCGATCGCAAACATGGAGCAAGGGGGCGTGGATTTGCGACGGGTCCGTTTCCATTGGGAATTGCGGACTTCCGCCGCCGAGCGAGGCGGCACTGGCCGCATCTTTGGGAGGGCACCTCCCCCGATCCATGGATCCTTGATCCATGTTTGCGCGCCCCCGAGAAGGGGAGAGGGGAGGAAAGAGGCTGCAGGCCTTGCACCTGGTGTCCGCCCAAGCCAAGGAAAGAAGGGGGGCGGAAGGGGCCAGAGGGGGAGCGATGGCGGCCCGAAGCTCGGCAGGCAGGCAGGGACTGTTTCTGCGGGATCGTCGAGATCCCGTGGGCTCTGGGCGGGGTGGCGCGGGAGCGCCCGCCACGAGGGTCTGTGGGAGCTGCCCTGGCCGAATGTCCCCCCCCCGCCACTCCTCCCCGTACGACGCCCCTCCCCGCCGCGCTTCTCCCTCGGGCCCGTGCCCCGTCTACGGTTAAGTCGGGTCTGCCCCTCTACAGGAGGAGTATTCAAAAATTGTCCAAATCTTTTATTGTTTGACCATTTGGGAGCATTTTTCTATTATTTTGATAAACTGTTCGTCCAAAGCCCACTTGTAGGGGCACATGTCCGACCCAAGTCTCTGGTCATGCACTCTGGCTTCGCGTGTCGCTCCGCCGGTCCGGGCTCATCCCGCCTCGGCGCGGCACGCCATCCACGTCCCCAGTCCCGAGCGTCCGCGCCCCGAGCAGTTCCGAGCCTCCCGCCCCGCCTGGCGGAGCGGCGCGCTACCCGCTTGCAAGGCATGTGGAGCGTGTCGCCGGGGTCTCCGCCGCGACACGCTGCGCAAACATGCCGGACCGTGGACAGACATCCTCCAGACTGCGTCTGCTTCGGACGCAACTTCTCGAAGGTTACAGTCAGCATCGGCGCTAGTATACCCGTAGTCGAAAGGCGGCCATCATGAACCCGCTCTATCCCGCGCAATCCCGCATCATCCGAAGCTAATCCCGCTTAGTCCAGCTCAGTCCGAGGCTTAATCTGGCTTGGTGCCCACAAGTCGCAAGTCGTGCTTCAGAGGCCTGAGTGGTTCCCGAGGACCCCCCCAAGGGTTTCGTTCCTAATCCTGCTCCTCTTCCCCCTTCCAGGGCACGCAAACATGGATGGGGGCACAGGGGTTAGGGACGGTGGTTCCCGCTTCCGTACAGCACCGGCGCGCTCCGTCGCCCAGCCAGGCGACGCTGGCTTCATGTTTGACCCCAGTGCGTGGATTTGGCGCCCACGCGCCCGATCCGCGGATGTCCAACCCATGTCAGCCTGCGCTCGATCTCTCATTCCCCCCCAGTTCCCCGGGCGCCCCTCGGGGGTGAGTGTTCGCTGGTGTGCGGCCATCGGCCTCTCCCCCCCCCCCGCGCCGCATCCTCAAGACCTCGGGGCCGCGGACTCCAGGCTCGGTGACGCCCACGGTGCTCGCACCAGTCGCCTGCGCGTGGACGCACGCCGCGCTCGTCCGCGCGCCCTGGCTTCAGCACCGTGCAGGCTCCGGTGGGTGCTTCCTCTGAGCGGTCCGGCGGAGCAGGTCTCCGCCCCGGCCTGCTGCTCCCGCGTCCTGTGCGCAGCTTCCTCCCATGCGACGTTCTGCGTGTCTCAATCCGCGGCCCCCGGAAGTCCCGACCCTTTCCACTGGGCGTTCGGTCATGGGGGGGCGATAATAATGGGGGCGCCGTCGAGGGTTGCACGAAAGGGGTCCCAAACGAGCCCCCTGGGGCCCCGACGGGGTACGAAAGGTGCACGGAAGGTGCACCTCTCTTACCCCCCCCTTTTATCGCCCCCACATGATTGCCCGATTCCACAGGACCTATTTCTCGTCGCTCCTTGACGCTCCCGGGGGCCCGGCGAGGGCCCCCGGGAGGCCGATCATAGCAAGAAAGCCTCCCGTCGTGTTCCGCTTGCCTGCGGGCTGATTCGCGGGTGCCGTGTCCCGGCGTCGCCCCGACGCGCGTGCGGATCGTCTCTGCCGCGCTGCGGCGTAGGACAAGGAAAAGCAGTCGTTTCACGACGCGAGCAGGTCTGGGGAGGATTCTCCACCTCTGGCCCCTGCGCGCGAGTCTCGCCTCTCTGGCGTTGAGTCGGGCGTGTCCTTCTCTACAGGGGGAACATCCAAGAACAGGCAAGAGATAGTGAGGGGACGATTTGTTGGTATGTCTTATTGTTTTCCAGCATGTTTCAGCAATTAGCTCGCCCAGTAGCCCGCTTGCAGGAGGACGCGCTCGACCCTACCTCTGGCGCCGCCGGGCCCCGGGCCGCGCGCGCCATCTCCTGCGCTGCCCCTGTGGCGTGGGCGCGCCGCCTGCCCCTTCGCTCGGGGCCTCCCTGGGGCGGGGTCCGAGTCGAGGGGGTCGGAGGGTCGCGCCGCATCGCCGACGCATCGGCGATGCATCGCCGACGCGTCCGCGGTGCGGCGAGATCCTCCGACGCCGTCCGCTCGGGCCCCGCCCCGGGGAGGCCTCCGGCGCGGGAGGTGCAAGTCCGAGAACCCCGCGCTGCAGTTCACGTACTTCTCGCAGCTGGTGGTCGTCGGGGCGACCGGCAGGGGCAGGGGAGGAGTCGACTGCACGTGCCCTGAGATCCTGGCGTCGCAGGTGTTCTTCGCGACGGGCCTCTTCGCTGCGTGTCGCGGGCCCCTGGGGCCCTCACAGATCGATCCGGCTGGACAAATGACGCAGGAAGATGTGGTCCTAGGCTCAGGCCGAGATGTTTGGTTTTTTTTGGCGATGTCGTATGTTTGTTGCAACGTCGGATCTCAGGGTAAGAGTGACCCTTCGCGGGAGTGGCCTTCTGGTGAGCGCCTATCAGGGCTCTCCGATCGCCGAGAGCGGTGCGATGGTAGCGTCTTGCGCGCTTGTGTTTGGTCCCCCCGCGGCCCACACAAAGCCGCGCACCAAAGGTCACGCTTACCCAGGGTCTCTCCTTCGTGTAGCCGAAAGAAGGGGCGCAAAGGCCGACGGCACCTCCTGCCCATTTTGAGTAGGACCCGTTGTCGGTGTCGACGCGGGCGTTGGTCATTTGAGACAGAAGGCCGCCTGCCCAACAGTGGCCGCCGTTAGTGTTGGGACAACATGTGTTGTTGGGCGTCGTACCCATTTCTTCCGAGCCCATTTCGGGCGTCCAGAGGTCTGGTTCCTGCAGAAGCTCCGGCTGCAGGCCCCCAGCTCTCTCCGGGTAGCCAATCTCGCCATGGGGTGAGCGGGTCCTGAGGGAAACGAGCCTTGAGGTTTCTCTCGGTGTTTGGCTCCCCGGGGCCTTCCACGGCCCGGGGGGGGCTGTCAGGAAAAGACTAAGGATGAAGAGCTCGTCCTGAGGGACGGCTGTCGTGTCCAGGACCCGTTTGCCTCAGGACACGGTTCTCCCATGCCAGGGTAGCAGAGCATGGAAGCCTTCATTGTCGTCTGAACTTCGTTGATGAGCGTCGAGTAGCGTCTGGCAACCAATGAGATGGTACCAATGTAGTTCCGATCAGCGTCGGTTAGCATCGACAAACGTCGATTTGGCGTCGACCACGGTCGATTAGCATCGGTTAGCTTCGGCCAACCAGATGGTATGGGAGGCTTCCCTGGGTTCCCACCCAACTTCCCCCGCTGCGAACAGATCCCACGACGCAGGGTCTCACTTTCAGTCGCCCTCTTCCTCCTCTCTCGTCTCCTCCGCCTCCTCCTCCTTCCTCCTCCTCCTCCTCATCCTCATCCTCATCCTCCTCCTCGTCCTCCTCTTCCTCGTCTTCCTCCATCTTCTCCTCCTCCTCCTCCTCCGCTCTCGTCCTCCTCCTCTCTCGTCCTCCTCCTCCTCTTTCGTTCTCCTCCTCCTCCTCCTCCTCCTCCTCTTCCTCTCTTCCTCCTCGTCCGCTCTCGTCCTCCTCACCCTCCTCCTCCTCCTCCTCCGCCTCCTCCTCCTCCTCATCCTCCTCGTCCTCCTCCTCGTCCTCCTCCTCCTCCTCCTCCTCCTCCTCCTCCTCCTCCTCCTCCTCCTTCCTCTTTCCCTTCTCGTCCCTCACTCCTGCTTCTCCTCGTTGTCAGTCTGCCTGCCTGCGGCTGAGGAGGAGGACCCAGGAGTGCTCACGTAAGCCAAAGGAGGAGGAGGAGGAGGAGGAGGAGGAGGAGGAGGAGGAGCAGGAGGAGGAGGGAGGAGGAGGAGGAGCAGGAGGCAGGAGGCAGGAGGCAGGAGGAGGAGGGAGGAGGGAGAGGGAGGCGGGAGGAGGAGGAGGCAGGAGGGAGGAGGGATGAGGGAGAGGAGGGGGAGGGAGGGAGGAGGAGGAGGCAGGAAGAGGAGGAGGAGGGAGGAGGAGTAGGAGGAGGAGGAGGAGGAGGAGGAGGAGGAGGAAGAGGAGGAGGGGGAGGAGGAGGAGGAGGAGGAGGAGGAGGGGAGAGGGGGGATTATTGAGGAGGAAGGGGGTCAGAGGAGGAAAAGGCATCCATGCTGCTGCCCTCCCCTTGTTCTTTCGCATTTTTTCTGGGCCTCCCTGGAAGCCTTTCGTCGCCACGGCTGGACTCACCTCGAAAAATTTCAGTCAGCACGTACCCCTGGGAGAGGCCTGGAGAGCAGCGGTATCGGTACCTCCTTCTCCCCCAGGGGGACGATCGTTTAGACGATCCAGGAGGAGAAGCAGGCCCAGAATCAGGCGATCGCAAGCATGGATCAAGGGGGCGTGGATTAGTGACGGGTCCCGTTTCCATTGAACATCGCGATTTCCGTCGCCGAATGAGGCGGCGCTGGCCGCATTTTGGGGAAGGCACCTCCCCCATCCATGGATTTGGCGACCACGCGCCAAATCCATGGATCGTTAATCCATTGTTGCGCGCCCCCGAAAGCAGGCCCAGAATCGAGGAGCAGGAGGAGGAGGAGGAGGGGGCATGAGTGCTTGAGCCTCCCCGCGTAATTTCTGCGCCTCGACGTGGAGGCCTGAGCGTGATGCCACTATTATGGCGAAGGCCATACGTCCAGTGCCGCCGACCCTGGCGGGATTCGACGACGACAACGGCGGCGGAGGCGGCGACGACGACGACGCTGACGTGGGCCAGAGTTCTTAGGGATGCTCCTTGAGGTCTCTCCGGAAGGCTCGCGGGGGCCCCTGGGGAGGACTGCTGGGGCCTCTTGGGAGCCCCTCTTGTGGGCCTCTTGGGGCCTCGGCGTGGAGGCCCGAGCGTGATGCCACGGCGGGAGGATGAGGAGGAGGAGGAGGAGGAGGAGGAGGAGGAGGAGGAGGAGGAGGAGGAGGAAGGAGGAGGAGGGGGAGGAGGAGGAGGAGGAGGAGGAGGAGGAGGAGGAGGAGGAGGAGGAGGAGAGGAGGAGGAGGAGGAGGAGGAGGGAGGAGGAGGAGGAGGAGGAGGAGGAGGAGGAGGAGGAGGAGGAGGAGGAGGAGGAGGAGGAGGAGGAGGAGGAGGGGGAGGAGGAGGAGGAGGAGGAGGATCCCCCCGACCCCAAGCGGAAGGAGCATCGGGGCCGTCTTCGCCTCGTGCGGTTGCAGCCTGTCGTTGGCAAGTCGGTATGTTTCAAACCACAGTGATCGCGTGTCTGACAGCAGGAGGACACATCGCAGGCCATTCTCTCGGCCACGGCTAGGGTGTCAGAGGGGCTCACGGTCGGGCTGTGCCGTGGTTGCGATACCGGTGCGTCGTCGACCACGCGGGAGAAGAGAAACAACGGCAGCAGTGGCAGCGAATGTATGGTTGGTGCTTGGAGGTGGCTGGTTTGCGTAGACACCCTCCAGAGTTCTCAGACGTAGGTTCTTCCTTCTTGTCGACGGCTTGCAACCGAGATATCGTCTCCATTTTGGGCCATCTTGAGGCCTCTGGGAGGCATCGTGGAGGCATATTGGGAACGTGCTGGGCGATCTCGGGAGGCATCTTCTGGCATCGAAGGGGCCAGTCAGGGATCGTCCTGGTGGGGGGCTGCCTTGTGGCCATGTTGCCGGATACTGTTGAGAAAAAACGAAGTTACAAAAACATTGAAACATGTTGTTCTTGAGATTTTGTGAGCCGTCGTGGGGGTTTTGATGGGCCCTCTTTGGATCTTGATGATGTTGCGTTTGGGGGACATATGGGGGTGGCTTGTGCCTTTGGGGAGATAGTTGGAGTGTCTTCTCGCGCCTCTCCTGGAGGCCTCCTAGGAGCTCTTGATAAGATTGTGACATTGATTGGAGATATACTTTGCGTATTTTGGCGCGGCCATAAGCTCACGCCACTACCCTCGGGTGTTCGGGTGTGGGTGTCTGACAGGCAGCAGGCGACCAGAAATGCAGGGGGCAGGCGGCAGAAACAACTCTCAAGCCTGGTGCCCCCAGAGGGCATCAGTGGACCATCATTCACTGCTCTCGCCCTCGCTACCTCATCATTAACCTCGGCCCCCTCCTAACCTGCTGTTGCCAAGCCTCATCGCTTCCCCTGCTGAGAAATCTGCTGCTGATCCTCTCCATCTCTATCCATCAGGCTTTGTTTCCATCTCATGTTCAAGTGCCCAATGCCATCCCCAGTTGCGCGTGCCCGCGCCAGTCTCTGGCATGTTCTGCGACTCCGTGATTGCAAGATTCGTGCCGCCCTGCCGTCCTCGTCTCGTCGCTCCGCAGTCCGACTGGGACGAGTACGACGACCCGAACACAGTTGTCACGAAGATGCTGAGCATCTTGGCGGACAACGGAATCCAGGCATCTCAGCCTGACTCTCATCGCTCGAGGTTCGTGAACGTTGTCACGCGAGTCATCTCTCCTTGTTCTTCAACCTCCTCCTTCTCTCGCCTCTACTGCATGGCATCTGGCATCCCGACTGGCGAGGCCATCGTTCCACCACGGTGTTGTGCGATGATCTCGCCCAACGCACTCCCAGGGCCGACGAGGCATGCGGATGCTGGGCTGCAGATTTTTGTTTTGGGGGGGCGCCCGATGCAGAAGTGGCGACCGCCGATGCGTCCGGGAGCCAGAGGCGGGGTGCAGGCGAGAGATCTTGTTCGAGGGGCTCAAGGACACACAGATAAACACACACAAATCCCAGAATCCCAAATATTTTTACGCATTTTCTGTGTTTTCGTCTTCCCCTCCACTTCCCATATGTTCCCATATTTTCCTGAGGGGGCGACGATTAATTGTGTCTGTGTGTTTTTTCCCTCCGGATTGCTGCTGCAGGGATTGGGGTATGATCCTCGATCGGCGTGCCGCGGCCACCTCGCTCAAGCTCGGCCCGGAACTGAAAGCCGCCTCGCAGCTCGGGCTCGTGGGAGCTGGCTGCGATAGGTCTAGTCTATAGGACCCTCACACCAATAGTGGAAGCTGGTTGCCCATCGGTCGTTGAAAGCAGGTATCTTTTGATGCCCGTCCTACTTCAAGGATCGAGTGGCTTCCCCTCTTCCGTCCCCTTCAGGGGGCGGGTGGAGACCCAATCTACTCCCAACGCCTTCCTACGTCATGCTTCTACCCACTTCTTCCGACCCATGGGTAGTCTGTAGAACCCTCTCCCCAGTAGTGGAAGCTGATTATCTGTTCGACGCCCTTGTTGACAAACTGGGGCCCCACCAATCGTGGAATGGGTATCTCTCCGCGGCACCCGCCGCACGACAACGACGACGATGACGACGATTGCGCCGACGAATACGACTAGGAGGAGAATCAGGAGGAGCAGGAGGAGGAGAGGCGGAGTCTTCTCCCCGCGTAGAGAAACAGGGGGGTGGACCTCAAAGCTCAACACCTCCCTCGGTTGCACCAGGGATGATTGGTGCCGCTCGAGGCCATCCTGCGCCGAGTGCCGACGATCACGAGACACAGCCAGTTCAGTAAGCGCGTGAACACTTGCCGAAAAGGGCCCCTGACGTCCGGCGATCGGGTCTCTTCGAATGCGCGGCCCCGAAGGTCCCGACCCTTTCCCCGGGGATAGGTCATCGCCCTGGATGTAACTGTTCATGGTCCCTGGGGCGCGAAAGCGGGCCCCTGAGGCCGAGGGCCAAGAAAACATGTCCAGATTGGGAAACACAAATACGTCGTCGGAGAGAGTTTGTGGTACGCGCCTTGGTGTCTCCTTGGGGCCCCTTTTTCGTGCGCCTCTGGCGCAGCAGTGGAACCTGTGCTGTTGCCCCCTGCCTCTTCGAGCCGGGGGTGCCGTCGCGGGGGGCGGCTTCTCGCGGCCTTGGAGGATTTCGCGAAGCATCGTTGATCCAATCGATTTGGCGTCAGATCGCAGGCCTAGAGGTTGACACCAACACTAAATTTCGGCGGTGTGCCTCCACCGAGGGGGGACCCCGATCTCGGTGATGGTGGCACTATTCTGAGTTCCAAGGTGGCCGAAATATTACCACAAACACCGAAATCTAGGATCATGTTCCCCCTGTGGAGGCAACCTCCTGTGTTGGTGTTGGTGGCCACTTCCAGGCCTCCAATGAGACTCCGTATGTCCAATGTTGGCCGCCCTGGAGGGGAAGTATGCCACGCACGATGCAGGTCCAGGAACGTGAGGGAGTGGGAAACGTCTTGGGAAGGCGAAGCTTCGTAGGCTCACCTGTGTAAAGTTGGGAGTTGGGCCTACGGCGAGGTCGAGGTCGGAGTGACCCCCAGCGGTTGTGACGACAGAGGCGATCGCGAGGGCGACGATGAAGCTCAACATTCAGGGCCTTCGGGCGGTTGGCACTGCGCCATCAGCATGCTCGCTGCCTGAGCTCCCGTCTGCGGCACACCGTTGAGATCGCAGCCAGAGGGTCCGGGGCATAACCGTTTCGGAATTGTGTCTCCTATATGTGATGAGGGGAGAGTTGATTCGGCAGTAGAACATTGTGTCTTCCATGTTCCGTCGCTGTTTGCGACTCCGCTGAGTTGGAGGCGACGCAGTCGATCGTTCAGGCGTGAAGTACCACATCCGCCAGCTTGTTGTGAACAAGACATGGAGGTAGGCGGCCCCCAGGAAGCTTGATGCACCTGACGTTGCTGGCCTGGGCCCGCATGCGAGTCAGACCTTGTGTGGCTCCAGCTTCCTACTGGGAGGGTGGACAGGAGATGGAGACGGACTTGAGGATTGAGAGGCGGGCAGGAGCAGAAGGCTCAAGCGCCCAGCTGCCCTCGCGCGCCAGGCCAACGTGCAGCCCGCCAAGCTGAAGGCAGGCAGCGGGGAGCACGTCTGCTCGCTGCTGAGCACGGTCGCGCGCGAGGCGGGCCAGCCAGAAGCCCGCGGGGATTGGGCGCTTCTTTCGTCCACCCTGGTCTGGTAGGGATTTGGTCTGCCGACGCACAGCCCCCTCAGGGAGCTGCAGCTGGCCTCAACAGGGCCCCCGAGTAGCCCGGGTCGGTCTCAACAATTTGGCGCCGCCTCCAGTGGCGCCCAATGATTGGGGTGTTGTGACCAACCTGGTCTTCTCGGGGGGCCTGTTGAGGCCAGCCTTGACTACGTGAGGGGGCTGTCCGTGCGCAACCTGGAGCCTCATCATCCTGGTGGTTCCCTGGTTAGCTCGAGCGGGCTCATCAAGGGGCAGAACGAGCGGGGACGATGGCTTGCATTTTGGACTGGGCGCGCTGTCCGGATGCAAGGCGGTCGTGGCGAGCGCAGGTCTTCAGAGGACCAAGGAAGGGGAACAGCAGACCTTGTCCATGTGTAGGTATGTGGTCCGGGGGGAATGCGGCGGCGCAGATGTGACGCCTGGGGCGCGTCCGTGCTGCCATTCATGTTGCGAGGGCCGACCGCATGAGAATTCATGCAGGCCTCGTGGGCACCTCCATTCGGGTCGTGTCGCCCAGGTGTTCTGTGCGGGCACAGACATCAAAGTGGACCGAGCCAAAGGTGGACGAGGCCCCCGCGGGTGACTCTGGGGAAAGCGGTCGTTCCAACAAGACGGGCAAGGGGAAGGGGCGCAACCGATCTGCCACGTCCTGGGCTCCAGCACGCCATGTGCGCTTGGGCAGCATGCTCGTCCGTGTGGCCCTTCCGTCGGGCGTGCCAGGTCTGTCCCCCTCCTTGCTCGCTCCTGCGGCTTACAGCGCAGGCCCATGCCAAGGAGCACCCTGCTTGCCTCCAGGGTGCCCCGGGCTTCTTGGGTGTCGACGGTTTTGCGATGGAAGGCGTGACGCTCCCACACCTAAAACCTGCGGGCGCCCTGGGGTCTCAGGTCTTGAGTTTCTTGGGGGACGGTTCTCATGGTCGAGCTCCTGCTGTGCTTCAAGCGAGAGACCTACCGGGGGGGGGTGTTGGTCGCCCCCGCCTGCGGGCTCCGCTCTGCAGAGCTGTCGGGATGGTGCGGAGGAGGGCTGCAGAGGTGGACCCAGGGAGAGGTTTGACCGGGCGGGGGAGGCGCATTTTCCGAGGGCGCGCCAGGGGATAAGCAGGACTTCCATTCTGATCGTGCTTGTCCCCCTCGCAGTTCGAGGGATGCCGAGGCTGCACACGTTGAAGGCTGGCCAAAATCGAGCACACGCGTCGAGGACGCGTTCTCCGTGCGGGCGCCTGGATCTCGGAGGGGCCGTTCCCTTGGAGCGGGCGACTTCAAGCATGGCCCCGGTCCAGACTCGGGCGCAGTCCGCTTCACCCGCCCCAGCCCAAGACGTTGCGCAGAAGTCGCGGCTCGAAGAGTCCGATCGCAGAGGTTTCGATGGTGTGGTTCCTGGTCGCGCTGCTGACCTTGAAAGGGGGGCTTTGAAAGCAGCATGTGCGCACCCAGTGACTCTTCTGCTTATGGGCTGGGGGATCAGCTGCATGGAGGCGTGTCCCGCCAGGCGAGCCGTGGGACAATGGCCCAGGTCGGGAGCACGATTAGTGCTCGAGGCGCATATGCTGGGGGTCAGATGCCCTCTGCTGCGATTCGTTGCCCAGCCCCTCCCCGCCCTCCTTTTCCCGCGGTGTATTTGGAGTGGACCGAGAAGGATATCTCCGTTGATTGGGAGCTCATTCCGAATGTTGCATCGGCTCGAGGACTTGATGTTGGATGCCATGATACAGCACAGTTCGGCCCATGATGTGCTGCTGCCCGCTGAGGTGCTTCGCAGAACGAACTTCGAGTACGCGCCTCCCACATATCCCGACGAGGCTGGGTTGCTCGAGCCTCCCTCTGCACATGCCTCCGTCGCTCCTGTTTCCCGCTCCCTCCTGCCGCGTACATCCCGTCTCCTCGCGCGAGCTTGCTCTCGCAGCCAGGCCAGACACGCCTCGCTCCTGCGCGTCCTCCCCCTTTTCTGTAGCACCCCTTCGCTTGTTTTCGAGATGGCAGCATGCATGCAGGCAGCATGTCCAGCTCATGCTGAACTTGCTAGCCCGCCGAGGACTGTGTTGTGCAGTCATGCCCGCCAAAAATCTGCAGTGCGGAGTTCGTCAAGCCAGGATTCAACCAAATTCAGAATTCTGTTTGCCCCACCTGACGCCGAATGCTGGTATGTGTGAACGGGTGTCTCTAATCAGGCTTAAAGTTGCCCTCTTGCTCTCTCCTTGGTTCTCTCCCTCTCTCTATCTCTCGTTCTCTTTCTCTCCCTTTCATATATCGAGATATACGTGTACATATTATATGTGTCTGTATCGTTCTTATACACATATATATATATGTGCACCCACTACGCTCTCCAATTCCTTTTTGATTGTGCAAACATGAGTATATCCCAACCCTTACGTTTCTCCCCTCCACCCGATCGCCACACAGGCGAGAGGTCAATGGCGAAAGATGGTAGCTCACGTTTCCGCTTTTCTCGGGCTCAGATCCATTGCAACGGATCGGTCGATCCTCCATGGTCCAATTCTTTTGTTTTCGCCTATTCTCTTCGTTCTATCCGTAAGGGCTTCGCCCCCTGCCGCCGGCCCCCTCCCTCGGAGAATGGGCCATGGAAGAGCTAAGTCATGAGGTCTTGGCGCTGTCGTGAAGCAGTATCGAAACTTCATGCGAAGCCGATTCGCAATCAGCAAATCCAACTGATCACAAGAGGGGTTACCACACCTGGCGATTGGTAAGACGTGTATGGTTTACGGGCTTGGTTACCACACCTTGCGATTAAAGGGCCGAGGGAGTTCTCGCAGTTTGGGTTACCACGCCTTGCGATGGATGTGCGTGAAGGGTGGCACCGAATTTCAGAAATGTGGCAAATCCCCTGTGTTTTTGGACCCTGACCCCGCGGATCTGCGTAAGGGGTGGCGCCGAATTTCAGAAATGTGGCAAATCCCCTGTGTTTTTGGACCCTGACCCCGCGGATCTGCGTGAGGGGTGGCACCGAATTTCAGAAATGTGGCAAATCCCCTGTGTTTTTGGACCCTGACCCCGCGGATCTGCGTGAGGGGTGGCACCGAATTTCAGAAATGTGGCAAATCCCATGTGTTTTTGGACCCTGACCCCGCGGATCTGCGTGAGGGGTGGCACCGAATTTCAGAAATGTGGCAAATCCCTGTGTTTTTGGACCCTGACCCCGCGGATCTGCGTGAGGGGTGGCACCGAATTTCAGAAATGTGGCAAATCCCTGTGTTTTTGGACCCTGACCCCGCGGATCTGCGTGAGGGGTGGCACCGAATTTCAGAAATGTGGCAAATCCCATGTGTTTTTGGACCCTGACCCCGCGGATCTGCGTGAGGGGTGGCACCGAATTTCAGAAATGTGGCAAATCCCCTGTGTTTTTGGACCCTGACCCCGCGGATCTGCGTGAGGGGTGGCACCGAATTTCAGAAATGTGGCAAATCCCCTGTGTTTTTGGACCCTGACCCCGCGGATCTGCGTGAGGAGTGTCGATTTTGAGCCCTCCCAGCAATTCAGACAACGCGCCCAGGTGGTGCTAAAAATCTGGTTTGGGCCTCCCCCCCCCTCGCGCGGTCAATCAACTAGTTACAGTAACCAGCAAGAAGCAGAACTGTAACACTGGAAACTACAAACTACAACTGGTACAGGAAACTGCGAATCACGCGCCTCGCAGCCTGGTGGCCCCACAAGGGGGCCGGCGGATCCTGTGGAATGGGGAGAGGCAATGGGAGGGAGAGGGAGGGGCAGTGGAGGTGGCAGAGGAGGGGATGGGAATGCAGAAGAGGGAGAGGAGGGCGGGGGAGGATGGGGAGGCGGGCCAATCTGCCAATGGCCCCATCACGGTAGTGGTATGTTGCCTCGATCGGTTGGCCGTGGGCCGAGTCGTTGGCCGAGGACCGGATCGCAAGAGTGGCCATACAGCGTACTCGTCACAAAGGCACCTCTGTCGCGTCCTCTGCCCCGCAGTGTTGGCAACGGGATGCGTCGCGCAACCAGCTGCTCCACGAAGTTAGGGAAATGAAGAATGACGTAAACATGAAAACTCAGAGGTCCGCGCGGACTTCTCGCCTTGGCGGCGCTGGAGGCGCCGCCAGGGGGGTCCAGCGCCGATCCGAGAAATTTGGGCGGACCTCCGAGTTATTATGTGTATGTCATTGTCCGTTCCCCTAGAAGTGGTTCAATGGACCAGGGGTCCTCGGTGCGTTTTGAGTTGGGGTCGGTGGCGGTCTCGTCGTCTGAAAGCCAGCGGGGCGCCTCTCCCTTTGAGTCGAGCATGTCCCCTTACAGGAGGAATATTCAAAAGTAGTTAAAACGTAGTCTGGGGACGATTTTTTTGTCATTTTTGTGTTATTTGTTTGACTCTTTGAGATATTTGTCCTCCGAGATCCGCCTGTAGGAGGGCATGCCCGACCCGAGACGAGGCGTCGCCTGGCAGATCGCTGCCCAGCCTCCCGCAGAGCTGTGGCCCCAGGCCGCACAAGTGTCTTCCCGGGCGGAGGGCGGTGTGACAAAAACGAGTTGTGTCGCCGTCGGGGGCGCCTGCCCCAGGGCGGCTGGAAAGTTGATGCCCCGACGGCGGCAGGTCGGGGCATGAGCTTTCCAGCCGCCCGGTCGCAGGCCTAGAGGTTGACGCCAACACCAACATCGGCGGTGTACCTCCACCGAGGGAAGAAGATCCCGATCTCGGTGATGGTGGTACTATTCTG